>JAWUZG010000248.1:0-477874 GCA_036785705.1 Acanthornis magna | reverse complement strand
TAGGGCCGGAGCGCCAGGGCCGTGGCGATTCCCTCGGGATTTTCAGGAACTCCCTTGGGATTTTCAGGATTTTCACAAATTCCTCGACATTTTCAGGAACAAAATCATGGATTTTAATGAAAAAGGAAATCACTTGAGCAGTTTGAACTTGCTGAGGTGAGGCTGCACCTGATCCTTGGGGGAAGGTCTGAGCGCTTGGGATTTTCGGGAATTCCCTTGGAAATTTTCAGGAATTCCCTTGCAATTTTCGGCAATTCCCTTGGATTTTCAGGAATTTCTCTCGGGATTTTCGGGAATTCCCTCAGGATTCCCTCGGATTTTCGGGACTTTCTCTTGTGATTTTGGGAATTCCCTCAGAATTCCTTTGGGGTTTTCAGGAATTCCCTCGGGATTTTCAGGAATCTCTTGGGATTTTCAAGAATCTCTCGGGATTTTTGGGAATTTCTTGACATTTTCAGGAATTTCTCGACATTTTCGGGAATCAAATCATGGATTTTAATGAGAAACGAAATCACTTGAGCAGTTTGAAGCTGCTGAGGTGAGGCTGCACCTGATCCTTGGGCAGGGGCTGAGCGCCAGGGCCGTGGGAATTCCCTTGGAAATTTTGGGAATTTCCTTAAAATTTTCAGGAATTCCTTGGGATTTTCGGCAATTCCCTCAGGATTTTCAGGAATTTCTCTCGGGATTTTCGGGAATTCCCTCAGGATTTCCTCGGGATTTTCAAGAATTCTCTTGCGATTTTTGGGAATTCCCTCGGAATTCCCTCGCGACTTTCACGAATGTCTCTGGGCGTTTTCAGGAATTTCTCTCGGGATTTTCGAGAACTCCCTTGAAATTTTCACAAATTCCTCGGGATTTTCAGGAACCAAATCATGGATTTTAATCAAAACGAAATCACTTGAGCAGTTTGAACTTTCTGAGCTGAGGCTGCACCTGATCCTTGGGGCAGGGGCTGAGCGCCAGGGCCGTGGCGATTCCCTCGGGGTTTTCGAGAACTCCCTTGAAATTTTCAGGAATTCCCTCGGGATTTTCGGGAATTCCCTCGGGATATTCAGGAATTTCTCTCGGGATTTTCGGGAATTCCCTCGGGATTTCCTCGGGATTTTCAAGAATTCTCTTGCGATTTTTGGGAATTCCCTTGGAATCCCCTTGGGATTTTCACGAATTTCTCTCGGCGTTTTCAGGAATTTCTTGGGATTTTCGGGAATTTCTCGACATTTTCAGGAATTTCTCGACATTTTCACAAATTCCTCGGGATTTTCAGGAATCAAATCATGGATTTTAATCAAAAAGGAAATCACTTGAGCAGTTTGAACTTGCTGAGCTGAGGCTGCACCTGATCCTTGGGGTAGGGCCGGAGCGCCAGGGCCGTGGCGATTCCCTCGGGGTTTTCCACCCAAACTCTGTGCTCGATGTTCTTCTCTCTCAGCATCTCCTCCAGGGCTCTCAGCGAGGCCTCGTCCGGAGCCTGCCAGAGAAAAAAAAAAAAAAAAAAAAAAATGAAAAATTAGGAATTTTTGGGTTTTTCGGGAGGGAATTGTTCCCAAATCTGAGCCTGGAATGATTTGGGGTTGTTGTGGATCCTCCTGGAGCAGGCCTGATCCCTTTGCTTCTTTATTTTGGTTTTTTTTTTTTTAATTTCAGGGGTTTAATTTTTATTTCAGGCATTTTCTGTTTTATTTCAGGGTTTTCTTTTTTATTTCAGGCATTTTCTTTTTTTATTTCAGGGTTTTCTTTTTTATTTCAGGCATTTTCTGTTTTATTTCAGGGTTTTCTTGTTTATTTCAGGGTTTTTCTTTTTTATTTCAGGGTTTTCTTTTTTATTTCAGGCATTTTCTTTTTTAATTTCAGGCATTTTCTGTTTTATTTCAGGGTTTTCTTTTTATTTCAGGCATTTTCTTTTTTATTTCAGGCATTTTCTTTTTTATTTCAGGCATTTTTTGTTTTATTTCAGGCATTTTCTTTTTTAATTTCAGGGTTTTCTTTTTTATTTCAGGGTTTTCTTTTTTATTTCAGGCATTTTCTGTTTTATTTCAGGGTTTTCTTTTTAATTTCAGGGGTTTTCTTTTTTATTTCAGACATTTTCTGTTTTATTTCAGGGTTTTCTTTTTAATTTCAGGGTCTTCTTTTTTATTTCAGGCATTTTCTTTTTTTATTTCAGGGTTTTCTTTTTTATTTCAGGGTTTTTTAAAAAATTATTATTTCAGGATTTTCTTTTTTATTTTGTTTTTTTTTTTAATTTCAGGGGTTTTATTTCTATTTTAGGGTTTTCTTTTTATTTCAGAGTTTTTCTTTTTTATTTCAGGCATTTTCTTTTTTATTTCAGGATTTTCTTTTTTAATTTCAGGGTTTTTCTTTTTTATTTCAGGCTTTTTTTTTAATTTTAGGGTTTTCTTTTTTATTTCAGGGTTTTCTTTTTTATTTCAGGCTTTTTTTTTAATTTTAGGGTTTTCTTTTTTATTTCAGGGGTTTTTTTTTAATTATTATTCCAGGGTTTTCTTTTTTATTTCAGGCATTTTCTTTTTAATTTCAGGGTTTTCTTTTTATTTCAGTTTTTTTTTTTTTAAATTTCAGGGTTTTCTTTTTTATTTCAGGGGTTTTGTTTAATTTTAGGGTTTTTAAAAATTATTATTTCAGGATTTTCCTTTTTATTTCAGGGTTTTCTTTTTTATTTCAGGCATTTTCTTTTTTATTTCAGGGTTTTTCTTTTTTATTTCAGGCATTTTCTGTTTTATTTCAGTGTTTTCTTTTTTATTTCAGGCATTTTCTTGTTTATTTCAGGGTTTTCTTTTTTATTTCAGGGTTTTCTTTTTTATTTCAGGCATTTTCTTTTTTATTTCAGGATTTTCTTTTTTATTTCAGGGTTTTCTTTTTTATTTCAGGCATTTTCTTTTTTATTTCAGGCATTTTTTGTTTTATTTCAGGGTTTTCTTTTTTGTTTCAGTTTTTTTTAAAAATTTCAGGGTTTTTTCTTTTTTATTTCAGTGTTTTTTATTTCAGGGTTTTCTTTTTTATTTCGGAGTTTTTTCTTAAATTTCAGGGCTTTTCTTTTTTATTTCGGAGGTTTTCTTTTTTATTTCAGGGAATTTTTTGGGGGAGTTGGGATAGCCATGGGAGGGCACAGAATATTTGGGAATTTTTCAAATTGGAAAAATCACAGAATATTTGGGAATTTTTCAAGTTGGGAAAATCACAGAATATTTGGGAATTTTTCAGGTTGGGATAACCACAGAATATTTGGGAATTTTTCAAGTTGGAAAAATCACAGAATATTTGGGAATTTTTCAAGTTGGGAAAATCACAGAATATTTGGGAATTTTTCAGATTGGAAAAACCACAGAATATTTGGGAATTTTTCAATTTGGAAAAATCACAGAATATTTGGGAATTTTTCAGGTTGGAAAAATCACAGAATATTTGGGAATTTTTCAAATTGGAAAAATCACAGAATATTTGGGAATTTTTCAAGTTGGAAAAACCACAGAATATTTGGGAATTTTTCAAGTTGGGAAAAATCACAGAATATTTGGGAATTTTTCAATTTGGAAAAATCACAGAATATTTGGGAATTTTTCAAGTTGGAAAAACCACAGAATATTTGGGAATTTTTCAAGTTGGAAAAACCACAGAATATTTGGGAATTTTTCAAGTTGGGAAAAATCACAGAATATTTGGGAATTTTTCAATTTGGAAAAATCACAGAATATTTGGGAATTTTTCAAGTTGGAAAAACCACAGAATATTTGGGAATTTTTCAAGTTGGAAAAACCACAGAATATTTGGGAATTTTTCAAGTTGGAAAAATCAGAGAATATTTGGGAATTTTTCAAATTGGAAAAACCACAGAATATTTGGGAATTTTTCAAGTTGGAAAAATCACAGAATATTTGGGAATTTTTCAAGTTGGGATAACCACAGAATATTTGGGAATTTTTCAGATTGGAAAAACCACAGAATATTTGGGAATTTTTCAGACTGGAAAAACCACAGAATATTTGGGAATTTTTCAAGTTGGAAAAATCAGAGAATATTTGGGAATTTTTCAAGTTGGAAAAATCACAGAATATTTGGGAATTTTTCCAGTTGGGATAACCACAGAATATTTGGGAATTTTTCAGACTGGAAAAACCACAGAATATTTGGGAATTTTTCATATTGGAAAAACCACAGAATATTTGGGAATTTTTCAATTTGGAAAAATCACAGAATATTTGGGAATTTTTCAAGTTGGGATAGGCACAGAATATTTGGGAATTATTCAGATTGGAAAAACCACAGAATATTTGGGAATTTTTCAGACTGGAAAAATCACAGAATATTTGGGAATTTTTCAGATTGGAAAAACCACAGAATATTTGGGAATTTTTCAGATTGGGATAGACACAGAATATTTGGGAATTTTTCCAGTTGGAAAAGCCTTTGGAGAAGATGGAGTCCAACCCTTGCTATGAATCCACGTCCCCGAAATTCCAAAAGAATTTGAAATCCCACAAGGATTTGAAATCCCTTCGGGAATTGCCAAGGCCTGACCGCGCTTTCTGTGAAGGAATTATTCCCAAAATCCCAATTTTCCCTCACAATATTCCCCACAAATCCCAATTTTCCCTCATGATATTCCCCACAAATCCCAATTTGCCCCCAAATCCCAATCTTCCCTCACGACATTCCCCACAAATCCCAATTTTCCTTCAAGATATTCCCCCAAATCCCAATTTTCCTTCACGACATTCCCCCAAATCCCATTTTTCCCTCACAATAATCCCCAAATCCAAATTTTCCCTCACGATATTCCCCACAAATCCCAATTTTCCCCCAAATCCCAATTTTCCCTCACGACAATCCACAAATCTCAATTTTCCCTGACAATATTCCCCCCAAATCCCAATTTTCCCCCAAATCCCAACTTTCCCTCACGATATCCCCACAAATCCCAATTTTCCCTCACGATAATCCCCAGATCCCAATTTTCCCTCACGATATTCCTAAAAATCCCAACTTTCCCTCATGACATTCCCCCAAATCCCACATTTCCCTCACGATATTTCCCACAAATTCCAATTTTCCCTCACGACATTCCCACAAATCCCAATTTTCCCTCACGACATTCCCACAAATCCCAATTTTCCCCCAAATCCCAATTTTCCCTCACAATATCCCCACAAATCCCAATTTTCCCTCACGATATTCCCCCAAATCCCAATTTTCCCCCAAATCCCAATTTTCCCTCACAATATCCCCACAAATCCCAATTTTCCCTCACGATATTCCCACAAATCCCAATTTTCCCACAAATCCCAACTTTCCCTCACGACATTCCCCCCAAATCCCAATTTTCCCCCAAATCCCAATTTTCCCCCAAATCCCAACTTTCCCTCACGACATTCCCCCCAAATCCCAATTTTCCCCCAAATCCCAATTTTCCCCCAAATCCCAATTTTCCCTCACGACATTCCCACAAATCCCAATTTTCCCTCATGACATTCCCACAAATCCCAATTTTCCCACAAATCCCAATTTTCCCTCACAATATTCCCCCAAATCCCAATTTTCCTTCACGATGTTCCCTACAAATCCCAATTTTCCCTCACGATATTCCCACAAATCCCAATTTTCCCTCACGACAATCCACAAATCCCAATCTTCCTCCAAATCCCAATTTTCCCTCACGACATCCCCACAAATCCCAATCTTCCTCCAAATCCCAATTTTCCCTCACAATAATCTCCACAAATCCCAATTTTCCCCCAAATCCCAATTTTCCCTCACGACATTCCCCAAATCCCAATTTTCCCTCACGACAATCCACAAATCCCAATTTTCCCCCAAATCCCAATTTTCCCTCACAATATTCCCCACAAATCCCAATTTTCCCCCAAATCCCAATTTTCCCTCACGACATTCCCCCAAATCCCAATTTTCCCTCATGACATTCCCACAAATCCCAATTTTCCCACAAATCCCAATTTTCCCTCACAATATTCCCCCAAATCCCAATTTTCCTTCACGATGTTCCCTACAAATCCCAATTTTCCCTCACGATATTCCCACAAATCCCAATTTTCCCTCACGACAATCCACAAATCCCAATCTTCCTCCAAATCCCAATTTTCCCTCACGACATCCCCACAAATCCCAATCTTCCTCCAAATCCCAATTTTCCCTCACAATAATCTCCACAAATCCCAATTTTCCCCCAAATCCCAATTTTCCCTCACGACATTCCCCAAATCCCAATTTTCCCTCACGACAATCCACAAATCCCAATTTTCCCCCAAATCCCAATTTTCCCTCACAATATTCCCCACAAATCCCAATTTTCCCCCAAATCCCAATTTTCCCTCACGACATTCCCCCAAATCCCAATTTTCCCTCACGATATTCCCACAAATCCCAATTTTCCCCCAAATCCCAATTTTCCCTCACGACATTCCCCCAAATTCCAATTTTCCCTCACGATAATCCCCAAATCCCACATTTCCCTCACGATATTTCCCCCAAATCCCAATTTTCCCTCCCGACATTCCCCCAAATCCCAATTTTCCCCCAAATCCCAATTTTCGCTCAGAACATTCCCACAAATCCCAATTTTCCCTCACGATATTCCTCCACAAATCCCAATTTTCCCTCACGACATTCCCACAAATCCCAATTTTCCCCCAAATCCCAATTTTCCCTCCCGACATTCCCCCAAATCCCAATTTTCCCCCAAATCCCAATTTTCGCTCAGAACATTCCCACAAATCCCAATTTTCCCTCACGATAATCCACAAATCCCAATTTTCCCCCAAATCCCAATTTTCCCCCAAATCCCAATTTTCCCTCAGGCCCCACCGCCCCCCCCAACATGGCGGCGGCGCTCCCTCCCCTCAGCGCGCCGCTCCCATCATGCCCCGCGCGCCGCACCTCCAGCACCACGGTCCTCATGGCGCCGCCCTGCTCCAGGTAAGCTCCGGTGTCGGGATGCTCCCGGTACGCGTGAACCGCGGCCAGCGCGGCGTGGCAGCCCTGAGCCACCACCGCTCCGAGCGGCCACGACCGCGGCGGCCTCGCCAAATCCCCGCGGAGCACCACGTACTGCACCAGCGCCGCCGCTCCCGGCACCGCCATGTTGCCGCCGCGGGGGCTGATGGGAACGGGATGGAGGTAGCGGTAACAGGGCGCCGCCATTTTGGTGTACGGAACGGAAGTGGGCGTGATGACGCACTTCCGGCGGCGCTGAGGCGCGCGATTTGAGGTGGGTGTGGGGCCCTCAGGGAGGGGGTTGGGGTTTTGGGGATTTTTTTGGGGTTTTTTTGGGGACCCGTTGGGGATCGGACGGTGCTGCAGGGGTCCCCTCGGAGCGGGGACACGCGGGCACAGCCTGCGCTGCTCGTCCCTTGGCGCTGTGGGGCTCGGAGCGGTCAGGGGGCGCGGC
The DNA here is from genome assembly GCA_036785705.1 of Acanthornis magna. Lineage (NCBI taxonomy): Eukaryota > Metazoa > Chordata > Aves > Passeriformes > Acanthizidae > Acanthornis > Acanthornis magna. Next base: position 470,460 of record JAWUZG010000248.1, on the reverse strand, counting down.
CCAGAGCCCTCAGGGGTCACCCCTGTCACCCTCAGATCCTTCCTGTCCCTTCCCTCTGGGACCATTGCTGTCACCCCCGGAGCTTTCCTGTCCCTTCCCTCTGGGACCCTCCGTGTCACCCCCTGAGCCTTCCTGTCCCTTCCCCCTGGGACCCTCCGTGTCACCCCCTGAGCCTTCCTGTCCCTTCCCTCTGGGAGCATCCGTGTCACCCCCGGAGCCTTCCTGTCCCTTCCCTCTGGGAGCATCCGTGTCACCCCCGGAGCTTTCCTGTCCCTTCCCTCTGGGACCGTCCCTGTCAGCCCCTGAGCCTCCCTGTCCCTTCCCTCTGGGAGCATCCGTGTCACCCCCGGAGCCTTCCTGTCCCTACCCTCTGGGAGCATCCGTGTCACCCCCTGAGCCTCCCTGTCCCTTCCCTCTGGGACCATTGCTGTCACCCCCGGAGCTTTCCTGTCCCTTCCCTCTGGGACCATCGCTGTCACCCCCTGAGCCTTCCTGTCCCTTCCCTCTGGGGCCATCGCTGTCACTCCCTCGGGACCATCCCTGTCACCCCCCGATCATCCCTGTCCCTTCCCTCTGGGACCATCTGTGTCACCCTGAGACTCTCCCTGTTCCTTTCATCTGGGACCATCCCTGTCACCCCCTTGGGATTCTTTCTGTCACCCCTGACCATCCCTGTCACCCCTGGATCCTCCCTGTCACCCCCAGACCATCCCTGTCACCTCCTGATCCTCCCTGTCACCCCCAGATCCTCCCTGTCACCCCTGGATCCTCCCTGTCACCCTCAGACCATCGCTGTCACCCCCTGAGCCTCCCTGTCACCCCCAGATCCTTCCCTGTCCCTTTACTCTGGGACCCTTCCTGTCCCCTCCTGCTGGGACCATCCCTGTCACCCCTGATCCTTCCTGTCGCCTCCCCAGGATCCTCCCTGTCACCTCTGGATCATCCCTGTCCCTTCCCTCTGGGACCATCCCTGTCACCCCCAGATCCTTCCTGTCACCCCCTTGGGATCCTCCCTGTCACCCCCAGATCCTCCCTGTCACCCCTGGATCTCCCCTGTCACCCCCAGATCCTTCCTGTCACCCCCTTGGGATCCTCCCTGTCACCCCCAGATCCTCTCTGTCACCCCTGGATCTTCCCTGTCCCTTCCCTCTGGGACCATCTCTGTCACCCCCAGATCCTTCGTGTCACCCCCTGACCATCCCTGTCACCCCTGGATCCTCCCTGTCCCTTCCCTCCAGGACCATCCGTGTCACCCCCTCAGGATCCTCTCTGTCACTCCCAGATCCTTCCCTGTCCCTCCCCTCTGGGACCCTCCCTGTCCCCTCCTGCTGGGACCCTCCCTGTCACCCCTGGATCCTTCCTGTCACCCCTGACCCTCCCTGTCACCCCTGGATCCTTCCTGTCAGCCCTGAGCCTCCCTGTCACCCCCTGATCCTTCCTGTCACCCCTGACCCTCCCTGTCACCCCTGGATCCTTCCTGTCACCCCTGACCATCCCTGTCACTTCCCTCTGGGGCCATCCCTGTCACTCCCAGATCCTTCCTGTCACCCCTGGATCATCTCTGTCACCCCTGACCATCCCTGTCCCTCCCCTCTGGGACCCTCCCTGTCACCCGTGGATATTCCCTGCCACCCCCTGAGCTTCCCTGTCACTGCCAGATCCTTCCTGTCCCCTCCCTCTGGGACCATCTCTGTCACCCCTGATTCTTCCTGTCACCCCCAAATCCTTCCTGTCCCTTCCCTCTGGGACCATCTCTGTCACCCCCAGATCCTTTGTGTCACCCCTGGATCATCCCTGTCACCCCTGACCCTCCCTGACCCTTCCCTCTGGGATCATCCCTGTCACCCCCTTGGGTTTCTCCCTGTCCCTTCCCTCTGGGACCATCTGTGTCACCCCTAGATCATCCCTGTCACCCCCAGGTCCTTTGTGTCACCCCTGGATCTTCCCTGTCCCTCCCCTCTGGGACCATCCCTGTCACCCCTGGATCCTTCCTGTCACTGCTGGATCTTCCCTGTCACCCCCTGATCCTTCCTGTCCCCTCTGGGACCATCCCTGTCACCCCCGGAGCTTCCCTGTCCCTTTCCCACTTGGGGTGTCCCTGTCACCCCTGACCCTGTCCCTTCCCTCTGGGACCATCCCTGTCACCCTCAGATCCTTCGTGTCACCCCTGGATCATCCCTGTCCTTTCCCACTGGGATCATCCCTGTCACCCCCGGAGCTTCCCTGTCCCTTTCCCACTTGGGGTGTCCCTGTCACCCCTGACCCTGTCCCTTCCCACTGGGACCATCCCTGTCACCCCTTTGGGATTCTCCCTGTCACCCCCTGACCATGCCTGTCCCATTCCCACTTGGGGTGTCCCTGTCACCCCCAGATCCTCCCTGTCCCTTCACTGTGGGACCATGGCTGTCACCCCTGACCCTCCCTGTCACCCCTGACCCTGTCCCTTCCCTCTGGGACCATCCGTGTCACCCCCAGACCCTTCGTGTCACCCCTGGATCCTCCCTGTCCCTTCCCTCTGGGACCATCCCTGTCACTCCCTTGGGATTCTCCCTGTCCCCACTTTGGGATCATCCCTGTCCCTTTCCCTTGGGACCATCCCTGTCACCCCTTTGGGATTCTCCCTGTCCCCACTTTGGGATCATCCCTGTCCCTTTCCCTTGGGACCATCCCTGTCACGCCCCGACCCTTCCTGCCACCCCTGGATCCTTCCTGTCCCTTCCCACTGAGACCATCGGTGTCACCCCCAGGTCCTCCCTGTCCCTTCCCCTCAGAATCCTCCCTGTCACCCCCAGGTCCTCCCTGTCCCTTCCCCTCAGAATCCTCCCTGTCACCCCCAGGTCCTCCCTGTCCCTTCCATCTCGGACCATCTCTGTCATGCCCTGACCGTCCCTGTCACCCCTGGATCATCCCTGTCCCCTCCCTCTGAGATCATCCCTGTCACCCCCTGATCATCTCTGTCACCCCCAGATCCTCCCTGTCCCTTCCCTCTGGGATTCTCCTCGTCTCCACCTTGATGTCCTTCCTGTCCCTTCTCCTTGGGATCATCCCTGTCACCCCCAGACCCTTCGTGTCACCCCTGATTCTTCCTGTCACCCCCTGACCCTCTCTGTCCCTTCACTCTGGGACCATCCCTGTCACCCCTGGAGCCTCCTTGTCACCCCCTGACCCTGTCCCTTGCCTCTGGGACCATCCCTGTCACCCCCAGACCCTCCCTGTCACCCCTGACCCTGTCCCTTCCCACTGGGACCATCCCTGTCACCCCCAGATCCTTCCTGTCACCCCTGGATCTTCCCTGTCCTTTCCCACTGGGATCATTCCTGTCCCTTCCCCTTGGGATCATCTCTATCACCCCAGATCCTTCGTGTCACCCCTGAGCCTCCCTGTCCCCTGCTGCTGGGACCATCCCTGTCACCCCCAGACCCTCCCTGTCCCTTCCCTCTGGAACCATCGCTGTCACCCCTGGATCCTCGCTGTCACCCCCAGACCATCCCTGTCTCTTCCCTCTGGGATCATCCCTGTCACCCCCAGACCCTTCCTGTCACTCCTCCATCCTTCCTGTTCCTTCCATCTGGGACCATCCATGTCACCCCCAGACTCTCCCTGTCACTCCCAGATCCTTCCTGTCACCCCTGGACCCTCCCTGTCACCCCTGATCCTTCCTGTCACCCCTGGACCCTCCCTGTCACCCCTGGACCCTCCCTGTCACCCCTGGATCATCCCTGTCCCCTCCCTCTGAGACCCTCCCTGTCACCCCCAGATCCTTTGTGTCACCCACAGACCTTCCCTGTCCCTTTACTCTGGGACCCTCCCTGTCCCCTCCTGCTGGGATCATCCCTGTCACCCCCTGATCCTTTGTGTCACCCCCCGACCCTCCCTGTCCTTTTCCCTTGGGATCCTCCCTGTCACCCCTGATCCTCCCTGTCACCCCTGATCCTTCCTGTCACCCCTGGACCCTCCCTGTCACCCCCAGACCATCCCTGTCACCTCCTGATCCTCCCTGTCACCCCTGGATCATCCCTGTCCCTTCCCTCTGGGACCATCTGTGTCACCCTCAGACCCTCCCTGTTCCTTTCGTCTGGGACCATCCCTGTCACCCCCTTGGGATTCTTTCTGTCACCCCTGACCATCCCTGTCACCCCTGGATCTTCCCTGTCACCCCCAGATCCTCCCTGTCACCCCTGGATCCTCCCTGTCACCCCTGATTCTTCCTGTCACCCTCAGACCATCGCTGTCACCCCCTGAGCCTCCCTGTCACCCCCAGATCCTTCCCTGTCCCTTTACTCTGGGACCCTTCCTGTCCCCTCCTGCTGGGACCATCCCTGTCACCCCTGATCCTTCCTGTCGCCTCCCCAGGATCCTCCCTGTCACCTCTGGATCATCCCTGTCCCTTCCCTCTGGGACCATCCCTGTCACCCCCAGATCCTTCCTGTCACCCCCTTGGGATCCTCCCTGTCACCCCCAGATCCTCCCTGTCACCCCTGGATCTCCCCTGTCACCCCCAGATCCTTCCTGTCACCCCTGGATCTCCCCTGTCACCCCCAGATCCTTCCTGTCACCCCCTTGGGATCCTCCCTGTCACCCCCAGATCCTCTCTGTCACCCCTGGATCTTCCCTGTCCCTTCCCTCTGGGACCATCTCTGTCACCCCCAGATCCTTCGTGTCACCCCCTGACCATCCCTGTCACCCCTGGATCCTCCCTGTCCCTTCCCTCCAGGACCATCCGTGTCACCCCCTCAGGATCCTCTCTGTCACTCCCAGATCCTTCCCTGTCCCTTTACTCTGGGACCCTCCCTGTCCCCTCCTGCTGGGACCCTCCCTGTCACCCCTGGATCCTTCCTGTCACCCCTGACCCTCCCTGTCACCCCTGGATCCTTCCTGTCACCCCTGACCCTCCCTGTCACCCCTGGATCCTTCCTGTCACCCCTGACCATCCCTGTCACCCCTGGATCATCTCTGTCACCCCTGACCATCCCTGTCCCTCCCCTCTGGGACCCTCCCTGTCACCCGTGGATATTCCCTGCCACCCCCTGAGCCTCCCTGTCACTGCCAGATCCTTCCTGTCCCCTCCCTCTGGGACCATCCCTGTCACCCCTGATTCTTCCTGTCACCCCCAAATCCTTCCTGTCCCTTCCCTCTGGGACCATCTCTGTCACCCCCAGGTCCTTTGTGTCACCCCTGGATCCTCCCTGTCCCTTTCCCTTGGGACCATCCCTGTCACCCCTTTGGGATTCTCCCTGTCCCCACTTTGGGATCATCCCTGTCCCTTTCCCTTGGGATCCTCCCTGTCACCCCCAGATCCTCCCTGTCACCCCTGGATCCTTCCTGTCCCTTCCCTCTGGGACCATCCCTGTCCCTTTCCCTTGGGATCATCCCTGTCACCCTCAGGATCTTCCCTGTCCCTTTCTTGGGAACCCTCCCTGTCCTTTCCCTCTGGAATTCTCCCTTGGGATCATCCCTGTCCTTCTCCTCTGGAATTCTCACCTTTCCCTCTGGAATTTTCCCTTTCCCTCTGGAATTCTCCCTTGGGATCCTCCCTGTCCTTTCCCTCTGGAATTCTCACATTTCCCTTTGGAATTTTCACCTTTCCCTCTGGAATTCTCACCTTTCCCTCTGCTCCATCCCTATCCTTTCCCTCTGGAATTCTCCCTTTCCCTCTGGAATTCTCACTTTTCCCTCTGGAATTCTCACCTTTCCCTCTGCTCCATCCCTGTCCTTTCCCTCTGGAATTTTCCCTTTCCCTCTGGAATTCTCCCTTGGGATCCTCCCTGTCCTTTCCCTCCAGAATTCCTTTCCCTCTGCTCCATCCCTGTCCTTCCCCTCTGGAATTCTCACCTTCCCCTCTGGAATTTTCCCTTTTCCCTCTGGAATTTTCCCTTTTCCCTCTGGAATTTTCCCTTTCCCTCTGGAATTTTCCCTTCCCCTCTGGAATTTTCCCTTTCCCTCTGGAATTTTCCCTTTTCCCTCTGGAATTTTCCCTTTCCATCTCTGTCCTTTCCCTCTGGAATTCTCTCTTTCTCTCTGGAATTTTCCCTTTCCATCCCTGTTCCTTCCCTCTGGAATTCTCACCTTTCCCTTGGGATTCTCCCTGTCCTTTCCCTCTGGAATTCTCCCTTGGGATCATCCCTGTCCTTCCCCTCTGGAATTCCCATTTTCCCTCTGGAATTTTCCCTTTCCCTCTGGAATTTTCCCTTTCCATCCCTGTCCTTTCCCTCTGGAATTCTCTCTTTCTCTCTGGAATTTTCCCTTTCCATCCCTGTCCTTTTCCTCTGGAATTCTCTCTTTCCCTCTGGAATTCTCATCTTTCCCTCTGGAATTTTCCCTTTCCATCTCTGTCCTTTCCCTCTGGAATTCTCACCTTTCCCTCTGGAATTTTCCCTTCCCCTCTGGAATTTTCTCTTTCCCTCTGGAATTCTCACTTTCCCTCTGGAATTTTCCCTTCCCCTCTGGAATTTTCCCTTTCCCTCTGGAATTCCCATTTTCCCTCTGGAATTTTCTCATTTTCCCTCTGGAATTTTCCCTTTCCCTCTGGAATTTTCCCTTTCCCTCTGGAATTCTCACCTTTCCCTCTGGAATTTTCCCTTTCCCTCTGGAATTTTCCCTTTCCCTCTGGAATTTTCTCTTTCCCTCTGGAATTTTCCCTTTCCCTCTGGAATTTTCCCTTTCCCTCTGGAATTTTCTCTTTCCCTCTGGAATTCCCATTTTCCCTCTGGAATTTTCTCATTTTCCCTCTGGAATTCTCACCTTTCCCTCTGGAATTTTCTCATTTTCCCTCTGGAATTTTCTCATTTTCCCTCTGGAATTTTCTCTTTCCCTCTGGAATTTCCCCAATTTCCCTCTGGAATTTTCCCTTTCCCTCTGGAATTTTCCCTGGAATTCTCACCTTTCCCTTTGGAATTTCCCCAATTTTCCTCAAGAAAAAAATCCCCAAATTTCTGGAAAAATTAATTAAGATTTTTCCCGTTTTTTTTCCAGCCCCAAAGGATGGATCCCGGGAAAAAAAATCTGGAATTTCCCTCCTCCCTCGGGAATGAGAACGAGGATGAAAAAAAGGATTTTCCCAAGGGTGAGTTCTTGGGAATGTGGCCCTGATTCCCAAAAATTCCCAAAATTTCCCAAAAATCCCCAAAAATTCCCAAAAATTCCCAAAATTTCCCAAAAATTTCCCAAAAATCCCCAAAAATTCCCAAAAATTCCCAAAATCCTCCTTGGATTCTTCCCCACACTCTACCCTTTGGAAAAATCATTCCAAGTGGGAATTTTTAAAAAATATTTTCCTTTTTTTTTTTTTTTTTGGGAATTCCCACCCAAAATTCCAATTTTCCAGGAGTGCTGAAAATTCTGGAATTTCTCCAAGAAACCATGGGAAAAACCATTCCAAAAGTGATTTTTTTAATATATTTTCCTTTTTTTTTTTTGGGAATTTTGCTTTTCCAGGAGTCCTGGAATTTCTGGAATTTCTGGAATTTTTCTGAGAAATTGTGGAGAAAAACCATTCCAAGAGAGGTTTTTTTAATATAATTTCCCTATTTTTTTCTGGAATTCTGAGCTCACCACAAATCCATGGAGAAAAACCATTCCAAAAGAGATTTTTTTTAATATATTTTCCAATTTTTTTTTTGGAATTCTGCTTTTCTAGGAGTCCTGACCCACCTGGAATTTCTGGAAATTCTGGAATTTCTGGAATTTCTCTGAGAAACCGTGGAGAAAAACCATTCCAAAAGTGATTTTTTTAATATATTTTTCCTTTTTTTTTTTGGGAATTCCCACCCAAAATTCCAATTTTCCAGGAGTGCTGCCCACCTGGAATTTCTGGAATTTCTGGAATTTTTCCAGAAAACCATGGAAAAAAACCATTCCAAGAGAGGTTTTTTTAACATAATTCCCAATTTTTTTTTCCAGGAATTCCCACCCAAAATTCCAATTTTCCAGGAGTGCTGAAAATTCTGGAATTTCTCCAAGAAACCATGGGAAAAACCATTCCAAAAGAGATTTTTTTTAATATATTTTCCAATTTTTTTTTGGGAATTCTGCTTTTCCAGGAGTCCTGGCCCACCTGGAATTTCTGGAAATTCTGGAATTTCTGGAATTTCTCTGAGAAACCGTGGAGAAAAACCATTCCAAAAGAGATTTTTTTAATATATTTTCCTTTTTTTTTGGGAATTCTGCTTTTCCAGGCGTCCTGGAATTTCTGGAGTTTCTGGAATTTCGTGCCCACCACAAAACCATGAAGAAAAACCATTCCAAAAGAGATTTTTTTAATATATTTTCCTTTTTTTTTTTGGGAATTCTGCTTTTCCAGGAGTCCTGACCCACCTGGAATTCCTGGAAATTCTGGAATTTCTGGAATTTCTGCAGGAAACCATGGAGAAAAACCATTCCAAAAGTGATTTTTTTAATATATTTTCCTTTTTTTTGGGGAATTCTGCTTTTCCAGGAGTCCTGACCCACCTGGAATTGCTGGAATTTTTCTGAGAAATTGTGGAGGAAAACCATTCCAAAAGAGATTTTTTTAATATAATTTCCCAATTTTTTTCAGGAATTCTTAGCTCACCACAAATTCATGGAGAAAAACCTTTCCAAAAGTGATTTTTTTAATATATTTTCCAATTTTTTTTTGGGAATTCTGCTTTTCCAGGAGTCCTGGCCCACCTGGAATTTCTGGAAATTCTGGAATTTCTGGAATTTCTCTGAGAAACCGTGGAGAAAAACCATTCCAAAAGAGATTTTTTTAATATATTTTCCTTTTTTTTTGGGAATTCTGCTTTTCCAGGCGTCCTGGAATTTCTGGAGTTTCTGGAATTTCGTGCCCACCACAAAACCATGGAGAAAAACCATTCCAAAAGTGATTTTTTTAATATTTTTTCCTCTTTTTTTTTGGGAATTCTGCTTTTCCAGGAGTCCTGACCCTCCTGGAATTGCTGGAATTTCTGGAATTCTGAGCTCACCGCAAATCCATGGAGAAAAACCATTCCAAAAGTGATTTTTTTAATATATTTTCCAATTTTTTTGGGAATTCTGCTTTTCCAGGAGTCCTGACCCACCTGGAAATTCTGGAATTTCTGGAATTTCTGCAGGAAACCATGGAGAAAAACCATTCCGAAAGAGATTTTTTTAATATATTTTCCTTTTTTTTTTGAGAATTCTGCTTTTCCAGGAGTCCTGACCCACCTGGAATTGCTGGAATTTCTGGAATTTCTGGAATTCCGAGCTCACCACAAATCCATGGAAAAAAACCATTCCAAAAGTGATTTTTTAATATATTTTACCAAATTTTTTTTAGGAATTCCCACCCAAAATTCCAATTTTCCAGGAGTGCTGGAAATTCTGAAATTTCTCCAGGAAATCATGGAGGAAAACCATTCCAAAAGTGATTTTTTTAATATTTTTTCCTCTTTTTTTTTGGGAATTCTGCTTTTCCAGGAGTCCTGACCCACCTGGAATTGCTGGAATTTCTGGAATTTCTGGAATTCCGAGCTCACCGTGAATCCATGGAAAAAAAATATTCCAGGAGAGATTTTTAATATATTTTCTAATTTTTTTTGGCAATTCCGAGTCCACCACAAATCCATGGAGAAAAACCATTCCAAAAGAAATTTTTTTAATATATTTACCTTTTTTTTTTGGGAATTCTGCTTTTCCAGGAGTCCTGGAATTTCTGGAGTTTCTGGAATTTCGTGCCCACCACGAATCCATGGAGAAAAATCATTCCAAAAGTGATTTTTTAATATATTTTCCCAAATTTTTTTTAGGAATTCCCATCCAAAATTCCAATTTTCCAGGAGTGCTGGAAATTCTGGAATTTTTCCGTGAAGCTGTGGGAAAAAACCATTCCAAAAGTGATTTTTTTAATATATTTTCCTCTTTTTTTTTGGGAATTCTGCTTTTCCAGGCGTCCTGGCCCTCCTGGAATTGCTGGAATTTCTGGAATTTCTGGAATTTCTCTGAGAAACCGTGGAGAAAAACCATTCCGAAAGTAATTTTTTTTATATATTTTCCCTATTTTTTTCTGGAATTCTGATCCCACCGCAAAACCATGGAAAAAAACCATTCCAAAAGTGATTTTTTTAATATATTTTCCTTTTTTTTTTTGGGAATTCTGCTTTTCCAGGAGTCCTGACCCACCTGGAATTGCTGGAATTTTTCTGAGAAATTGTGGAGGAAAACCATTCCAAAAGAGATTTTTTTAATATAATTTCCCAATTTTTTTCAGGAATTCTTAGCTCACCACAAATTCATGGAGAAAAACCTTTCCAAAAGTGATTTTTTTAATATATTTTCCAATTTTTTTTTGGGAATTCTGCTTTTCCAGGAGTCCTGGCCCACCTGGAATTTCTGGAAATTCTGGAATTTCTGGAATTTCTCTGAGAAACCGTGGAGAAAAACCATTCCAAAAGAGATTTTTTTAATATATTTTCCTTTTTTTTTGGGAATTCTGCTTTTCCAGGCGTCCTGGAATTTCTGGAGTTTCTGGAATTTCGTGCCCACCACAAAACCATGGAGAAAAACTATTCCAAAAGTGATTTTTTTAATATATTTTCCAATTTTTTTTGGGAATTCTGCTTTTCCAGGCGTCCTGGCCCTCCTGGAATTGCTGGAATTTCTGGAATTCTGAGCTCACCGCAAATCCATGGAAAAAAAAATATTCCAGGAGAGATTTTTAATATATTTTCTAATTTTTTTTGGCAATTCCGAGTCCACCACAAATCCATGGGAAAAAACCATTCCAAAAGTGATTTTTTTAATATATTTTTCCTTTTTTTTTTTGGGAATTCCCACCCAAAATTCCAATTTTCCAGGAGTGCTGCCCACCTGGAATTTCTGGAATTTCTGGAATTTTTCCAGAAAACCATGGAAAAAAACCATTCCAAGAGAGGTTTTTTTAACATAATTCCCAATTTTTTTTTCCAGGAATTCCCACCCAAAATTCCAATTTTCCAGGAGTGCTGAAAATTCTGGAATTTCTCCAAGAAACCATGGGAAAAACCATTCCAAAAGAGATTTTTTTTAATATATTTTCCAATTTTTTTTTGGGAATTCTGCTTTTCCAGGAGTCCTGGCCCACCTGGAATTTCTGGAAATTCTGGAATTTCTGGAATTTCTCTGAGAAACCGTGGAGAAAAACCATTCCAAAAGAGATTTTTTTAATATATTTTCCTTTTTTTTTGGGAATTCTGCTTTTCCAGGCGTCCTGGAATTTCTGGAGTTTCTGGAATTTCGTGCCCACCACAAAACCATGAAGAAAAACCATTCCAAAAGAGATTTTTTTAATATATTTTCCTTTTTTTTTTTGGGAATTCTGCTTTTCCAGGAGTCCTGACCCACCTGGAATTCCTGGAAATTCTGGAATTTCTGGAATTTCTGCAGGAAACCATGGAGAAAAACCATTCCGAAAGAGATTTTAAAATATATTTTCCTTTTTTTTTGGGGAATTCTGCTTTTCCAGGAGTCCTGGCCCACCTGGAATTTCTGGAATTTTTCTGAGAAATTGTGGAGGAAAACCATTCCAAAAGTGATTTTTTTAATATAATTTCCCTATTTTTTTCTGGAATTCTTAGCCCACCGCAAAACCATGGAAAAAACCATTCCAAAAGTGATTTTTTTAATATATTTTCCTTTTTTTTTGGGAATTCTGCTTTTCCAGGAGTCCTGACCCTCCTGGAATTGCTGGAAATTCTGGAATTTCTGGAATTTTTCTGGAAAACCATGGAGAAAAACAATTCCAAGAGAAATTTTTTTAATATATTTTCTGATTTTTTTCTGGGATTCTGATCCCACCACAAATCCATGGAGAAAAACCATTCCAAAAGTGATTTTTTAAATATATTTTCCTTATTTTTTGGGGAATTCTGCTTTCCCAGGAGTCCTGACCCACCTGGAATTGCTGGAAATTTCTGGAATTTTGTGCTCACTGCGAATCCATGGAAAAAAACCATTCCAAAAGTGATTTTTTTAATATATTTTCCAATTTTTTTTTTGGAATTCTGCTTTTCCAGGAGTCCTGACCCACCTGGAATTGCTGGAATTTCTGGAATTCTGAGCTCACCGCAAAACCATGGAGAAAAACCATTCCAAAAGTGATTTTTTTAATATATTTTCCTCTTTTTTTTTGGGAATTCTGCTTTTCCAGGCGTCCTGGCCCACCTGGAATTTCTGGAAATTTCTGGAATTTCTGGAATTTCTCTGAGAAACCGTGGAGAAAAACCATTCCGAAAGTGATTTTTTTAATATAATTTCCCTATTTTTTTCTGGAATTCTGAGCTCACCACAAATCCATGGAGAAAAACCATTCCAAAAGTGATTTTTTTAATATATTTTCCAATTTTTTTGGGAATTCTGCTTTTCCAGGAGTCCTGACCCTCCTGGAATTCCTGGAAATTCTGGAATTTCTGGAATTTCTGCAGGAAACCATGGAGAAAAACCATTCCAAAAGAGATTTTTTTAATATATTTTCCTTTTTTTTTTTGGGAATTCTGCTTTTCCAGGAGTCCTGGCCCTCCTGGAATTTCTGGAAATTCTGGAATTTCTGGAATTTTGAGCTCACCACAAATCCATGGAAAAAAACCATTCCAAGAGAGATTTTTTAATATATTTTCCTTTTTTTTTTTGGGAATTCCCACCCAAAATTCCAATTTTCCAGGAGTGCTGGAAATTCTGGAATTTCTCCAGGAAATCATGGAGGAAAACCATTCCAAAAGTGATTTTTTAAATATATTTTCCTTATTTTTTGGGGAATTCTGCTTTCCCAGGAGTCCTGACCCACCTGGAATTGCTGGAATTTCTGGAATTTCGTGCCCACCACAAAACCATGGAGAAAAACCATTCCAAAAGTGATTTTTTTAATATTTTTTCCTCTTTTTTTTTGGGAATTCTGCTTTTCCAGGAGTCCTGACCCACCTGGAATTGCTGGAATTTCTGGAATTTCTGGAATTCCGAGCTCACCGCGAATCCATGGAAAAAAAAATATTCCAGGAGAGATTTTTAATATATTTTCTAATTTTTTTTGGCAATTCCGAGTCCACCACAAATCCATGGGAAAAAACCATTCCAAAAGTGATTTTTTTAATATATTTTCCTTTTTTTTTTGGGGAATTCTGCTTTTCCAGGAGTCCTGGCCCACCTGGAATTGCTGGAATTTCTGGAATTTCTGGAATTTCTCTGAGAAACCATGGAGAAAAACCATTCCAAAAGTGATTTTTTTAATATAATTTCCCTATTTTTTTCTGGAATTCTGAGCTCACCACAAATCCATGGAGAAAAACCATTCCAAAAGTGATTTTTTTAATATATTTTCCTTTTTTTTTTTGGGAATTCTGCTTTTCCAGGAGTCCTGACCCACCTGGAATTTCTGGAAATTTTGGAATTTCTGGAATTTCTCTGAGAAACCGTGGAGAAAAACCATTCCAAAAGTGATTTTTTTAATATATTTTTCCTTTTTTTTTTTGGGAATTCCCACCCAAAATTCCAATTTTCCAGGAGTGCTGAAAATTCTGGAATTTCTCCGAGAAACCATGGAGAAAAACCATTCCAAAAGTGATTTTTTTAATATATTTTCCTTTTTTTTTTGGAATTCTGCTTTTCCAGGAGTCCTGACCCACCTGGAATTGCTGGAAATTCTGGAATTTCTGGAATTTCTGGAATTCCGAGCTCACCGTGAATCCGTGGAAAAAAAATAATCCAAGAGAGATTTTTTTATATATTTTCTAATTTTTTTTGGCAATTCCGAGTCCACCACAAATCCATGGGAAAAAACCATTCCAAAAGTGATTTTTTTAATATATTTTCCTTTTTTTTTTGGGGAATTCTGCTTTTCCAGGAGTCCTGGCCCACCTGGAATTGCTGGAATTTCTGGAATTTCTGGAATTTCTCTGAGAAACCATGGAGAAAAACCATTCCAAAAGTGATTTTTTAATATATTTTCCTTTTTTTTTTTTGGGAATTCTGCTTTTCCAGGAGTCCTGACCCACCTGGAATTCCTGGAAATTCTGGAATTTCTGGAATTTCTGCAGGAAACCATGGAGAAAAACCATTCCAAAAGTGATTTTTTTAATATATTTTCCTTTTTTTTTTTTGGGGAATTCTGCTTTTCCAGGAGTCCTGACCCACCTGGAATTGCTGGAATTTTTCTGAGAAATTGTGGAGGAAAACCATTCCAAAAGAGATTTTTTTAATATAATTTCCCAATTTTTTTCAGGAATTCTTAGCTCACCACAAATTCATGGAGAAAAACCTTTCCAAAAGTGATTTTTTTAATATATTTTCCAATTTTTTTTTGGGAATTCTGCTTTTCCAGGAGTCCTGGCCCACCTGGAATTGCTGGAATTTCTGGAATTTCTGGAATTTCTCTGAGAAACCATGGAGAAAAACCATTCCAAAAGTGATTTTTTTAATATATTTTCCTTTTTTTTTTTTGGGAATTCTGCTTTTCCAGGAGTCCTGACCCACCTGGAATTCCTGGAAATTCTGGAATTTCTGGAATTTCTGCAGGAAACCATGGAGAAAAACCATTCCAAAAGTGATTTTTTTAATATATTTTCCTTTTTTTTGGGGAATTCTGCTTTTCCAGGAGTCCTGACCCACCTGGAATTGCTGGAATTTCTGGAATTTCTGGAATTCCGAGCTCACCGCGAATCCGTGGAAAAAAAATAATCCAAGAGAGATTTTTTAAATATATTTTCCTTTTTTTTTGGGAATTCCCACCCAAAATTCCACTTTTCCAGGAGAGCTGGAAATTCTGGAATTTCTCCAGGAAATCATGGAGGAAAACCATTCCAAAAGTGATTTTTTTAATGTATTTTCCAATTTTTTTTTGGGAATTCTGCTTTTCCAGGAGTCCTGACCCTCCTAGAATTGCTGGAATTTCTGGAATTCCGAGCTCACCACAAATCCATGGAAAAAAAAAATATTCCAGGAGAGATTTTTAATATATTTTCTAATTTTTTTGGGAATTCCGAGCCCACCACAAATCCATGGAGAAAAACCATTCCAAAAGTGATTTTTTTAATATATTTTCCAATTTTTTTGGGAATTCTGCTTTTCCAGGAGTCCTGACCCTCCTGGAATTCCTGGAAATTCTGGAATTTCTGGAATTTCTGCAGGAAACCATGGAGAAAAACCATTCCAAAAGAGATTTTTTTAATATATTTTCCTTTTTTTTTTTGGGAATTCTGCTTTTCCAGGAGTCCTGGCCCTCCTGGAATTTCTGGAAATTCTGGAATTTCTGGAATTTTGAGCTCACCACAAATCCATGGAAAAAAACCATTCCAAGAGAGATTTTTTAATATATTTTCCTTTTTTTTTTTGGGAATTCCCACCCAAAATTCCAATTTTCCAGGAGTGCTGGAAATTCTGGAATTTCTCCAGGAAATCATGGAGGAAAACCATTCCAAAAGTGATTTTTTAAATATATTTTCCTTATTTTTTGGGGAATTCTGCTTTCCCAGGAGTCCTGACCCACCTGGAATTGCTGGAATTTCTGGAATTTCGTGCCCACCACAAAACCATGGAGAAAAACCATTCCAAAAGTGATTTTTTTAATATTTTTTCCTCTTTTTTTTTGGGAATTCTGCTTTTCCAGGAGTCCTGACCCACCTGGAATTGCTGGAATTTCTGGAATTTCTGGAATTCCGAGCTCACCGCGAATCCATGGAAAAAAAAATATTCCAGGAGAGATTTTTAATATATTTTCTAATTTTTTTTGGCAATTCCGAGTCCACCACAAATCCATGGGAAAAAACCATTCCAAAAGTGATTTTTTTAATATATTTTCCTTTTTTTTTTGGGGAATTCTGCTTTTCCAGGAGTCCTGGCCCACCTGGAATTGCTGGAATTTCTGGAATTTCTGGAATTTCTCTGAGAAACCATGGAGAAAAACCATTCCGAAAGTGATTTTTTTAATATAATTTCCCTATTTTTTTCTGGAATTCTGAGCTCACCACAAATCCATGGAGAAAAACCATTCCAAAAGTGATTTTTTTAATATATTTTCCTTTTTTTTTTTTGGGAATTCTGCTTTTCCAGGAGTCCTGACCCACCTGGAATTTCTGGAATTTCTCTGAGAAACCATGGAGAAAAACCATTCCAAAAGAGATTTTTTTAATATAATTTCCCTATTTTTTTCTGGAATTCCGAGCCCACCACGAATCCATGGGAAAAAACCATTCCAAAAGAGATTTTTTTTAATATATTTTCCAATTTTTTTTTTGGAATTCTGCTTTTCTAGGAGTCCTGACCCACCTGGAATTTCTGGAAATTCTGGAATTTCTGGAATTTTTCTGGAAAACCATGGAGAAAAACAATTCCAAGAGAAATTTTTTTAATATATTTTCTGATTTTTTTCTGGGATTCTGATCCCACCACAAATCCATGGAGAAAAACCATTCCAAAAGTGATTTTTTAAATATATTTTCCTTATTTTTTGGGGAATTCTGCTTTCCCAGGAGTCCTGACCCACCTGGAATTGCTGGAAATTTCTGGAATTTTGTGCTCACTGCGAATCCATGGAAAAAAACCATTCCAAAAGTGATTTTTTTAATATATTTTCCAATTTTTTTTTTGGAATTCTGCTTTTCCAGGAGTCCTGACCCACCTGGAATTGCTGGAATTTCTGGAATTCTGAGCTCACCGCAAAACCATGGAGAAAAACCATTCCAAAAGTGATTTTTTTAATATATTTTCCTCTTTTTTTTTGGGAATTCTGCTTTTCCAGGCGTCCTGGCCCTCCTGGAATTGCTGGAATTTCTGGAATTTCTGGAATTTCTCTGAGAAACCGTGGAGAAAAACCATTCCGAAAGTAATTTTTTTTATATATTTTCCCTATTTTTTTCTGGAATTCTGAGCTCACCGCAAAACCATGGAAAAAAACCATTCCAAAAGTGATTTTTTTAATATATTTCCAATTTTTTTTTGGGGAATTCTGCTTTTCCAGGCGTCCTGACCCACCTGGAATTGCTGGAATTTCTGGAATTTCTGGAATTTCTGGAATTCCGAGCTCACCGCGAATCCGTGGAAAAAAAATAATCCAAGAGAGATTTTTTTATATATTTTCTAATTTTTTTGGGAATTCCGAGCCCACCACAAATCCATGGGAAAAAACCATTCCAAAAGTGATTTTTTTAATATATTTTCCCAAATTTTTTTGGGGAATTCTGCTTTTCCAGGAGTCCTGACCCACCTGGAATTGCTGGAATTGCTGGAATTTCTGGAATTTCTCTGAGAAATTGTGGAGAAAAACCATTCCAAAAGTGATTTTTTAAATATATTTTCCAATTTTTTGGGGGAATTCTGCTTTTCCAGGAGTCCTGAAATTTCTGGAGTTTCTGGAATTTCGTGCCCACCACAAAACCATGGAGAAAAACCATTCCAAAAGTGATTTTTTAAATATTTTTTCCTCTTTTTTTTTGGGAATTCTGCTTTTCCAGGAGTCCTGACCCACCTGGAATTGCTGGAATTTCTGGAATTTCTGGAATTCCGAGCTCACCACGAATCCATGGAAAAAAAATATTCCAAGAGAGATTTTTTTAATATATTTTCCAATTTTTTTTGGAATTCCCACCCAAAATTCCAATTTTCCAGGAGTGCTGGAAATTCTGGAATTTCTCCAGGAAACCATGGAGAAAAACCATTCCAAAAGTGATTTTTTAAATATATTTTCCCAAATTTTTTTTAGGAATTCCCACCCAAAATTCCAATTTTCCAGGAGTGCTGCCCACCTGGAATTTCTGGAATTTCTGGAATTTTTCCAGAAAACCATGGAAAAAAACCATTCCAAGAGAGGTTTTTTTAACATAATTCCCAATTTTTTTTTCCAGGAATTCCCACCCAAAATTCCAATTTTCCAGGAGTGCTGGAAATTCTGGAATTTCTCCAGGAAACCATGGAAAAAACCATTCCAAAAGTGATTTTTTTAATGTATTTTCCTTTTTTTTTTGGGAATTCTGCTTTTCCAGGAGTCCTGACCCACCTGGAATTGCTGGAATTTCTGGAATTTCTGGAATTCCGAGCTCACCACAAATCCATGGAAAAAAACCATTCCAAGAGAGATTTTTTAATATATTTTCCTTTTTTTTTTTGGGAATTCCCACCCAAAATTCCAATTTTCCAGGAGTGCTGGAAATTCTGGAATTTCTCCAGGAAACCATGGAGAAAAACCATTCCAAAAGTGATTTTTTTAATGTATTTTCCAATTTTTTTTTTGGGAATTCTGCTTTTCCAGGAGTCCTGACCCACCTGGAATTGCTGGAATTTCTGGAATTTCTGGAATTCCGTACTCACCGTGAATCCATGGGAAAAAACCATTCCAAAAGTGATTTTTTTAATATATTTTCCTCTTTTTTTTTGGGAATTCTGCTTTTCCAGGAGTCCTGACCCACCTGGAATTTCTGGAAATTCTGGAATTTCTGGAATTTCTCTGAGAAACCGTGGAGAAAAACCATTCCGAAAGTGATTTTTTTAATATATTTTCCCTATTTTTTTCTGGAATTCTGATCCCACCGCAAAACCATGGAAAAAAACCATTCTAAAAGTGATTTTTTTAATATATTTTCCAATTTTTTTTGGGAATTCTGCTTTTCCAGGAGTCCTGACCCTCCTGGAATTGCTGGAAATTCTGGAATTTCTGGAATTTTTCTGGAAAACCATGGAGAAAAACAATTCCAAGAGAAATTTTTTTAATATATTTTCTGATTTTTTTCTGGGATTCTGATCCCACCACAAAACCATGGAGAAAAACCATTCCAAAAGTGATTTTTTTAATATTTTTTCCTCTTTTTTTTTGGGAATTCTGCTTTTCCAGGAGTCCTGACTCACCTGGAATTGCTGGAAATTTCGGGAATTTCTGGAATTTCTCTGAGAAACCGTGGAGAAAAACCATTCCAAAAGTGATTTTTTTAATGTTTTTTCCTTTTTTTTTTTGGGAATTCTGCTTTTCCAGGAGTCCTGGCCCTCCTGGAATTGCTGGAATTTCTGGAATTTCGTGCCCACCATGAATCCATGGAGAAAAATCATTCCAAAAGTGATTTTTTAATATATTTTCCCGAATTTTTTTTAGGAATTCCCATCCAAAATTCCAATTTTCCAGGAGAGCTGAAAATTCTGAAATTTCTCTGAGAAACTGTGGAGAAAAACCATTCCAAAAGTGATTTTTTTAATATATTTTCCAATTTTTTTTTGGGGAATTCTGCTTTTCCAGGAGTCCTGACCCACCTGGAATTGCTGGAATTTTTCTGAGAAATTGTGGATAAAAACCATTCCAAAAGTGATTTTTTTAATATAATTTCCCAATTTTTTTCAGGAATTCTTAGCTCACCACAAATCCATGGAGAAAAACCATTCCAAAAGTGATTTTTTTAATATATTTTCCTCTTTTTTTTTGGGAATTCTGCTTTTCCAGGAGTCCTGACCCACCTGGAATTGCTGGAATTTCTGGAATTTCTGGAATTTCTGGAATTCCGAGCTCACCACAAATCCATGGAAAAAAAAAATATTCCAGGAGAGATTTTTAATATATTTTCTAATTTTTTTGGGAATTCCGAGCCCACCACAAATCCATGGAGAAAAACCATTCCAAAAGTGATTTTTTTAATATATTTTCCAATTTTTTTGGGAATTCTGCTTTTCCAGGAGTCCTGACCCTCCTGGAATTCCTGGAAATTCTGGAATTTCTGGAATTTCTGCAGGAAACCATGGAGAAAAACCATTCCAAAAGTGATTTTTTTAATATAATTTCCCTATTTTTTTCTGGAATTCTGAGCTCACCACAAATCCATGGAGAAAAACCATTCCAAAAGTGATTTTTTTAATATATTTTCCTTTTTTTTTTTTGGGAATTCTGCTTTTCCAGGAGTCCTGACCCACCTGGAATTGCTGGAATTTTTCTGAGAAATTGTGGAGGAAAACCATTCCAAAAGAGATTTTTTTAATATAATTTCCCAATTTTTTTCAGGAATTCTTAGCTCACCACAAATCCATGGAGAAAAACCATTCCAAAAGTGATTTTTTTAATATATTTTCCAGTTTTTTTTTGGGAATTCTGCTTTTCCAGGAGTCCTGGCCCACCTGGAATTCCTGGAAATTTCTGGAATTTCTGGAATTTCTCTGAGAAACCGTGGAGAAAAACCATTCCGAAAGAGATTTTTTTAATATATTTTCCTTTTTTTTTTGGGAATTCTGCTTTTCCAGGAGTCCTGACCCACCTGGAATTTCTGGAATTTTTCTGAGAAATTGTGGAGAAAAACCATTCCAAAAGTGATTTTTTTAATATAATTTCCCAATTTTTTTCAGGAATTCTGAGCTCACCACAAATTCATGGAGAAAAACCTTTCCAAAAGTGATTTTTTTAATATATTTTCCAATTTTTTTTTGGGAATTCTGCTTTTCCAGGAGTCCTGGCCCACCTGGAATTTCTGGAAATTCTGGAATTTCTGGAATTTCTCTGAGAAACCGTGGAGAAAAACCATTCCAAAAGAGATTTTTTTAATATATTTACCTTTTTTTTTTTTGGAATTCTGCTTTTCCAGGAGTCCTGGCCCTCCTGGAATTGCTGGAATTTCTGGAATTTCGTGCCCACCATGAATCCATGGAGAAAAATCATTCCAAAAGTGATTTTTTAATATATTTTCCCGAATTTTTTTTAGGAATTCCCATCCAAAATTCCAATTTTCCAGGAGAGCTGAAAATTCTGAAATTTCTCTGAGAAACTGTGGAGAAAAACCATTCCAAAAGTGATTTTTTTAATATATTTTCCAATTTTTTTTTGGGGAATTCTGCTTTTCCAGGAGTCCTGACCCACCTGGAATTGCTGGAATTTTTCTGAGAAATTGTGGATAAAAACCATTCCAAAAGTGATTTTTTTAATATAATTTCCCAATTTTTTTCAGGAATTCTTAGCTCACCACAAATCCATGGAGAAAAACCATTCCAAAAGTGATTTTTTTAATATATTTTCCTCTTTTTTTTTGGGAATTCTGCTTTTCCAGGAGTCCTGACCCACCTGGAATTGCTGGAATTTCTGGAATTTCTGGAATTTCTGGAATTCCGAGCTCACCACAAATCCATGGAAAAAAAAAATATTCCAGGAGAGATTTTTAATATATTTTCTAATTTTTTTGGGAATTCCGAGCCCACCACAAATCCATGGAGAAAAACCATTCCAAAAGTGATTTTTTTAATATATTTTCCAATTTTTTTGGGAATTCTGCTTTTCCAGGAGTCCTGACCCTCCTGGAATTCCTGGAAATTCTGGAATTTCTGGAATTTCTGCAGGAAACCATGGAGAAAAACCATTCCAAAAGTGATTTTTTTAATATAATTTCCCTATTTTTTTCTGGAATTCTGAGCTCACCACAAATCCATGGAGAAAAACCATTCCAAAAGTGATTTTTTTAATATATTTTCCTTTTTTTTTTTTGGGAATTCTGCTTTTCCAGGAGTCCTGACCCACCTGGAATTGCTGGAATTTTTCTGAGAAATTGTGGAGGAAAACCATTCCAAAAGAGATTTTTTTAATATAATTTCCCAATTTTTTTCAGGAATTCTTAGCTCACCACAAATCCATGGAGAAAAACCATTCCAAAAGTGATTTTTTTAATATATTTTCCAGTTTTTTTTTGGGAATTCTGCTTTTCCAGGAGTCCTGGCCCACCTGGAATTCCTGGAAATTTCTGGAATTTCTGGAATTTCTCTGAGAAACCGTGGAGAAAAACCATTCCGAAAGTGATTTTTTTAATATTTTTTCCTCTTTTTTTTGGGGAATTCTGCTTTTCCAGGAGTCCTGACCCACCTGGAATTCCTGGAAATTCTGGAATTTCTGGAATTTCTGCAGGAAACCATGGAGAAAAACCATTCCAAAAGAGATTTTTTTAATATATTTTCCTTTTTTTTTTGGGAATTCTGCTTTTCCAGGAGTCCTGACCCACCTGGAATTGCTGGAATTTCTGGAATTTCTGGAATTCCGAGCTCACCACAAATCCATGGAAAAAAACCATTCCAAGAGAGATTTTTTAAAATATTTTCCTTTTTTTTTTTGGGAATTCCCACCCAAAATTCCAATTTTCCAGGAGTGCTGGAAATTCTGAAATTTCTCCAGGAAATCATGGAGGAAAACCATTCCAAAAGTGATTTTTTTAATATATTTTCCTTTTTTTTTTTGGGAATTCTGCTTTTCCAGGAGTCCTGGCCCACCTGGAATTGCTGGAATTTTTCTGAGAAATTGTGGAGAAAAACCATTCCAAAAGTGATTTTTTTAATATAATTTCCCAATTTTTTTCTGGAATTCTGAGCTCACCGCAAAACCATGGAGAAAAACCATTCCAAAAGTGATTTTTTTAATATATTTTCCTCTTTTTTTTTGGGAATTCTGCTTTTCCAGGAGTCCTGACCCACCTGGAATTGCTGGAATTTCTGGAATTTCTGGAATTTCTGGAATTCCGAGCTCACCGCGAATCCATGGAAAAAAAAAATAATCCAAGAGAGATTTTTTAATATATTTTCTAATTTTTTTGGGAATTCCGAGCCCACCACAAATCCATGGAGAAAAACCATTCCAAAAGAGATTTTTTTTAATATATTTTCCCAAATTTTTTTTGGGAATTCTGCTTTTCCAGGAGTCCTGACCCACCTGGAATTTCTGGAAATTTTGGAATTTCTGGAATTTCTCTGAGAAACCGTGGAGAAAAACCATTCCAAAAGTGATTTTTTTAATATATTTTTCCTTTTTTTTTTTGGGAATTCCCACCCAAAATTCCAATTTTCCAGGAGTGCTGCCCACCTGGAATTTCTGGAATTTCTGGAATTTTTCCAGAAAACCATGGAAAAAAACCATTCCAAGAGAGGTTTTTTTAACATAATTCCCAATTTTTTTTTCCAGGAATTCCCACCCAAAATTCCAATTTTCCAGGAGTGCTGGAAATTCTGGAATTTCTCCAGGAAATCATGGAGGAAAACCATTCCAAAAGTGATTTTTAAATATATTTTCCTTATTTTTTGGGGAATTCTGCTTTCCCAGGAGTCCTGACCTACCTGGAATTGCTGGAATTTCTGGAATTCTGAGCTCACCGCAAAATCATGGAGAAAAACCATTCCAAAAGTGATTTTTTAATATATTTTCCCAAATTTTTTTTAGGAATTCCCACCCAAAATTCCAATTTTCCAGGAGTGCTGGAAATTCTGGAATTTTTCCGTGAAGCTGTGGGAAAAAAACATTCCAAAAGTGATTTTTTTTAATATATTTTCCTCTTTTTTTTTGGGAATTCTGCTTTTCCAGGAGTCCTGACCCACCTGGAATTGCTGGAATTTTTCTGAGAAATTGTGGAGAAAAACCATTCCAAAAGTGATTTTTTTAATATAATTTCCCTATTTTTTTCTGGAATTCTGAGCTCACCACAAATCCATGGAGAAAAACCATTCCAAAAGAGATTTTTTTTAATATATTTTCCAATTTTTTTTTTGGAATTCTGCTTTTCTAGGAGTCCTGACCCACCTGGAATTTCTGGAAATTTTGGAATTTCTGGAATTTCTCTGAGAAACCATGGAGAAAAACCATTCCAAAAGTGATTTTTTTAATATATTTTTCCTTTTTTTTTTTGGGAATTCCCACCCAAAATTCCAATTTTCCAGGAGTGCTGCCCACCTGGAATTTCTGGAATTTCTGGAATTTTTCCAGAAAACCATGGAAAAAAACCATTCCAAGAGAGGTTTTTTTAACATAATTCCCAATTTTTTTTTCCAGGAATTCCCACCCAAAATTCCAATTTTCCAGGAGTGCTGAAAATTCTGGAATTTCTCCAAGAAACCATGGGAAAAACCATTCCAAAAGTGATTTTTTTAATATTTTTTCCTCTTTTTTTTGGGGAATTCTGCTTTTCCAGGAGTCCTGACCCACCTGGAATTGCTGGAATTTCTGGAATTTCTGCAGGAAACCATGGAGAAAAACCATTCCGAAAGAGATTTTTTTAATATATTTTCCTTTTTTTTTTGGGAATTCTGCTTTTCCAGGAGTCCTGACCCACCTGGAATTTCTGGAATTTTTCTGAGAAATTGTGGAGAAAAACCATTCCAAAAGTGATTTTTTTAATATAATTTCCCAATTTTTTTCAGGAATTCTGAGCTCACCACAAATTCATGGAGAAAAACCTTTCCAAAAGTGATTTTTTTAATATATTTTCCAATTTTTTTTTGGGAATTCTGCTTTTCCAGGAGTCCTGGCCCACCTGGAATTTCTGGAAATTCTGGAATTTCTGGAATTTCTCTGAGAAACCGTGGAGAAAAACCATTCCAAAAGAGATTTTTTTAATATATTTACCTTTTTTTTTTTTGGAATTCTGCTTTTCCAGGAGTCCTGGCCCTCCTGGAATTGCTGGAATTTCTGGAATTTCGTGCCCACCATGAATCCATGGAGAAAAATCATTCCAAAAGTGATTTTTTAATATATTTTCCCGAATTTTTTTTAGGAATTCCCATCCAAAATTCCAATTTTCCAGGAGAGCTGAAAATTCTGAAATTTCTCTGAGAAACTGTGGAGAAAAACCATTCCAAAAGTGATTTTTTTAATATATTTTCCAATTTTTTTTTGGGGAATTCTGCTTTTCCAGGAGTCCTGACCCACCTGGAATTGCTGGAATTTTTCTGAGAAATTGTGGATAAAAACCATTCCAAAAGTGATTTTTTTAATATAATTTCCCAATTTTTTTCAGGAATTCTTAGCTCACCACAAATCCATGGAGAAAAACCATTCCAAAAGTGATTTTTTTAATATATTTTCCTCTTTTTTTTTGGGAATTCTGCTTTTCCAGGAGTCCTGACCCACCTGGAATTGCTGGAATTTCTGGAATTTCTGGAATTTCTGGAATTCCGAGCTCACCACAAATCCATGGAAAAAAAAAATATTCCAGGAGAGATTTTTAATATATTTTCTAATTTTTTTGGGAATTCCGAGCCCACCACAAATCCATGGAGAAAAACCATTCCAAAAGTGATTTTTTTAATATATTTTCCAATTTTTTTGGGAATTCTGCTTTTCCAGGAGTCCTGACCCTCCTGGAATTCCTGGAAATTCTGGAATTTCTGGAATTTCTGCAGGAAACCATGGAGAAAAACCATTCCAAAAGTGATTTTTTTAATATAATTTCCCTATTTTTTTCTGGAATTCTGAGCTCACCACAAATCCATGGAGAAAAACCATTCCAAAAGTGATTTTTTTAATATATTTTCCTTTTTTTTTTTTGGGAATTCTGCTTTTCCAGGAGTCCTGACCCACCTGGAATTGCTGGAATTTTTCTGAGAAATTGTGGAGGAAAACCATTCCAAAAGAGATTTTTTTAATATAATTTCCCAATTTTTTTCAGGAATTCTTAGCTCACCACAAATCCATGGAGAAAAACCATTCCAAAAGTGATTTTTTTAATATATTTTCCAGTTTTTTTTTGGGAATTCTGCTTTTCCAGGAGTCCTGGCCCACCTGGAATTCCTGGAAATTTCTGGAATTTCTGGAATTTCTCTGAGAAACCGTGGAGAAAAACCATTCCGAAAGTGATTTTTTTAATATTTTTTCCTCTTTTTTTTGGGGAATTCTGCTTTTCCAGGAGTCCTGACCCACCTGGAATTCCTGGAAATTCTGGAATTTCTGGAATTTCTGCAGGAAACCATGGAGAAAAACCATTCCAAAAGAGATTTTTTTAATATATTTTCCTTTTTTTTTTGGGAATTCTGCTTTTCCAGGAGTCCTGACCCACCTGGAATTGCTGGAATTTCTGGAATTTCTGGAATTCCGAGCTCACCACAAATCCATGGAAAAAAACCATTCCAAGAGAGATTTTTTAAAATATTTTCCTTTTTTTTTTTGGGAATTCCCACCCAAAATTCCAATTTTCCAGGAGTGCTGGAAATTCTGAAATTTCTCCAGGAAATCATGGAGGAAAACCATTCCAAAAGTGATTTTTTTAATATATTTTCCTTTTTTTTTTTGGGAATTCTGCTTTTCCAGGAGTCCTGGCCCACCTGGAATTGCTGGAATTTTTCTGAGAAATTGTGGAGAAAAACCATTCCAAAAGTGATTTTTTTAATATAATTTCCCAATTTTTTTCTGGAATTCTGAGCTCACCGCAAAACCATGGAGAAAAACCATTCCAAAAGTGATTTTTTTAATATATTTTCCTCTTTTTTTTTGGGAATTCTGCTTTTCCAGGAGTCCTGACCCACCTGGAATTGCTGGAATTTCTGGAATTTCTGGAATTTCTGGAATTCCGAGCTCACCGCGAATCCATGGAAAAAAAAAATAATCCAAGAGAGATTTTTTAATATATTTTCTAATTTTTTTGGGAATTCCGAGCCCACCACAAATCCATGGAGAAAAACCATTCCAAAAGAGATTTTTTTTAATATATTTTCCCAAATTTTTTTTGGGAATTCTGCTTTTCCAGGAGTCCTGGCCCACCTGGAATTTCTGGAAATTCTGGAATTTCTGGAATTTCTCTGAGAAACCGTGGAGAAAAACCATTCCAAAAGAGATTTTTTTAATATATTTACCTTTTTTTTTTTTGGAATTCTGCTTTTCCAGGAGTCCTGGCCCTCCTGGAATTGCTGGAATTTCTGGAATTTCGTGCCCACCATGAATCCATGGAGAAAAATCATTCCAAAAGTGATTTTTTAATATATTTTCCCGAATTTTTTTTAGGAATTCCCATCCAAAATTCCAATTTTCCAGGAGAGCTGAAAATTCTGAAATTTCTCTGAGAAACTGTGGAGAAAAACCATTCCAAAAGTGATTTTTTTAATATATTTTCCAATTTTTTTTTGGGGAATTCTGCTTTTCCAGGAGTCCTGACCCACCTGGAATTGCTGGAATTTTTCTGAGAAATTGTGGATAAAAACCATTCCAAAAGTGATTTTTTTAATATAATTTCCCAATTTTTTTCAGGAATTCTTAGCTCACCACAAATCCATGGAGAAAAACCATTCCAAAAGTGATTTTTTAATATATTTTCCAATTTTTTTTTGGGAATTCTGCTTTTCCAGGCGTCCTGGCCCTCCTGGAATTGCTGGAATTCCGAGCTCGCCGCCAATCCGTGGCTCAGGAGGAGAAGGAGCAGCAGGAGGAGAAATCGATTTTCCTGAGAGGCAAAATTCGGGAATTGACGATCCAGAGGGATCGGCTCCGGGAGAGAGTGGAGCTGCTGGAAAAATCGGTGAGGGATCGAGTCGGGAATGGATCCTGGATCTGGGAATGGATCTGGGAAAGGATTGGAAATGGATTGGGAATGGATCAGGAATGGATCCTGAATGGATCCTGAATGGATTTGGGAATGGATTGGGAATGGATCCAGGAAGGGATCTGGGAATGGATCGGGAATGGATCCGGAATGGATTTGGGAATGGATCCTGAATGGATTGGGAATGGATCTGGGAATGGTTTAGGAATGGATCTGGGAATGGATTTGAATGGATATGGGAATGGATCCTGAATGGATCCCAGACTGGATCTGGGAATGGATTGGGAATGGACTGAGAATGGATCAGGAATGGATTTGGGAAAGGATTGGGAATGGATCCAGGAAGGGATCTGGGAATGGATCCGGGAATGGTTTAGGAATGGATTGGGAATGGATTGGGAATGGATTGGAATGGATCCAGGAAGGGATCTGGGAATGGATCCTGGGAATGGATTGGGAATGGATCAGGAATAGATCAGGAATGGATCCAGGAATGGATTTGGGAAGGATTGGGAATGGATTGGAATGGATTGGGAATCGATCGGGAATGGGTCTGGGAATGGATCTGGGAATGGATCCTGAATGGATTGGGAATGGATCAGGAATGGATCTGGAATGGTTTAGGAATGGATCCTGAATGGATTGGGAATGGATCAGGAATGGATCCGGGATCCGGGAATGGATTGGGAATGCATCTGGGAATGGTTTAGGAAGGGATCTGGGAATGGATTGGGAATGGATCAGGAATGGATTGGCAATGGATCCTGAATGGATCTGGGAATGGATTGAGAATGGATTGGGAATGGATCCTGAATGGATCCGGGAATGGTTTGGGAATGGATCAGGAATGGATTGGGAATGGATCTGGGAATGGATCTGGAAATGGATCAGGAATGGATCCGGGAATGGATCCTGAATGGATCTGGGAATGGATTGGGATGGATCTGGAATGGATCTGGGATCTGGGAATGGATTGGGAATGGATTGGGAATGGATCAGGAATGGGTCTGGGAATGGATCTGGGAATGGATCCTGAATGGATCAGGAATGGATCTGGGAATGGATCCTGAATGGATCACGAATGGATCCAGGAGCAATTCCAAGTTTTTCCACGAAAATCAATCTCAGAATGAGATTTTTCCCAGGGATTTTCCATCATTTCTCCTCTCTCTCTCCCGGATTTTGCAGCAGCTCGGAAAATCGGGAATTCCCTCGGGAATTCCGTCAGGAATTTCGTCAGGAATTTCGTCAGGAATTTCGTCGGGAATTCCTCCGGAAGTTTCCAGTCCTTGGGAGGTGCTGGAGTGGAAAATCAGGAATCTCCAAGGCCTTCTCCAGCTTTTCCAGCTCACAGGTAACCTTCCCGGGGAGTTCGGGAAAAAAATTCCCGATTTTTTTCGGAGCTTTCGGGAAAATGGGAATTCGTGGGAATTCGTTTAGGAGATAAATTTGGCAATTGTGAGGTTTCCTTGGGAATTAGAAAATTTTCTTTGGGAATTAGATAGTTTTCCTTGGGAATTCGAGAGTTTTCCTTGGGAATTAGAGAGTTTTCCTTGGGAATTGGGCAGATAATTTGGGAATGAGGCGTTTCCCTTGGGAATTAGAGAACTTTCCTTGGGAATCACAGTTTCCCTTGGGAATTAGAGAGTTTTCTTTGGGAATTAAATAATTTCCATGGGAATTAGAGAACTTTCCTTGGGAATTAGAGAATTTTCTTTGGAAATTGAACCATTTCCTTGGGAATTACAGAGTTTTCCTTGGGAATTCGAGAGTTTTCCTTTGAAATTTGAGAATTTTCTTTGGGAATTGAACCATTTCCTTGGGAATTACAGAGTTTCCCTTGGAAATTCGAGGGTTTTCCTTCGGAATTTGAGAATTTTCTTTGGGAATTGAACCATTTCCTTGGGAATTAGAGAATTTCCCTTGGGAATGAGAGAATTTTCTTTTGGAATTAAAAAATTTTCTTTGGAAATTAAACCATTTCCTTGGGAATTACAGAGTTTCCCTTGGAAATTCGAGGGTTTTCCTTGGGAATCACAGAGGTTTCTTTGGAAATTAGAGAATTTCCCTTGGGAATTAGAGAATTTCCCTTGGGAATTAGAGAATTTTCTTTTGGAATGAGAGAATTTCCCTTGGGAATTAGAGAATTTTCTTTGGGAATTAGAGAATTTCCCTTGGGAATTAGAGAATTTTCTTTTGGAATTAGAGCATTTTCTTTGGGAATTAAACCATTTCCTTGGGAATTAGAGAATTTTCCTTGGAAATTGAACCATTTCCTTGGGAATTACAGAGTTTTCCTTGGGAATTCGAGAGTTTTCCTTCGGAATTTGAGAATTTTCTTTGGGAATTGAACCATTTCCTTGGGAATTAGAGAATTTCCCTTGGGAATGAGAGAATTTTCTTTTGGAATTAAAAAATTTTCTTTGGAAATTAAACCATTTCCTTGGGAATTACAGAGTTTCCCTTGGAAATTCGAGGGTTTTCCTTGGGAATCACAGAGGTTTCTTTGGAAATTAGAGAATTTCCCTTGGGAATTAGAGAATTTTCTTTTGGAATTAGAGCATTTTCTTTGGGAATTAAACCATTTCCTTGGGAATTAGAGAATTTTCCTTGGAAATTGAACCATTTCCTTGGGAATTACAGAGTTTTCCTTGGGAATTCGAGAGTTTTCTTTTGGAATGAGAGAATTTCCCTTGGGAATTAGAGAGTTTTCTTTGGGAATTAGAGCATTTTCTTTGGGAATTAAACCATTTCCTTGGGAATTAGAGAACTTTCCTTGGGAATTCGAGAGTTTTCCTTGGGAATTAGAGAAATTTCTTTGGGAATTAAACCATTTCTTTAGGAATTAGGCAATTACCTTGGGAATTGTGTGGTTTCCTTGGGAATTAAAACTGTTTCCTTGGGAATTAGAGAATTTTCCTTGGAAATTCGAGAGTTTTCCTTGGGAATCACAGTTTCCCTTGGGAATTAGAGAGTTTTCTTTGGGAATTAAATAATTTCCATGGGAATTAGAGAATTTTCCTTGGGAATTAGAGAATTTTCCTTGGGAATTAGAAAATCTTCTTTGGGAATTAAACCATTTCCATGGGAATTAGAGTTTTCCTTGGGAATTAGAGAATTTTCTTTTGGAATTACAGATTTTCCCTTGGGAATTAGATAATTTTCCTTGGGAATTAGAGTTTTCTTTGGGAATAAGAGAGTTTCCCTTGGGAATTACAGAATTTTCTTTGGGAATTAGAGAATTTTCCTTGGGAATTCGAGAGTTTTCCTTGGGAATTTGAGAATTTCCATTGGGAATTAGAGTTTTCCTTGGGAATTAGGTTGTTCCCAGTCCATTCCCAGATCCCAGATCCATTCCCAGCTCCATTCCCAGTCCATTCCCAGTCCATTCCCAGATCCATTCCCAATCCATTCAGGATCCATTCAGGATCCATTCAGGATCCATTCCTGATCCATTCCCAGATCCATTCCCAGTCCTTTCCCAATCCATTCCCAATCCATTCCCAGATCCATTCCCGATCCACTCCTGATCCATTCCCGATCCATTCTGGATCCATTCCCAATCCATTCCCAATCCATTCCCAATCCATTCCTGATCCATTCCCAGATCTATTCCTGATCCATTCTGGGATCCATTCCCGATCTATTCCCAGATCCATTCCCAATCCATTCCCAATCCATTCAGGATCCACTCCTGATCCATTCCCAATCCATTCCCAGATCCATTCCCAGCTCCATTCCCAGATCCATTCAGGATCCATTCCCAAATCCATTCCCAATCCATTCCCAGTCTATTCCAATCCCTTCCCAGATCCCAGATCCATTCCCAATCTCATTCCCATTCCATTCCCAATCCATTCCCAATCCATTCCAATCCACTCCTGATCCATTCCCAGTCCATTCCTAATCCACTCCCAAATCCATTCCCGGATCCTCTCCTGATCCATTCCCAGATCCATTCCCGGATTCATTCCAGATCCATTCCAAATCCATTCCGGATCCATTCCCAGATCCATTCCCAGTCTATTCCAATCCATTCCCAGATCCCAGATCCATTCCCAATCCTTTCCCAATCCATTCCCAATCCACTCCCGATCCATTCCCAGATCCCAAATCCATTCCGGATCCATTCCCGATCCATTCCGGATCCATTCCAGGCCTGAGCGCCAAGCTCTCCAAGCACGGCATCTGTTTCTCCCTCCACACTTCCTTCGAGGGATCCCTCCTGGATTCCTTCCACCTGGAGCTGCTCCTGCCGCGGGATCCCGGGATCCAGCGGGGAATCGGGGAATTGCGGATCCTGCGCCATTCCGTGCCTCCCTTCATCCCCCTGGATCGACTCCGGCGGGAATTCCTGCCCTGGGATCTCCGAGCCTTCCTGGATCGACTCTGGCGCCACCTGAACGCCTTCGTGGGGAGGAGGCGCCAGCTGGAGCTGCTCCAGGTGCGGATTTTGGGAATTTTTTTTGGGAATTCTGGGGGTGGAGACTCTGGAAGTGAAGGATTCAGGGAATTCTGGGATTTCGGGAATTCTTCTATTCCCGCCGGAATCCCAAATCTCACCAGAATTCCAAATCCCAAATCCCAGCGATTCCCATTGCCAGCTGGAGCTGCTCCAGGTGTGGATTTTTGGGAATTTTTTTGGGAATTTTGGGGGTGGAGACTCTGGAATTGAGGAATTCTGGGATTTCGGGAATTTTCCTCTTCCCACTCTGTCCCAAATGCCAAATTCCTGAAATTCCCAACGCCAGCTGGAGCTGCTCCAGGTGGGAATTTTGGGAATTTTTTTGGGAATTCTGGGGGTGGAGACTCTGGAAGTGAAGGATTCAGGGAATTCTGGGATTTCGGGAATTCTTCTGTTCCCGCCGGAATCCCAAATCTCACCAGAATCCCAAAATCCCAAATCCCAGAGCTCTGTGATTCCCTGGAATTCACAATTTCCAGGTGGGAATTTCTGGGATTTTTTGGGATTTTTGGAGGTGGAGACTCTGGAAGTGAAGGATTCAGGGAATTTTGGGATTTCGGGAATTTTCTTCACACCGGAATCCCAAATCCCCGAAATTCCCAGCACCAGCTGGAGCTGCTCCAGGTGGGGAATTTGGGAATTTTTTTGGGAATTCTGGGGGTGAAAACTCTGGAAGGGAAGGATTCAGGGAATTCTGGGATTTCAGGAATTTTCCTCTTCCCGCTCCATCCCAAATGCCACTGGAATTTCAGAATCCCAAATCTCACCGGAATCCCAAATCCCCGAAATTCCCAGCGCCAGCTGGAGCTGCTCCAGGTGGGAATTTGGGAATTTTTTTTGGGAATTCTGGGGGTGGAGCCTCTGGAATTGGGGAATTCTGGGATTTTGGGAATTTTCCTCTTCCCACTCTGTCCCAAATGCCACTAGAATTTCGGAATCCCAAATCCCTGAAATTTCTGGCGCCAGCTGGAGCTGCTCCAGGTGGGAATTTTGGGAATTTTTTTGGGAATTTTGGGGGTGGAGACTCTGGAAGTGAAGGATTCAGGGAATTCTGGGATTTTGGGAATTCTTCTGTTCCCGCCGGAATCCCAAATCTCACCAGAATTCCAAATCCCAAATCCCAGCGATTCCCATTGCCAGCTGGAGCTGCTCCAGGTGGGAATTTTTGGGAATTTTTTTGGGAATTTTGGGGGTGGAACCTCTGGAATTGAGGAATTCTGGGATTTCAGGAATTTTCCTCTTCCTACTCTATCCCAAATCTCACCAGAATTTCAGAATCCCGAATCCCAGAGCTCTGTGATTCCCTGGAATTCACAATTTCCAGGTGGGAATTTCTGGGATTTTTTGGGAATTCTGGGGGTGGAGACTCTGGAAGGGAAGGATTCAGGGAATTCTGGGATTTCGGGAATTTTCCTCTTCCCACTCTGTCCCAAATGCCAAATTCCTGAAATTCCCAACGCCAGCTGGAGCTGCTCCAGGTGGGAATTTTGGGAATTTTTTTGGGAATTTTGGGGGTGGAGACTCTGGAAGTGAAGGATTCAGGGAATTCTGGGATTTCGGGAATTCTTCTGTTCCCGCCGGAATCCCAAATCCCAGAGTGCCACAATTCCAGGTGGGAATTTTGGGAATTTTTTTGGGAATTCTGGGGGTGGAGACTCTGGAAGTGAAGGATTCAGGGAATTCTGGGATTTCGGGAATTCTTCTGTTCCCGCCGGAATCCCAAATCTCACCAGAATCCCAAATCCCAAATCCCTGAAATTTCTGGCGCCAGCTGGAGCTGCTCCAGGTGGGAATTTGGGAATTTTTTTGGGAATTCTGGGGGTGAAAACTCTGGAAGGGAAGGATTCAGGGAATTCTGGGATTTCAGGAATTTTCCTCTTCCCGCTCCATCCCAAATGCCACTGGAATTTCAGAATCCCAAATCTCACCGGAATCCCAAATCCCCGAAATTCCCAGCGCCAGCTGGAGCTGCTCCAGGTGGGAATTTGGGAATTTTTTTTGGGAATTCTGGGGGTGGAGCCTCTGGAATTGGGGAATTCTGGGATTTTGGGAATTTTCCTCTTCCCACTCTGTCCCAAATGCCACTAGAATTTCGGAATCCCAAATCCCTGAAATTTCTGGCGCCAGCTGGAGCTGCTCCAGGTGGGAATTTTGGGAATTTTTTTGGGAATTTTGGGGGTGGAGACTCTGGAAGTGAAGGATTCAGGGAATTCTGGGATTTTGGGAATTCTTCTGTTCCCGCCGGAATCCCAAATCTCACCAGAATTCCAAATCCCAAATCCCAGCGATTCCCATTGCCAGCTGGAGCTGCTCCAGGTGGGAATTTTTGGGAATTTTTTTGGGAATTTTGGGGGTGGAACCTCTGGAATTGAGGAATTCTGGGATTTCAGGAATTTTCCTCTTCCTACTCTATCCCAAATCTCACCAGAATTTCAGAATCCCGAATCCCAGAGCTCTGTGATTCCCTGGAATTCACAATTTCCAGGTGGGAATTTCTGGGATTTTTTGGGAATTCTGGGGGTGGAGACTCTGGAAGGGAAGGATTCAGGGAATTCTGGGATTTCGGGAATTTTCCTCTTCCCACTCTGTCCCAAATGCCAAATTCCTGAAATTCCCAACGCCAGCTGGAGCTGCTCCAGGTGGGAATTTTGGGAATTTTTTTGGGAATTTTGGGGGTGGAGACTCTGGAAGTGAAGGATTCAGGGAATTCTGGGATTTCGGGAATTCTTCTGTTCCCGCCGGAATCCCAAATCCCAGAGTGCCACAATTCCAGGTGGGAATTTTGGGAATTTTTTTGGGAATTCTGGGGGTGGAGACTCTGGAAGTGAAGGATTCAGGGAATTCTGGGATTTCGGGAATTCTTCTGTTCCCGCCGGAATCCCAAATCTCACCAGAATCCCAAATCCCAAATCCCTGAAATTTCTGGCGCCAGCTGGAGCTGCTCCAGGTGGGAATTTGGGAATTTTTTTGGGAATTCTGGGGGTGAAAACTCTGGAAGGGAAGGATTCAGGGAATTCTGGGATTTCAGGAATTTTCCTCTTCCCGCTCCATCCCAAATGCCACTGGAATTTCAGAATCCCAAATCCCAAATCCCCGAAATTCCCAGCACCAGCTGGAGCTGCTCCAGGTGGGGAATTTGGGAATTTTTTTGGGAATTCTGGGGGTGGAGACTCTGGAAGTGAAGGATTCAGGGAATTCTGGGATTTCGGGAATTCTTCTGTTCCCGCTGGAATCTCTCTGTTCTCGCTGGAATCCCAAATCCCAGCGGAATCCCAAATCCCCGAAATTCCCAGCGCCAGCTGGAGCTGCTCCAGGTGTGGATTTTTGGGAATTTTTTTGGGAATTTTGGGGGTGGAGACTCTGGAATTGAGGAATTCTGGGATTTCGGGAATTTTCCTCTTCCCACTCTGTCCCAAATGCCAAATTCCTGAAATTCCCAACGCCAGCTGGAGCTGCTCCAGGTGCGGATTCGGGAATTTTTTTGGGAATTCTGGGGGTGGAGCCTCTGGAATTGGGGAATTCTGGGATTTTGGGAATTTTCCTCTTCCCACTCTGTCCCAAATGCCACTAGAATTTCGGAATCCCAAATCCCTGAAATTTCTGGCGCCAGCTGGAGCTGCTCCAGGTGCGGATTTTGGGAATTTTTTTGGGAATTCTGGGGGTGGAGACTCTGGAATTGAGGAATTCTGGGATTTCAGGAATTCTGCTCTTCCCGCTCCATCCCAAATGCCACTGGAATTTCAGAATCCCAAATCCCAAATCCCCGAAATTCCCAGCACCAGCTGGAGCTGCTCCAGGTGGGAATTTGGGAATTTTTTTGGGAATTTTGGGGGTGGAGACTCTGGAAGTGAAGGATTCAGGGAATTCTGGGATTTCGGGAATTCTTCTGTTCCCGCCGGAATCCCAAATCCCAGAGTGCCACAATTCCAGGTGGGAATTTTGGGAATTTTTTTGGGAATTCTGGGGGTGGAGACTCTGGAAGTGAAGGATTCAGGGAATTCTGGGATTTCGGGAATTCTTCTGTTCCCGCCGGAATCCCAAATCTCACCAGAATCCCAAATCCCAAATCCCTGAAATTTCTGGCGCCAGCTGGAGCTGCTCCAGGTGGGAATTTGGGAATTTTTTTGGGAATTCTGGGGGTGAAAACTCTGGAAGGGAAGGATTCAGGGAATTCTGGGATTTCAGGAATTTTCCTCTTCCCGCTCCATCCCAAATGCCACTGGAATTTCAGAATCCCAAATCCCAAATCCCCGAAATTCCCAGCACCAGCTGGAGCTGCTCCAGGTGGGGAATTTGGGAATTTTTTTGGGAATTCTGGGGGTGGAGACTCTGGAAGTGAAGGATTCAGGGAATTCTGGGATTTCGGGAATTCTTCTGTTCCCGCTGGAATCTCTCTGTTCTCGCTGGAATCCCAAATCCCAGCGGAATCCCAAATCCCCGAAATTCCCAGCGCCAGCTGGAGCTGCTCCAGGTGTGGATTTTTGGGAATTTTTTTGGGAATTTTGGGGGTGGAGACTCTGGAATTGAGGAATTCTGGGATTTCGGGAATTTTCCTCTTCCCACTCTGTCCCAAATGCCAAATTCCTGAAATTCCCAACGCCAGCTGGAGCTGCTCCAGGTGCGGATTCGGGAATTTTTTTGGGAATTCTGGGGGTGGAGCCTCTGGAATTGGGGAATTCTGGGATTTTGGGAATTTTCCTCTTCCCACTCTGTCCCAAATGCCACTAGAATTTCGGAATCCCAAATCCCTGAAATTTCTGGCGCCAGCTGGAGCTGCTCCAGGTGCGGATTTTGGGAATTTTTTTGGGAATTCTGGGGGTGGAGACTCTGGAATTGAGGAATTCTGGGATTTCAGGAATTCTGCTCTTCCCGCTCCATCCCAAATGCCACTGGAATTTCAGAATCCCAAATCCCAAATCCCCGAAATTCCCAGCACCAGCTGGAGCTGCTCCAGGTGGGAATTTGGGAATTTTTTTGGGAATTTTGGGGGTGGAGACTCTGGAAGTGAAGGATTCAGGGAATTCTGGGATTTCGGGAATTCTTCTGTTCCCGCCGGAATCCCAAATCCCAGAGTGCCACAATCCCAGGTGGGAATTTCTGGGATTTTTTGGGGAATTTTGGGGGTGGAGACTCTGGAAGTGAAGGATTCAGGGAATTCTGGGATTTCAGGAATTTTCCTCTTCCCGCTCCATCCCAAATGCCACTGGAATTTCAGAATCCCAAATCCCACCGGAATCCCAAATCCCCGAAATTCCCAGCGCCAGCTGGAGCTGCTCCAGGTGGGAATTTGGGAATTTTTTTTGGGAATTCTGGGGGTGGAGCCTCTGGAATTGAGGAATTCTGGGATTTCGGGAATTTTCCTCTTCCCGCTCCGTCCCAAATCTCACCAGAATTTCAGAATCCCGAATCTCAGAGCTCTGTGATTCCCTGGAATTCACAATTTCCAGGTGGGAATTTCTGGGATTTTTTGGGAATTCTGGGGGTGAAAACTCTGGAAGTGAAGGATTCAGGGAATTCTGGGATTTCGGGAATTCTTCTATTCCCGCTCCATCCCAAATGCCACTGGAATTTCAGAATCCCAAATCTCACCAGAATTCCAAATCCCAAATCCCAGCGATTCCCAATGCCAGCTGGAGCTGCTCCAGGTGGGGATTTTTGGGAATTTTTTTTGGGAATTCTGGGGGTGGAGACTCTGGAAGTGAAGGATTCAGGGAATTCTGGGATTTCGGGAATTCTTCTGTTCCCGCCGGAATCCCAAATCCCAGAGTGCCACAATTCCAGGTGGGAATTTCTGGGATTTTTTTGGGAATTCTGGGGGTGGAACCTCTGGAAGTGAAGGATTCAGGGAATTCTGGGATTTCGGGAATTTTCCTCTTCCCGCTCCATCCCAAATGCCACTGGAATTTCAGAATCCCAAATCTCACCAGAATCCCAAATCCCCAAAATTCCCAACGCCAGCTGGAGCTGCTCCAGGTGGGGAATTTGGGAATTTTTTTTGGGAATTCTGGGGGTGGAACCCCTGGAAGTGAAGGATTCAGGGAATTCTGGGATTTCGGGAATTCTTCTGTTCCCACTCCATCCCAAATCCCAGAGTGCCACAATCCCAGGTGGGAATTTCTGGCATTTTTTGGGGAATTCTGGAGGTAGAGCCTCTGGAAGTGAAGGATTCAGGGAATTCTGGGAATTTGGGAATTTTGCTCTTCCCGCTCCATCCCAAATCTCACGAGAATTTCGGAATCCCAATTCCCAAATCCCCGAAATTTCTGGTGCCAGCTGGAGCTGCTCCAGGTGTGAATTTGGGAATTTTTTTGGGAATTTTGGAGGTGGAACCTCTGGAAGTGAAGGATTCGGGAAATTTTGGGATTTCAGGAATTTTCTTCACACCGGAATCCCAAATCCCCGAAATTCCCAGCGCCAGCTGGAGCTGCTCCAGGTGGGGATTTCGGGAATTTTTTTTGGAATTTTGGAGGTGGAGACTCTGGAAATGAAGGATTCGGGGAATTCTGGGATTTCGGGAATTCTTCTGTTCCCACCGGAATCCCAAATCTCACCAGAATTCCAAATCCCAAATCCCAGCGATTCCCATTGCCAGCTGGAGCTGCTCCAGGTGTGGATTTTTGGGAATTTTTTTGGGAATTTTGGGGGTGGAGACTCTGGAATTGAGGAATTCTGGGATTTCGGGAATTTTCCTCTTCCCGCTCCGTCCCAAATCTCACCAGAATTTCAGAATCCCGAATCCCAGAGCTCTGTGATTCCCTGGAATTCACAATTTCCAGGTGGGAATTTCTGGGATTTTTTGGGAATTCTGGGGGTGGAGACTCTGGAAGTGAAGGATTCGGGGAATTCTGGGATTTTGGGAATTCTTCTGTTCCCGCTGGAATCCCAAATCTCACCAGAATCCCAAATCCCAAATCCCTGAAATTTCTGATGCCAGCTGGAGCTGCTCCAGGTGGGAATTTGGGAATTTTTTTTGGGAATTCTGGGGGTGGAGCCTCTGGAATTGGGGAATTCTGGGATTTTGGGAATTTTCCTCTTCCCACTCTGTCCCAAATGCCAAATTCCTGAAATTCCCAACGCCAGCTGGAGCTGCTCCAGGTGGGAATTTTGGGAATTTTTTTTTGGGAATTCTGGGGGTGGAGACTCTGGAAGTGAAGGATTCAGGGAATTCTGGGATTTCGGGAATTCTTCTGTTCCCGCTGGAATCCCAAATCTCACCAGAATTCCAAATCCCAAATCCCAGCGATTCCCATTGCCAGCTGGAGCTGCTCCAGGTGCGGATTTTGGGAATTTTTTTGGGAATTCTGGGGCTGGAGACTCTGGAAGGGAAGGATTCAGGGAATTCTGGGATTTCGGGAATTTTCCTCTTCCCGCTCCGTCCCAAATCTCACCAGAATTTCAGAATCCCGAATCCCAGAGCTCTGTGATTCCCTGGAATTCACAATTTCCAGGTGGGAATTTCTGGGATTTTTTGGGAATTCTGGGGGTGGAGACTCTGGAAGTGAAGGATTCAGGGAATTCTGGGATTTCGGGAATTTTCCTCTTCCCACTCTGTCCCAAATGCCAAATTCCTGAAATTCCCATTGCCAGCTGGAGCTGCTCCAGGTGGGAATTTTGGGAATTTTTTTGGGAATTCTGGGGCTGGAGACTCTGGAAGTGAAGGATTCAGGGAATTCTGGGATTTCGGGAATTCTTCTGTTCCCGCCGGAATCCCAAATCTTACCAGAATCCCAAAATCCCAAATCCCAGAGCTCTGTGATTCCCTGGAATTCACAACTTCCAGGTGGGAATTTCTGGGATTTTTTGGTAATTTTGGAGGTGGAAACTCTGGAAGTGAAGGATTCGGGGAATTCTGGGATTTCGGGAATTCTCCATCCCAAATCCCACCGGAATTTCGGAACCCCAAATCCCAAATCCCAGCGATTCCCGCGGAATCTCCACCCAAAATTCCCGGGAATCTCGGGATCGCGATCAGATCCCCGGAGCAGATCCTGCTCGAGCTTCGGGATGGATTTGAGAATTCCCCGGAATTTCCTTTTCCCGCCAAATCCCGGAATTTTCGGGATTCAGGATCCACTTGGAACCCCAAAAACCGCAAATTCCCAAAATTCCCATCCCGAAATTCCCGAAATTCCCGAAATAATTCCTCTCCCTCCAGGAGGAATTTTCCGATTGGATCCAAGACATTCCCCAGCGGAATTCCCTCTGCAACCTCCTCAGCTTCCGGTACGGAATTCCCGGGAAAATCCGGAATTCCCGGGAAAAATCGGAATTCCCGGGAAAAGAGGGAATTCCCGGGAAAATCCGGAATTGCCGGGAAAGGTCGGAATTGCCGGGAAATGTGGGAATTCCCGGGAAAATCCGGAATTTCCAGGCCCGGCTGCTGTACCAGGATCCTCTGCGGAGCCTCCCGACCGAGGTCACCGTGTCCTGCTCCCGTGAGTGACGGTTCCCGGGAGTTTTGGGGATTTTTTGGGGATTTTTTGGGATTTTTGGGGGATTTTTTGGGATTTGGGGATTTGGGATTTGGGGATTTGGGATTCAGGATTGGGGATTTTGGATTGTTCGGGATTTGGGATTATTTGGGAGTTGGGATTTTGGGATTTGGGATTGTTTGGGATTCTGGAGTTGGGATTTTGGGATCGTTTGGGTTTTGGGATTTTGGGATTATTTGGGATTTGGGATTCAGGATTTGGGATTCAGGATTTGGGGATTTGGGATTCAGGATTTGGGGATTGTTTGGGATTATTTGGGATTATTTGGGATTCTGGAGTTGGGATTTGGGGATCGTTTGGGTTTTGGGTTTTTTTGGGATTTGGGATTTGGGATTTGGGATTTTGGGATTTGGGATTCAGGATTGGGGATTTTGGATTGTTCGGGATTTGGGATTTTGGGATTTGGGATTCAGGATTTGGGGATTTGGGATTTTGGGATTTGGGATTATTTGGGATTCTGGAGTTGGGGTTTTGGGATCGTTTGGGTTTTGGGATTTTGGGATTATTTGGGATTTGGGATTCAGGATTTGGGGATTTGGGATTTTGGGATTTGGGATTGTTTGGGATTTGGGATTATTTGGGATTATTTGGGATTCTGGAGTTGGGATTTTGGGATCGTTTGGGTTTTTTTGGGATTTGGGATTTGGGATTTGGGATTTTGGGATTTGGGATTCAGGATTGGGGATTTTGGATTGTTCGGGATTTGGGATTATTTGGGAGTTGGGATTTTGGGATTTGGGATTGTTCGGGATTTGGGATTCTTTGGGATTATTTGGGATTATTTGGGATTCTGGAGTTGGGATTTTGGGATCGTTTGGGTTTTGGGATTTGGGATTCAGGATTTGGGATTCAGGATTTGGGGATTTGGGATTTTGGGATTTGGGATTGTTTGGGATTTGGGATTATTTGGGATTATTTGGGATTCTGGAGTTGGGATTTGGGGATCGTTTGGGTTTTTTTGGGATTTGGGATTCGGGATTTTGGGATTTGGGATTCAGGATTGGGGATTTTGGATTGTTCGGGATTTGGGATTATTTGGGAGTTGGGATTCAGGATTTGGGATTGTTCGGGATTTGGGATTCTTTGGGATTATTTGGGATTCTTTGGGATTCTGGAGTTGGGGTTTTGGGATTGTTTGGGTTTTGGGATTTTGGGATTATTTGGGATTTGGGATTCAGGATTTGGGATTTTGGGATTTGGGATTCAGGATTGGGGATTTTGGATTGTTCGGGATTTGGGATTTTGGGATTTGGGATTCAGGATTTGGGGATTTGGGATTTTGGGATTTGGGATTATTTGGGATTCTGGAGTTGGGGTTTTGGGATCGTTTGGGTTTTGGGATTTTGGGATTATTTGGGATTTGGGATTCAGGATTTGGGGATTTGGGATTTTGGGATTTGGGATTGTTTGGGATTTGGGATTATTTGGGATTATTTGGGATTCTGGAGTTGGGATTTTGGGATCGTTTGGGTTTTTTTGGGATTTGGGATTTGGGATTTGGGATTTTGGGATTTGGGATTCAGGATTGGGGATTTTGGATTGTTCGGGATTTGGGATTATTTGGGAGTTGGGATTTTGGGATTTGGGATTGTTCGGGATTTGGGATTCTTTGGGATTATTTGGGATTATTTGGGATTCTGGAGTTGGGATTTTGGGATCGTTTGGGTTTTGGGATTTGGGATTCAGGATTTGGGATTCAGGATTTGGGGATTTGGGATTTTGGGATTTGGGATTGTTTGGGATTTGGGATTATTTGGGATTATTTGGGATTCTGGAGTTGGGATTTGGGGATCGTTTGGGTTTTTTTGGGATTTGGGATTCGGGATTTTGGGATTTGGGATTCAGGATTGGGGATTTTGGATTGTTCGGGATTTGGGATTATTTGGGAGTTGGGATTCAGGATTTGGGATTGTTCGGGATTTGGGATTCTTTGGGATTATTTGGGATTCTTTGGGATTCTGGAGTTGGGGTTTTGGGATTGTTTGGGTTTTGGGATTTTGGGATTATTTGGGATTTGGGATTCAGGATTTGGGGATTTGGGATTTTGGGATTCAGGATTGGGGATTTTGGATTGTTCGGGATTTGGGATTTTGGGATTTGGGATTCAGGATTTGGGGATTTGGGATTTTGGGATTTGGGATTATTTGGGATTCTGGAGTTGGGGTTTTGGGATCGTTTGGGTTTTGGGATTTTGGGATTATTTGGGATTTGGGATTCAGGATTTGGGATTCAGGATTTGGGGATTTGGGATTCAGGATTTGGGGATTGTTTGGGATTATTTGGGATTATTTGGGATTCTGGAGTTGGGATTTTGGGATCGTTTGGGTTTTGGGTTTTTTTGGGATTTGGGATTTGGGATTTTGGGATTTGGGATTCAGGATTGGGGATTTTGGATTGTTCGGGATTTGGGATTATTTGGGAGTTGGGATTTTGGGATTTGGGATTGTTTGGGATTTGGGATTCTTTGGGATTATTTGGGATTATTTGGGATTCTGGAGTTGGGATTTTGGGATCGTTTGGGTTTTGGGATTTTGGGATTATTTGGGATTTGGGATTCAGGATTTGGGGATTTGGGATTTTGGGATTTGGGATTGTTTGGGATTTGGGATTATTTGGGATTATTTGGGATTCTGGAGTTGGGATTTTGGGATTGTTTGGGTTTGGGTTTTTTGGGATTTGGGATTCGGGATTTTGGGATTTGGGATTCAGGATTGGGGATTTCGGATTGTTCGGGATTTGGGATTATTTGGGAGTTGGGATTTTGGGATTTGGGATTGTTTGGGATTTGGGATTCTTTGGGATTCTTTGGGATTCTTTGGGATTTGGGATTAT
The DNA here is from genome assembly GCA_036785705.1 of Acanthornis magna. Classification (NCBI taxonomy): domain Eukaryota; kingdom Metazoa; phylum Chordata; class Aves; order Passeriformes; family Acanthizidae; genus Acanthornis; species Acanthornis magna. Next base: position 427,471 of record JAWUZG010000248.1, on the reverse strand, counting down.
TTGGGATTTGGGATTCTTTGGGATTCTTTGGGATTATTTGGGATTTGGGATTATTTGGGATTCTGGAGTTGGGGTTTTGGGATCGTTTGGGTTTTAGGATTTTGGGATTATTTGGGATTTGGGATTCAGGATTGGGGATTTTGGATTGTTCGGGATTTGGGATTATTTGGGAGTTGGGATTTTGGGATTTGGGATTGTTTGGGATTCTGGAGTTGGGATTTTGGGATCGTTTGGGTTTTGGGATTTGCGATTTTGGGAATGTTTGGGAATCGGGACTTGGGATTTTGGGATTATTTGGGATTTGGGATTGTTTGGGATTCGGGATTTGGGATTGTTTGGGATTTGGGATTTTGGGATTATTTGGGATCCAGGATCTGGGATTCGGGATTTGAGATTGTTTGGGTTTTGGGATTTTGGGATTATTTGGGATCCAGGATCTGGGATTCGGGATTTGGGGATTGTTTGGGTTTTGGGATTTTGGGTTCTTTGGGATTTGGGATTCGGGGTTAGGGATTCCGGATGCGGGAACTTTGCCAGAGCCGCTCTTCTGGATCGGATTTGGGATTTTGGGGTTGTTTGGGATTTGGGATTCAGGATTTGGCAATCAAAATTTGGGATTGGGGGGAGCCTTTCCTGATCTGCAGTTCCGGGTGAGATTTGGGATTTGGGATTTTGGGATTATTTGGGACAAATTCCCGGGAAAGCCCGCAGGATTCCGGGACGGATTCCTGGGAAAACCTGCAGGATTCCGGGACGGATTCCCGGGAAAGCCCGCAGGATTCCGGGACGGATTCCTGGGAAAACCTGCAGGATTCCGGGACGGATTCCCGGCAAAACCCGTGGGATTCCAGCACAAATTCCCGGGAAAACCCGCGGCATTCCGGGACAAATTCCATTAGGAAACGGGAAATGGAAATTCCCAATTTTTCCCCTGCCTGATCCCCGGATTTTCCCGATTTTTCCAGCGGAATCTCCGGCGGCAGCCTCGGCTCACGCGGAGCTTTTCCGGAGCCTGAGCCTCCCCAGGGCATTCCGAGCTCTCCGATCCATGGATTTCTCCTCCTGAGCCTTTCCCGGGAATTCTCCCTCCCCTCGGAATCGCCTCCGGACCCCGAAAAATTTGGGATTCGGGGAGCGAAATTCCCGTCGGAATTCCCGGGAATCCTCGGAGAGTCTCCTCCTCATTCGGGAAGATCGGCGCCGCGGAAATTCCCGAATTTTGGGTGAAAACTTTTGGGATTTGGGGGTTTTTTTTGGGATAAATCCTTTCGGATCGGCTCCAGCGCTCCTCAAAAAAAGCGGGAAGCGCGCGGAGCCGACCGTGCCTGGAAATTCCCAAAATTCCTAGAATTCCCGGAATTCTGGAATGATGGAGTTTTCCCAGGAAATTCTGCTCCTTGGGCTCTAGGGTTGGATCCGGATCCCGGAAAATATTCCGGATTTTCCCAGCGGAAAGTCAGGAAGTTGTTAATAAAGTTTGACATTCCCGAAATTCTGGAGTTTTTAGGGGAAATCCATCGGGATTCTGGGTGGGAAAATTCCCGGAGAATTTAAAAAAAATTACGGATGAGAGCGTTTTCGGAGAAGGCAACGGCGGCTCCGGGGAAAAGGGAATCAGGAATCGATCCCGAGGTTGGGAAAGTTTGGGATGGGACACAGGGAATGGCTTCCCATGGGAAAGGGGGGATTGGGCTGGGATATTCCCAACATTCCCGGATTTTCCCTGATCCCAATCCCATCCCCTCCTCATTCCATGGACACCATTCCTGGATTTTCCATGGACACCATTCCCGGATTTTCCGTGGACACCATTCCCAGATTTTCCATGGGCACCATTCCCGGATTTTCCTTTCCCTGCATTTTTCCTGATCCCATTCCTGTCCCCTCCTCATTCCATGGACATTATTCCCGCATTTTCCATGGACACCATTCCCAGATTTTCCCCGATCGCCATTCCTGTCCCCTCCTCATTCCATGGACACCATTCCTGGATTTTCCATGGACACCATTCCCAGATTTTCCATGGACACCATTCCCAGATTTTCCGTGGACACCGTTCCCGGATTTTTCCGTAATCTCTTCCCCTCCTCATTCCACAGACACCATTCCCAGATTTTCCATGGACACCATTCCCAGATTTTTCCCCCAATCCCATCCCTGTCCCCTCCTCATTCCATGGACACCATTCCCAGATTTTCCATGGACACCATTCCCAGATTTTTCCCCCAATCCCATCCCTGTCCCCTCCTCATTCCATAGACACCATTCCCAGATTTTCCATGGACACCATTCCCAGATTTTCCCCAATCCCATCCCCTCCTCATTCCATGGACACCATTCCCGGATTTTCCATGGACACCATTCCCGGATTTTCCATGGACACCATTCCTGGATTTTCCTTTCCCCAGATTTTCCCCGATCGCCATTCCTGTCCCCTCCTCATTCCATGGACACCATTCCCAGATTTTCCCCAATCCCTGTCCCCTCCTCATTCCATGGACATTATTCCCACATTTTCCATGGACAGCATTCCCAGATTTTCTATGGACACCATTCCCGCATTTTCCATGGACACCATTCCCAGATTTTCCCCAATCTCATTCCCATCCCTTCCTCATTCCATGGACACCATTCCCAGATTTTCGATGGACACCATTCCTGGATTTTCCTTTCCCTGGATTTTTCCTGATCCCATTCCTGTCCCCTCCTCATTCCACGGTCACCATTCCCGGATTTTCCATGGACACCATTCCCGGATTTTCCATGGACACCATTCCCGGATTTTCCATGGACACCATTCCTGGATTTTCCACGGACACCATTCCCGCATTTTCCACGGACACCATTCCCAGATTTTCCCCAATCCCTGTCCCCTCCTCATTCCATGGACACCATTCCCGGATTTTCCACGGACACCATTCCCGGATTTTCCCCCGATCCCGGGCACAGAATGGTCACGGCGCCACACAGAATTCCATCGCTTCTCCGATACAATTTATGGATCTGGAATACACAACTCCTGTCCCTCCTTCCCCAAATCCACGCCGGATCTGAGCTCTCCCGGCTCCTCCCCGTGATGGTTCGGGAGGAATTCCGGGAGGAATTCCCAGCAAATCCCAGATTCTCTCCCGGCGTGGACGCGGAGTCTTCCCAACCATCCCTGAGTTTGGATCTCCCGGAATCGCCGCCGTCGCTCCGAGCGCTCCCATCCATCCGTCCATCCCACGGCATTTCCTCCCGGACAATCCCCGGGAAAATCCGACAGCGCGGCCCCGGGGCCGGATCCGCATTCCCACGGAACAAAATCCCCCCGAAACCTCCGGGAAGGGTCGTTCCCGAGGGGTCGGGCTCCGGATCCGGCCGGCCGTTCCCGAGGGGCGTTCCCGAGGCGGATCCTCAGGAATTCTCCAGCACCTGGTGGGGCAGGGGCACGGCGTTGGCTCCGAGGAACGCTCCCGGCTTCTCGCGGCCCTTCAGGAAGAAGGTCAGCAGCTCCCCCTTGCCCTTGACGAAGACGGCGCCGCGCCGCACGAAGCGGAAGCCGTACTCCTTCAGGATCAGGTGCGTCTCCTCCACCACCTGCGGGAAAAGACCGGGAATCGGGAATTCTTCCCGGGACGGGATGGGATGGGGCGAGCGGGAATGGCGCCTTGGAAAATAGCCAGATCCCCTCAGGGCCCAGTTTGGGAAGGAATTCCAGGCTGGGATGGAATTCCCGGGGAGCTGTGGAGCCCTGGGATGTCCAAGGATGGATTTGGATCCCTCTGGGATTGCGGGATTGGATTGGGATGGGAATGGGATGGGATTGGGATTGGAGTGGGATTGGGATTGGATTGGGATGGGATGGGATTGGAATGGGATTGGATTGGGATTGGAATGGGACTGGGATAGGATTGGATTGGGATTGGAATGGGATTGGGTTAGGATCGGATTAGGATCAGAAAAGGACTGGAATGGGATTGGAATGGGATGGGAATGGGATAGGATTGAAATGGGATTGGGATTGGGATGGGAATGGGATGGGATTGCATTGGGATTGGAATGGGGTTGAAATGGGATGGCAATGGGATTGGAATGGGATGGGATTGAGATTTGACTGGGATTGAATTGGGATTGGAATGGGATGGGAACGGGATGGGATTGGATTGAGATTGGGATTGGAATTGGATTGGGATTGGGATTGAAATGGGATTGGATTGGGATTCGAATGGGATTGGGATGGGATTGGTTTGGGATTGGAATAGCATTGGATTGGGATGGGATTGGGATTGGAATGGGACTTGGACGGCATTGGAATGGGATGGGAACGGGATTGAAATGTGATTAGAATGGGATTAGAATGAGATTGGATTGGGATTGGAATGGGATTGGGATTGGATTGGGATTGGAATGGGATTGGAATTGGATTGAGATTGGAATGGGATTGGACTGGGATGGGATGGGATGGCATTGGATTGGGACTGGAGTGGGATTAGATTAAGATTGGATTGAGATTGGGATTGGAATGGAATGGGATTGGGATGGGATTGGATTGGGTTGGAATGGGATGGGAATGGGATGGGATTGCAATGGGATTGGTTTGGGATTGGAATGGGATTAGAATGGAATTGGATTGGGATTGGGATGGGATTGAATTGGAATGCGATTGAAATGGGACAGGAATGAGATTGGATTGGGACTGGAATTGGATTGGATTAGGACTAGAATGGGAATGAAATTGGAATGGGATTGGGTTAGGATCGGATTAGGATCAGAACAGGATTGAAATGGGATGGGATTGAATTGGAATGGGATTAAAATGGGATGGGAATGGGATTGGATGGGGATTGGGATGAGATTGGAATAGGATTAGAATGGGATTGCAATGGGATTGGGATGGGATTGCATTGGGATTGGGATTGGAATTGGATTGGAATGGGATTGGATTGGGATTGGAATGGGACTGGGATAGGATTGGATTGGGATTGGAATGGGATTGGGTTAGGATCGGATTAGGATCAGAAAAGGACTGGAATGGGATTGGAATGGGATGGGAATGGGATAGGATTGAAATGGGATTGGGATTGGGATGGGAATGGGATGGGATTGCATTGGGATTGGAATGGGGTTGAAATGGGATGGCAATGGGATTGGAATGGGATGGGATTGAGATTTGACTGGGATTGAATTGGGATTGGAATGGGATGGGAACGGGATGGGATTGGATTGAGATTGGGATTGGAATTGGATTGGGATTGGGATTGAAATGGGATTGGATTGGGATTAGAATGGGATTGGGATGGGATTGGTTTGGGATTGGAATAGCATTGGATTGGGATGGGATTGGGATTGGAATGGGACTTGGACGGCATTGGAATGGGATGGGAACGGGATTGAAATGTGATTAGAATGGGATTAGAATGAGATTGGATTGGGATTGGAATTGGATTGGATTGGGATTGGATTGAGATTGGAATTGGATTGAGATTGGAATGGGATTGGACTGGGATGGGATGGGATGGCATTGGATTGGGACTGGAGTGGGATTAGATTAAGATTAGATTGAGATTGGGATTGGAATGGAATGGGATTGGGATGGGATTGGATTGGGTTGGAATGGGATGGGAATGGGATGGAATTGCAATGGGATTGGTTTGGGATTGGAATGGGATTAGAATGGAATTGGATTGGGATTGGGATGGGATTGAATTGGAATGCGATTGAAATGGGACAGGAATGAGATTGGATTGGGACTGGAATTGGATTGGATTAGGACTAGGATGGGAATGAAATTGGAATGGGATTGGGTTAGGATCGGATTAGGATCAGAACAGGATTGAAATGGGATGGGATTGAATTGGAATGGGATTAAAATGGGATGGGAATGGGATTGGATGGGGATTGGGATGAGATTGGAATAGGATTAGAATGGGATTGCAATGGGATTGGGATGGGATTGCATTGGGATTGGAATTGGATTGGGATGGGATTGGAATGGGATGGGGAGTGGGATTGAAATGGAATGGGATTGGATTGGAATTGGAATGGGATTGGGTTAGGATCGGATTAGGATCAGAAAAGGACTGGAATGGGATGGGAATGGGATAGGATTGAAATGGGATTGGGATTGGGATTGGGATTGGGATGGGAATGAGATTGGGAATGGGATGGGATTGCATTGGGATTGGAATGGGGTTGAAATGGGATGGCAATGGGATTGGAATGGGATGGGATTGGGATTTGACTGGGATTGAATTGGGATTGGAATGGGATGGAAACGGGATGGGATTGAATTGGAATGGGATTGAAATGGGATTGGGATTGGATTGGGACTGGAATTGGATTGGAATGGGATGGGAATGGGATTAGAATAGGATTAGAATGAGATTGGAGTGGGATTGGAATGGGATTGGCAGGGAGGAGTTGGGGTGGGGATGGATCGGATCTGGGAAAGCTGGGAGAGCTGGGAATGCTCAGAGGGATTGCCCTGGGAAAGGGGAGAGTGCTTGGGACTGGGGAAGGGATTCCCAAATGGGCTGACATTCCCGGGGAATGTCCCAGGATGGATTCGGGATCCCCCGGGATCATGGGGTTGGATTGGGATCAGAACAAACCCAAACCATTCCATGATTTTCCCCCCACTCCCACCTCAGAGCAGCCCTTCCTCCACCCCAACCCCCAATTCCCACATTCCCAACCCCAATTCCCACATTCCCAATTCCCACATTCCCAATTCCCACATTCCCAATTCCCAACCCCCAGTTCCCACATTCCCAACCCCCAATTCCCAACCCCAATTCCCACATTCCCAATTCCCACATTCCCAACCCCAATTCCCACATTCCCAATTCCCACATTCCCAACCCCAATTCCCACATTCCCAACCCCCAATTCCCAACCCCAATTCCCACATTCCCAATTCCCACCTTCCCAACCCCCAATTCCCAATTCCCACATTCCCAATTCCCACATTCCCAACCCCCAGTTCCCACATTCCCAATTCCCACATTCCCAACCCCCAGTTCCCACATTCCCAATTCCCACATTCCCAACCCCAATTCCCACATTCCCAACCCCAATTCCCACATTCCCAATTCCCACACTCCCAACCCCGAATTCCCACATTCCCAACCCCAATTCCCAACCCCAATTCCCACATTCCCACATTCCCAACCCCAATTCCCACATTCCCAACCCCAATTCCCACATTCCCAATTCCCACACTCCCAACCCCGAATTCCCACATTCCCAACCCCAATTCCCAACCCCAATTCCCACATTCCCAACTCCAATTGCCACATTCCCACATTCCCAATTCCCACATTCCCAACCCCCAATTCCCAACCCCAATTCCCACATTCCCAATTCCCACATTCCCAATTCCCACATTCCCACATTCCCAATTCCCACCTTCCCAACCCCAATTCCCACATTCCCAATTCCCACATTCCCAACCCCAATTCCCACATTCCCAATTCCCACATTCCCAACCCCCAATTCCCAATTCCCACATTCCCAATTCCCACATTCTCACATTCCCAACCCCAATTCCCACATTCCCAATTCCCACATTCCCAATTCCCACATTCCCAATTCCCACTTTCCCAATTCCCACATTCCCAATTCCCACATTCCCAATTCCCACATTCCCAACCCCAATTCCCAACCCCAATTCCCACATTCCCAACCCCAATTCCCACATTCCCAATCCCCAATTCCCAACCCCAATTCCCACATTCCCACATTCCCAATTCCCACATTCCCACATTCCCAACCCCAATTCCCACATCCCCACATTCCCAATTCCCACATTCCCAACCCCCAATTCCCACATTCCCAATTCCCACATTCCCAGTTCCCACATTCCCAACCCCCAATTCCCACATTCCCAACCCCCAATTCCCACATTCCCAATTCCCACATTCCCAACCCCCAATTCCCAACCCCAATTCCCACATTCCCAACCCCCAATTCCCACATTCCCAATTCCCACATTCCCAACCCCCAATTCCCAACCCCAATTCCCACATTCCCAACCCCCAATTCCCACATTCCCAATTCCCACATTCCCAGTTCCCACATTCCCAACCGCCAATTCCCACATTCCCAACCCCAATTCCCACATTCCCAATTCCCACATTCCCAATTCCCACATTCCCAACCCCAATTCCCACATTCCCAATTCCCACATTCCCAACCCCAGTTCCCACATTCCCAACCCCAATTCCCACATTCCCAATCCCCAATTCCCAACCCCCAATTCCCACATTCCCAACCCCAATTCCCACATTCCCAATTCCCACATTCCCAATTCCCACATTCCCAATTCCCACATTCCCAACCCCAATTCCCACATTCCCAACCCCCAATTCCCACATTCCGAATTCCCACATTCCCAATTCCCACATTCCCAATTCCCACATTCCCACATTCCCAACCCCAATTCCCACATTCCCAATTCCCACATTCCCAAATCCCAACCCCCAATTCCCACATTCCCACATTCCCAACCCCCAATTCCCAACCCCAATTCCCACGTTCCCAGTTCCCACATTCCCAATTCCCACATTCCCAACCCCCAATCCCCAATTCCCACATTCCCAATTCCCACATTCCCGACCCCATTCCCCCTCCATCCCTCCCTCGGGGCTATCCCGACGCTCCCGGCACATTCCCACCTGGATGTTCCCCATGACTCCGGTGGACTCCATCCTGCTGGCCACGTTCACCGTGTTGCCCCAGATGTCGTAGTGTGGCTTGCGGGCGCCGATGACCCCGGCCAGCACCGCCCCCTTGTTCATCCCTGTCCCGGACGGATCCCCGATGTCACCGGGAATGCCCAGGAAAAATTCCCGGGGAAAATTCCCGGAATTCCCGGGAAAAAGGGCCGATCCCGGACTTGCCTATGCGCAGCATGAAGTTGTTGAAGGACTGGTAGTTGATGTTCATCAGCGTCACCTTCATGGCCAGGGCGAAGTCGGCCAGGTCGGCCAGGTGCTGCCAGCGCTCCTTCTCCGACAGCGGCTCCTTCTGTCCCCAAATCCCGGGAATCAGCCCCGTGCCGCCTTTTCCCGGGAAAACCCTGTCCCTAAATCCTTAAAGCCCTTCCTTAAATCCCTAAATCCCTTCCCTAGATCACTAAATTCCTAAATCCCTTCCCTTCCTTAAATCCCTTCCCTAAATTCTTTCCCTTCCCTTCCCTAAAGCTCTTTCCTAAATCCCTTCCCTAAATCCCTAAATCCCTTCCCTCAATCCCTGAATCTCTAATTCCCAGAATCCCTAAATCCCTTCCTTTCCCTAAATCCCTTCCCTAAATCGCTTCCCTAAATCGCTTCCCTAAAACCCTTCCCTAGATCCCTTCCCTAGATCCCAGTGCAGGAAAAGATCCACGAGCAGGAATGCAATGACATTCCCACAATCCATTCCCACATTCCCACAATCCATTCCCACATTCCCACAGTCCATTCCCACAATCCATTCTCACATTCCCACATTCCCACAATCCATTCCCGCAATCCCCCAATCCATTCCCACAATGCATTCCCACAGTCCATTCCCACATTCCCCCAATCCATTCCCACATTTCCACAATCCATTCCCACATTCCCACAAATCCCTTCCCCAAATCCATTCCCACATTCCCACAATCCATTCCCACATTCCCACAGTCAATTCCCACAATGCATTCCCACATTCCATTCCCACATTCTCGCGATCCATTCCCATAATCCATCCCCACATTCCCACATTCCATTCCCACATTCTCGCGATCCATTCCCATAATCCATCCCCACATTCCCACAATCCATTCCCACATTCCCCTGATCCATTCCCACATTCCCATAATCCATTGCCACAATCCATTCCCACATTCCCACAATCATTCCCACAATCCATTCTCACACTCCCACGATCCATCCCCACATTCCTACAAATCCCTTCCCCCAATCCATCCCCACATTCCCACAATCCATTCCCACAATCCATTCCCACATTCCCACATTCCTGTAATCAATTCCCACATTCCCACGATCCATTCCCACATTCCCACATTCTCACAATCCATTCCCACATTCCCACGATCCATTCCCACATTCCCACAATCCACTCCCACAATCCATTCCCATATTCCCACAAATCCATTCCCACATTCCCATGATCCATTCCCACAATCCATTCCCACATTCCCACAGTCCATTCCCACATTCCCATGATCAATTCCCACAATCCATTCCCACATTCCCACAGTCCATTCCCGCATTCCCACAATCCATTCCCACATTCCCACAATCCATTCCCACATTCCCACAGTCAATTCCCACAATGCATTCCCACATTCCATTCCCACATTCCCACGATCCATTCCCACATTCCCACAATCCACTCCCACAATCCATTCCCATATTCCCACAAATCCATTCCCACATTCCCATGATCCATTCCCATAATCCATCCCCACATTCCCACATTCCATTCCCACATTCTCGCGATCCATTCCCATAATCCATCCCCACATTCCCACAATCCATTCCCACATTCCCATAATCCATTGCCACAATCCATTCCCCCATTCCCACAATCCATTCCCACAATCCATTCTCACATTCCCCTGATCCATTCCCACATTCCCACAATCCATTCCCACAATCCATCCCCGCATTCCCACAATCCATTCCCGCATTCCCACAATCCATTCCCACAATCCATTCCCACATTCCCGCGATCCATTCCCACATTCCCATGATCCATTCCCACAATCCATTCCCACAATCCGTTCCCACATACCCACAATCCATTCCACAATCCAATCCCAAATTCCCACAATCCATTCCCACAGTCCATCTCCACATTCCCACAAATCCAATCCCACATTCCCACAATCTATTCTCACAAATCCATTCCAACAGTCCATTCTCACATTCTCATGATCCATTCCCACATTCCTGTGATCCATTCCCACATTCCCACAATCCATTCCCACATTCCCACATTCCCGCAATCCATTCCCACATTCCCACATTCCCGCAATCCATTCCCACATTCCCACAATCCATCCCCACATTCCCACATTCCCGCAATCCATTCCCACATTCCCACAATCGATTCCCACAATCCGTTCCCACATACCCACAATCCATTCCACAATCCAATCCCAAATTCCCACGATCCATTCCCACATTCCCGCAATCCATCCCCACATTCCCACAATCCATCCCCACAATCCATCCCCACATTCCCACAATCCATTCCCGCATCTCCACAATCCATTCCCACATTCCCACAATCCATTCCCACAATCCATTCCCACAATCCATTCCCACATTCCCACATTCCCGTAATCAATTCCCACATTCCCACGATCCATTCCCACATTCCCACAATCCATTCCCACATTCCCACATTCCCACAATCCATTCCCGCAATCCATTCCCACATTCCCACATTCCCGTAATCAATTCCCACATTCCCACGATCCATTCCCACATTCCCATGATCCATTCCCACAATCCATTCCCACATTCCCACATTCCCACAAATCCATTCCTGAAATCCCCCAATCCATTCCCACAATGCATTCCCACAGTCCATTCCCACATTCGCACAATCCATTCCCACATTCCCACGATCCGTTCCCAGAATCCATTCCCACATTCCCACAATCCATTCCCACAATCCGTTCCCACAATCCCACAATCCGTTCCCACAATCCCACAATCCGTTCCCACATTCCCACAATCCGTTCCCATATTCCTGCAATCCATTCCCACATTCCCACAATCCATTCCCACGATCCAATCCCACATTCCCACAATCCATTCCCACATTCCCACAATCCATTCCCACATTCCCACAATCCATCCCCACATTCCCGCAATCCATTTCCACATTCCTGCGATCCATTCCCACAATCCATTCCCACATTCCCGCGATCCATCCCCACATTCCCGTAATCAATTCCCACATTCCCACAATCCATTCCCACAATCCATTCTCACATTCCCACAAATCCCTTCCCCAAATCCATCCCCACATTCCCACAATCCATCCCCACATTCCCACAGTCAATTCCCACAATGCATTCCCACATTCCATTCCCACATTCTCGCGATCCATTCCCATAATCCATCCCCACATTCCCACAATCCATTCCCACATTCCCCTGATCCATTCCCACATTCCCACAATCCATCCCCACAATCCATCCCCACATTCCCACAATCCATTCCCCCATCCCCTCATCCCAGACCCTCTCCCGGGAATTCGGGGGCTGACCTTGGCGCCGAATCCGTCGTCGGGCGTCACTCCCGAGGCTGCCATGTAAGTGCTGCCGATGGTCTTGATCTTGGTGATGCAGCGGAACTGCGGCTCGTCCAGGAGCTGGCGACGGAGCGGAGAGCCGGGATGGGCCCGGAACGGGGGCCGTGGAATGGGGACGGGGGAAATCTGGGAATGGTGTCCGTGGAAAATCCGGGAATGGTGTCCGTGGAATGAGGAGGGGACGGGATGGGATTGGAGAAAATCTGGGAATGGTGTCCTTGGAAAATCCGGGAATGGTGTCCATGGAATGAGGAGGGGATGGGATGGGATTGGGAAAATCTGGGAATGGTGTCCATGGAAAATCCAGGAATGGTGTCCATGGAATGAGGAGAGGAATGGGATCAGGGGAAATCTGGGAATGGTGTCCATGGAAAATCCAGGAATGGTGTCCATGGAATGAGGAGGGGACAGGGATGGGATTGGAGAAAATCCAGGAATGGTGTCCATGGAATGAGAAGGGGTTAGGGATGAGATTGGGGAACAATCCGGGAATGGTGTCCATGGAAAATCTGGGAATGGTGTCCATGGAATGAGCAGGGGACGGGATGGGATTGGAGGAAATCTGGGAATGGTGTCCATGGAAAATCCAGGAATGGTGTCCATGGAATGAGGAGAGGACGGGATGGGATTGGAGAAAATCTGGGAATGGTGTCCATGGAATGAGGAGGGGACGGGATTGGGACTGGAGAAAATCTGGGAATGGTGCCCATGGAATGAGGAGGGGACGGGATTGGGACTGGAGAAAATCTGGGAACAGTGTCCATGAAATGAGGAGGGGACGGGATGGGATTGGAGAAAATCTGGGAATGGTGTCCATGGAATGAGGAGGGGAATGGGATCAGGGGAAATCTGGGAATGGTGTCCATGGAATGAGGAGAGGAATGGGATCAGGGGAAATCTGGGAATGGTGTCCATGGAATGAGGAGAGGAATGGGATCAGGGGAAATCTGGGAATGGTGTCCATGGAATGAGGAAGGGATGGGAATGGGATCAGGGAAATCCGCAAATGGTGTCCATGGAATGAGGAGGGGATGGGAATGGGATCGGGGAAAATCCTGGAATGGTGTCCGTGGAATGAAGACAGGATGGGATCGGGGAAAATCTGGGAATGGTGTCTGTAGAATGAGGGGATGGGATCGGATTGGGGGAAATTCAGGAATAGTGTCCGTGGAATGAGGAGGGGACGGGATGGGATCAGGAGAAAATCCGGGAATGGTGTCCATGGAATGAAGAGGGGATGGGAATGGGATTGGGGGAAATCCGGGAATGGTGTCCATGGAATAAGGAGGGGACAGGAATGGGATTGGGACTGGAGAAAATCTGGGAATGGTGTCCATGGAATGAGGAGAGGAATGGGATCAGGGGAAATCTGGGAATGGTGTCCGTGGAAAATCCGGGAATGGTGTCCATGGAATGAGGAGAGGAATGGGATCAGGGGAAATCCGGGAATGGTGTCCATAGAATGAGGAGGAGACAGGGATGGGATTGGGGGAAAAAGCTGGGAATGCTGTCCATGGAAAATCCGGGAATGGTGCCCATGGAATGAGGAGGGGATGGGATCGGGGAAAATCTGGGAATGGTGTCCATGGAAAATCTGGGAATGGTGTCCATGGAATGAGGAGGGAATGGGTTCAGGGAAAATCCGGGAATGGTGTCCATGGAAAATCCGGGAATGGTGTCCATGGAATGAGGAGGGGACAGGGATGGGATCAGGGAACAATCCGGGAATGGTGTCCATGGAAAATCTGGGAACGGTGTCCATGGAATGAGGAGGGGACAGGGATGGGATCAGGGAACAATCCGGGAATGGTGTCCATGGAAAATCTGGGAACGGTGTCCATGGAATGAGGAGGGGACGGGATTAGGAAAGTCCAGGAATGGTGTCCATGGAAAATCTGGGAATGGTGTCCATGGAATGAGGAGGGAATGGGTTCGGGGAAAATCTGGGAATGGTGTCTATGGAAAATCCGGGAGTGGTGTCCATGGAATGAGGAGGGGACAGGAATGGGACTGGTGAAAAATGCGGGAATGGTGTCCATGGAGTGAGGAGGGGATGGGATTGGGAAAATCCGGGAATGGTGTCCATGGAATGAGGAGGGCGCAGGGACAGGGATGGGATTCTCCCGCGGCATTCCCGCCCCACTGACCGCGTCGAAGTCGGAGATGATCTCGTTGAGGAAGCGCAGGCACTCGATGCCGCCGTTGTTGATGCTCTCCTCGGTGTAGAAGTCGGCGAAGTTGGGCAGGGACGCGAACATGACCCCAATCTCCTCGTACGATTGGCTGTACAGCTCCTGGGAACGCGCAGCGGCCGGAATGGGAACGGGAATTATGGGAATGGGAATTATGGGAACGGGAACGGGAACGGGAATGGGAACGGGAACGGGACTGGGAATTATGGGAATGGGACTGGGAATGGGAATTATGGGAACGGGAATGGGAACGGGAATGGGAACGGGAATGGGAACGGGAATGGGACTGGGAATTATGGGAACGGGAATGGGAATGGGAATTATGGGAATGGGAACGGGAACGGGAATGGGACTGGGAACGGGAACGGGACTGGGAATGGGAATGGGAATTATGAGAATGGGAACGGGAATGGGAACAGGAATGGGAATGGGAATGGGAATGGGAATTATGGGAATGGGAATGGAAATTATGGGAATGGGAATGGGAATGGGAACAGGAATTATGGGAATGGGGATTATGGGAATGGGAATTATGGGAATGGGAATTATGGGAATGGGAATGGGAACGGGAACGAGAATGGGAAGGGGTATGGGAATGGGAATGGGAGTGGGAATAGGGTCCAGGAATGGGACTGGGAGCCAGGAATGAGACCAGAAATGGGAATAGGAATGGGACCAGGAGCCAGGAATGGGACTGGGAGCCGGGAATGGGTCCAGGAATGGGATCAGGGGCCGGGAATTTGGCCAGGAGCTGGGAATGGGACCGGGAATGGGACCAGGAATGGGACCAGGAATGGGACCGGGAGATGGGAATGAGACTGGGGTCCAGGAAAAGGACTAGGAATGGCCCCAGGAACCGGAAATGGGACTGGGGTCCAGGAATGGGACCTGGAATGTGACCGGGAGCTGGGAATGGGACCAGGAATGGCCCAGGGAATGTCCCATGGAGCCTGGAATGTCCCATGGAGCCTGGAATGTCCCATGGATTTTGGAATGTCCCCATGGAGCTGGGAATGTCCCAGGGAAATGGGAATGTCCCCATGGAGCTGGGAATGTCCCCATGGAGCTGGGAATGTCCCCATGGAGCTGGGAATGTCCCAGGGAAATGGGAATGTCCCCATGGAGCTGGGAATGTCCCCATGGAGCTGGGAATGTCCCCATGGAGCTGGGAATGTCCCATGGAGCTGGGAATGTCCCCATGGAGCTGGGAATGTCCCATGGAGCTGGGAATGTCCCCATGGAGCTGGGAATGTCCCATGGAGCTGGGAATGTCACCAGGAGCTGGGAATGTCCCCATGGAGCTGGGAACGTCCCATGGAGCTGGGAATGTCCCCATGGAGCTGGGAATGTCCCCATGGAGCTGGGAATGTCCCATGGAGATGGGAATGTCTATGGGAGATGGGAATGTCCCCATGGAGCTGGGAATGTCCCAGGGAGCTGGGAATGTCACCAGGAGCTGGGAATGTCCCCATGGAGATGGGAATGTCTATGGGAGATGGGAATGTCCCCGTGGAGCTGGGAGTGTCCCCGTGGAGCCGGGAATGTCCCAGGGAGATGGGAATGTCCCCATGGAGCCGGGAATGTCCCATCGAGTTGGGAATGTCCCATGGAGCCAGGAATGTCCCATGGGGGCAGGGAATGTCCCATGGAGCTGGGAATGTCCCCATGGGGGCAGGGAATGTCCCATGGAGCTGGGAATGTCCCCATGGAGCCGGGAATGTCCCAGGGAAATGGGAATGTCCCATGGAGCTGGGAATGTCCCCATGGAGCTGGGAATGTCCCCATGGAGCCGGGAATGTCCCCGTGGAGCTGGGAATGTCACCAGGAGATGGGAATGTCCCATGGAGCTGGGAATGTCCCATGGAGCTGGGAATGTCCCCATGGAGCCGGGAATGTCCCATGGAGCCGGGAATGTCCCATGGAGCTGGGAATGTCCCCGTGGAGCTGGGAATGTCACCAGGAGATGGGAATGTCCCCATGGAGCTGGGAATGTCCCATGGAGCTGGGAATGTCCCATGGAGCTGGGAATGTCCCATGGAGATGGGAATGTCACCAGGAGCTGGGAATGTCCCCATGGAGCCGGGAATGTCCCCATGGAGATGGGAATGTCCCCATTGAGCTAGGAATGACCCCATGAATCTGGGAATGTCACCAGGAGCCGGGAATACACTCATCCCGAACTCACAGCAAAACCACAGGATCAGGAGGCAGGAATTCTCCGGAAAATTGGGAATACTGACCTCATCCCTCTTTTTGGAGCCCAGGAAGTGCCGGGCCACGTGCTCTGGGAGCATGTTGGCCACCAGGGCCTCGTTCCAGCGGCGCATCTCGGACACGCGCTCCTTCTGCTCGTGCACATCGATCTTCCACAGGAACAGCGTCCGGGCCAGCTTCTCCACCTGGGAATGCGGGAGGGAACGTGGGAATGGAGCGGGGGATTGTGGGAATGGATCGTGGGAATGGATTTGTGGGAATGTGGGAATGGATTGGGGGAATGGATTGTGGGAATGTGGGAATGGATAGCGGGAATGTGGGAATATATCGTAGGAACATGGGAATGGATTGTGGAAATGGATTGTGGGAATGTGGGAATGGATTGTGGGAATGTGGGAATGGATTGTGGGAATGGATTGGGGAAATGTATTGGAGGAATGAATTTGTGGAAATGTGGGAATGGAGTGTGGGAACGTGGGAATGGACTGCGGGAATGGATTGTGGGAATGGATTGTGGGAATGTGGGAATGGATTGGGGGATTGTGGGAATGGATTGGGGGATTGTGGGAATGGATTGTGGGAATGTGGGAATGGATTATGGGAATGTGGGAATGGATTATGGGAATGTGGGAATGGATTGTGGGAATTGATCATGGGAATATGGGAATGGATTGCGGGAATGGATTGGGAAGCGATCAGGGGATGGTGGGAATGGATTGCAGGAATGTGGGAATGTATCGTGGGAATGTGGGAATGGATTGTGGTAATGGATTGGGGGAATGTGGGAATGGATTGTGGGAATATGGGAATGGATTGGGGAAATGTATTGGAGGAATGAATTTGTAGAAATGTGAGAATGGAGTGTGGGAATGTGGGAATGGACTGTGGGAATGGATTGGGGGAATGTGGGAATGGATTGTGGGAATCGTTCATGGGAATACGGGAATGGATTGCGGAAATTGATTGGGAATGGATCAGGGGATCGTGGGAATGGATTCTGGGAATGTGGGAATGGATTGTGGGATTGGATTGTTGGAATGTGGGAATGGATAGCAGGAATGTGGGAAGGGATCGTAGGAACATGGGAATGGATTGTGGGAATGGACTGTGGGAATGTGGGAATGGATTGTGGGAATGTGGGAATGTGGGAATGGATTGGGGGAATGGATTGTGGGAATGTGGGAATGGATTGTAGGAACATGGGAATGGATTGTGGGAATGGATTGGGGAAATGTATTGGAGGAATGAATTTGTAGAAATGTGAGAATGGAGTGTGGGAATGTGGGAATGGATTGGGGGAATGTGGGAATGGATTGTGGGAATCGTTCATGGGAATACGGGAATGGATTGCGGGAATTGATTGGGAATGGATCAGGGGATCGTGGGAATGGATACTGGGAATGTGGGAATGGATTGTGGGATTGGATTGTTGGAATGTGGGAATGGATAGCAGGAATGTGGGAATGGATCTTAGGAACATGGGAATGGATTGTGGGAATGGATTGGGGGAATGTGGGAATGTGGGAATGGATCTTAGGGACATGGGAATGGATTGTGGGAATGGACTGTGGGAATGGATTGGGGAAATGTATTGGAGGAATGAATTTGTAGAAATGTGGGAATGGAGTGTGGGAATGTGGGAATGGACTGCAGGAATGGATTGGGGGAATGGATTGGGGGAATGTGGGAATGGATTGTGGGATTGGGGGAACGGATCGTGGGAACGGATTTGGGGGAATGGGGGAATGGATTGTGGGAATGTGGGAAGGGAAAGGAAGGGAAGGGAAGGGAAGGCAAGGCATTTAGGGAAGGCATTTAGGATATGGAAAAGAAGGAAGAGGGAAGTGAAGGAGAGGTACCAGGAGGAAAGGGGAGGGAAAAGGAGGAAAAGGAGGGAAGGAGTAAGAGGAGAGGAGGAAGAGGAAGGAAGGAAGGAAGGAAGGAAGGAAGGAAGGAAGGAAGGAAGGAAGGAAGGAAGGAAGGAAGGAAGGAAGGAAGGAAGGAAGGAAGGAAGGAAGGAAGGAAGGAAGGAAGGAAGGAAGGAAGGAAGGAAGGAAGGAAGGAGGAAAAGGAGAAAAAGGAGAAAAAGGAGGGAAGGAGGGAAGGAGGGAAGGAGGGAAGGAGGAAGAGGAGGGAAGGCGCCGCTGGAGGCACTCACGTGCCGGGAGAAATAGTAGAAGCTGAGCATCACCACGAAGATCATGGCGGTCATGGAGTACTTGGAGGGCACCAGCACAGAGCTGCGGCAGTGACAGCACAGCTGGACAGGTTCCGGACCAATCCCGACAGGTTCCGGACCCATCCCTCATCCCATCCCTGTCCCCTCCCTGATCCCATCCCGGTGATCCCATCCCTGGATCCCATGGAATCCCATCCCACCACATCCAATCCCACCCATCCCATGGATCCCATCCCATCCCATCCCATCCCACCCCATCCCATGGATCCCATCCCATGGATCCCATCCCATCCCATCCATCCCGTTCCATTATCCCGTTATCCCATTATCCCATTGTTACCCTGTTGTTATCCCATTATCCTGTTATCCTGTTATTATCCCATTGTTATCCAGTTGTTATCCTGTTGTTATCTCGTTATCCCACTGTTCTCCCTTTGCTGTCCTGTTATTATCCCATTATCCCATTGTTATCCCGTTGTAATCCCATTATTGCATTATCCCATTGTTATCTCATTATTATCCCATTGTTATCCTGTTATGCCATTATCCCATTGTTATCCCGTTATTATCCCATTGTTATCCCACTGTTAGCCTGTTGTTATCCCACTGTTATCCCGTTATCCCATTATCCCATTGTTCTCCCGTTGTTACCCCATTATCCCAGTATCCCATTATCCCATTATCCCGTTGTTATCCCATTGTTATCCCGTTGTTATCCCATTATCCTGTTGTTATCCCGTTGTTATCCCATTGTCCTGTTGTTATTCCATTATCCCATTGTCATCCCGCTGTTATCCCATTGTTAGCCAATTATCCCATTATCCCATTATCCAATTTTTATCCCGTTGTTATCCTGTTGTTACCCTATTGTTATCCTGTCATTACCCCATTACCCCATTGTTATCTCATTGTTATCCCATTATCCCATTGTTATCCCGTTGTTATCCCATTATCCCATTGTTATCCTATTATCCCATTGTTATCCCATTATCCCATTGTTATCCCGTTGTTATCCCGTTGCTATCCCGTTATCCCATTATTATCCTGTTATCCCATTATCCCATTGTTATCCCATTATCCCGTTATCCTGTTATCCCATTATTATCCCATTGTTATCCCACTGTTATCCCATTACCCCATCGTTATCCCATTGTTATCCCATTGTTATCTCATTATCCCATTGTTATCCCATTATCCCGCTGTTATCCCGCTGTTATCCCATTGTTATCCCATTATCCTGTTATCCCGTTGTTATCCCTCTGTTCTCCTGTTGTTACCCCATTACCCCATTATCCTATTATCCTGTTGTTATCCCATTATCTCATTATCCCATTATCCCATTGTTATCCCATTATCCCATTGTTATCCTGCTGTTATCCCGTTGTTATCCCATTATTCCATTATGCCATTGTTATCCCATTATCCCGTCGTTATCCTGTCATAATCCCATTGTTATCCCATTATTATCCCATTATCCCATTATCCCATTGTTATCCCATTATCCCATTATCCCGTCATTATCCTGTCGTTATCCCATTGTTATCCCATTATTATCCCATTATCCCATTGTTATCCCATTATCCCATTATCCCGTTGTTATCCCGTTGTTATCCCGTTATCCCATTATCCTATTGTTATCCCGTTATCCCATTATCCTGCTCTTAGCCCACTGCTATCCCATTATCCCATTATCCCGTTGTTATCCCATTATCCCATTGTTATCCCATTATCCCATTGTTATCCCATTATCCCATTATCCTATTGTTATCCTGTTGTTATCCCACTGTTATCCCATTGCTATCCCGTTATCCCATTATCCCATTGTTATCCCGTTATCCCATTGCTATCCCGTTATCCCATTATCCCATTGTTATCCCGTTATCCCATTGCTATCCCGTTATCCCATTATCCCGTTGCTATCCCATTATCCTATTGTTATCTCATTATCCCATTATCCTGTTGTTATCCCGTTGTTATCCCGTTGTTATCCCATTATTATCCCGTTGTTATCCTGTTATCCCATTATCCTATTGTTATCCCATTATCCCATTGTTATCCCATTGCTATCCCATTATCCCATTATCCCGCTCTTATCCCATTGTTATCCTGTTGCTATCCCATTGCTATCCCATTATCCCATTATCCTGTTGTTATCCCATTGTTATCCCATTATTATCCCATTGTTATCCCGTTATCCCATTATCCCATTGTTATCCCGTTATTATCCTGTTGTTATTCCATTATCCCATTATCCTGCTGTTATCCCGTTATCCCATTATCCCATTATCCCATTATCCCATTGCTATCCCGTTATCCCATTATCCCATTGTTATCCCATTATCCCATTATCCCATTATCCCGTTGTTATCCCGTTATTATCCTGTTGTTATCCCATTATCCCATTGCTATCCCATTATCCCATTATCCCATTGTTATCCCATTATCCCATTATCCCATTATCCCATTGCTATCCCATTATCCCGCTCTTATCCCGTTGCTATCCCGTTATCCCGTTGTCATCCCGTTGTCATGCCGCTGCCCCCCGCCGTCCCTTACGCTCCGTGCTGCCGCCGCCGCCGGTCGTAGTTGTCGAAGATGTGCTCCCAGGCGGAGCAGTTGATGGCGCCGGTGGTGGCCGTGATGAGCAGCATGAGGCTCAGCTTCACCATGTGGCTCACCTGCACCAGCATCACGGTGGCCACCAGGGCCAGCACGGCCAGGTGGCTGTAGTACTTGGGCTGCTCCGCGCAGGCCCCGCCCCGCGCCGGCCCCGCCGTCACGTTGGTGGCCACCGCGCCGCGGTCACGCCGGCAGCCGAGCTGGGGACACGGGCTGGGGTCAGCGTGGGGACACGGTGGCCACCAAGGCCAGCAGGAGCCCTTGGGCTGCTCCTCAAAGCCACCACCCCACAGCGACCCTGATGTCCCATTGGCCACCGCGCCGCGGTCACGCCGGCAGCCGAGCTGGGGACACGGGCTGGGGTCAGCGTGGGGACACGGTAGCCACCAGGGCCACCAGGAGCCTTTGGGCTGCTCTTCAAAGCCACCACCCCACAGTGACCCTGATGTCCCACTGGCCACCGTGCTGCGGTCACGCCGGCAGCCGAGCTGGGGACACGGGCTGGGGTCAGCATGGGGACACGGTGGCCACCAGGGCCACCAGGAGCCTTTGGGCTGCTCCTCAAAGCCACCACCCCACAGTGGCCCTGATGTCCCATTGGCCACCGCGCCGCGGTCACGCCGGCAGCCGAGCTGGGGACACGGGCTGGGGTCAGCGTGGGGACACGGTGGCCCTGATGTCCCATTGGCCACCATGACATGGTCCCATGGCCACTGAGCTGGGGACACGGGCTGGGGTCAGCGTGGGGACACGGTGGCCACCAAGAGCCCTTGGGCTGCTCCTCAAAGCCACCACCCAGTAGTGGCCATGATGTCCCATTGGCCACCATGACATGGTTCCCATGGCCACCGAGCTGGGGACACAGGCTGGGGTCAGCATGGGGACACGGTGGCCACCAAGGTCACCAGGAGCCTTTGGGCTGCTCCTCAAAGCCACCACCCCACAGCGACCCTGATGTCCCATTGGCCACCGCGCCGCGGTCACGCCGGCAGCCGAGCTGGGGACACGGGCTGGGGTCAGCGTGGGGACACGGTGGCCACCAGGGCCACCAGGAGCCCTTGGGCTGCTCCTCAAAGCCACCACCCCACAGTGGCCCTGATGTCCCATTGGCCACCGCGCTGCGGTCACGCCGGCAGCCGAGCTGGGGACACGGGCTGGGCTCAGCGTGGGGACACGGTGGCCACCAGGGCCAGCAGGAGCCTTTGGGCTGCTCCTCAAAGCCACCACCCTGTGGTGGCCATGATGTCCCACTGGCCACCGTGGCGCGGTCACGCCGGCAGCCGAGCTGGGGACATGAGCTGGGCTCAGCGTGGGGACATGGTGGCCACCAAGGCCAGCAGGAGCCTTTGGGCTGCTCCTCAAAGCCACCACCCCACAGTGGCCCTGATGTCCCATTGGCCACCGCGCCGCGGTCACGCCGGCAGCCGAGCTGGGGACACGGGCTGGGCTCAGCGTGGGGACATGGTGGCCCTGATGTCCCATTGGCCACCATGACATGGTCCCATGGCCACTGAGCTGGGGACACGGGCTGGGCTCAGCGTGGGGACACGGTGGCCACCAGGGCCAGCAGGAGCCTTTGGGCTGCTCCTCAAAGCCACCACCCTGTGGTGGCCATGATGTCCCACTGGCCACCGTGGCGCGGTCACGCCGGCAGCCGAGCTGGGGACATGAGCTGGGCTCAGCGTGGGGACATGGTGGCCACCAAGGCCAGCAGGAGCCTTTGGGCTGCTCCTCAAAGCCACCACCCCACAGTGGCCCTGATGTCCCATTGGCCACCGCGCCGCGGTCACGCCGGCAGCCGAGCTGGGGACACGGGCTGGGCTCAGCGTGGGGACATGGTGGCCCTGATGTCCCATTGGCCACCATGACATGGTCCCATGGCCACTGAGCTGGGGACACGGGCTGGGGTCAGCGTGGGGACACGGTGGCCACCAGGGCCAGCAGGAGCCTTTGGGCTGCTCCTCAAAGCCACCACCCTGTGGTGGCCATGATGTCCCATTGGCCACTGTGCCGTGGTCACGCTGGCAGCCGAGCTGGGGACACGGGCTGGGCTCAGCGTGGGGACACGGTGGCCACCAAGGCCACCAGGAGCCCTTGGGCTGCTCCTCAAAGCCACCACCCCACAGCGACCCTGATGTCCCATTGGCCACCGCGCTGCGGTCACGCCGGCAGCCGAGCTGGGGACACGGGCTGGGCTCAGCGTGGGGACACGGTGGCCACCAAGGCCACCAGGAGCCCTTGGGCTGCTCCTCAAAGCCACCACCCCACAGCGACCCTGATGTCCCACTGGCCACCGTGCTGCGGTCACGCCGGCAGCCGAGCTGGGGACATGGGCTGGGCTCAGCGTGGGGACATGGTGGCCCTGATGTCCCATTGGCCACCATGACATGGTCCCATGGCCACTGAGCTGGGGACACGGGCTGGGGTCAGCGTGGGGACACGGTGGCCACCAGGGCCACCAGGAGTCCTTGGGCTGCTCTTCAAAGCCACCACCCCATGGTGGCCATGATGTCCCACTGGCCACTACGCCATGGTCCCTACGGCCACCGAGCTGGGGACACGGGCTGGGGTCAGCGTGGGGACACGGTGGCCACCAAGAGCCCTTGGGCTGCTCCTTGCAGCCACCACCCAGTAGTGGCCATGATGTTCCATTGGCCACCATGCCATGGTTCCCAGCGTGGGGACACGGTGGCCACCAGGAGCCTTTGGGCTGCTCCTCAAAGCCACCACCCCTCAATGGTCTCGAAGTCCCACTGGCCACCACACCATGGTCCCCATGGCCACCGAGCTGGAGACACCAGGGTGGGGTCAGCGTGGGGACACGGTGGCCACCAGGGCCACCAGAAGCCCTTGGGCTGCTTCTCAAAGCCACCATCCCATGGTGGCCATGATGTCCCATTGGCCACCGTGCCACTGTCCCCATGGGCACCGAGCTGGGGACACAGGGTGGAGTCAGTGTGGGGACACGGTGGCCATCAGGAGCCCTTGGGCTGCTCCTCACAGCCACCGCCCCACAGTGGCCATGATGTCCCATTGGCCACCGTGCCACGGTCCCCACGGCCACCGAGCTGGGGACAGCGCGTGCCTCACCATGTCCACGACGTCGGCCACGGTGACGATGGCGATGGCGGCCATGGCCCAGGTGTTGCGCGCCCAGCGCGTGCGGTCAATCCAGGAGGAGAAGGCCACCAGCTTTTTGGGGAACACCTTCGGGAACGGGGAATGAGGTCACCGGGTGGGACAGGGCCGCGGGATGTCCCCAGCCGGTGACCACGGTGTCCCCTCTCACCCGCGGGAAGATGGCGGCCAAGGAGCAGAGCGTGAGGAGCAGCAGCAGAACCTCACCCACCACGAAGGTCACGTAGTTGGTCACCAACCTGCCCCAAACCCCCAAAGGTCCATGGTGGCCATCTGGGGTTGAACGTGGTCCGGTGCCACCTGTCCCCAAGTGTCCCCAGTGTCCCCATTCCCCCCAGTGCCCCATTCCCCCCAGTGTCCCATTCCCCCCAGTGTCCCCAGCGTCTCCAATTCCCCTGGTGTCCCCAGTGGTGCCCCCATGTCCCCAGTGTCCCCATTCCTCCCAGTGTCCCCAGGTGTCCCAATGTAATCATTTCCCCCAGTGTCCCCAGTGCCCCAATGCCCTGAGTGTCCCCAGGTGTCCCCGTTCCCCCCAGTGTCCCCAGGTGTCCCCAGTGTCCCCATTCCCCCCAGTGGCCCATTCCCCCCACTGTCCCATTCCCCCCAGTATCCCCAGTGTCTGCAGTGTCCCCAGGTGTCCCCATGTCCCCGTTCCCCCCAGTGTCCCCAGGTGTCCCCAGTGTCCCCATTCCCCCCAGTGGCCCCATTCCCCCCAGTGTCCCATTCCCCCCAGTATCCCCAGTGTCTGCAGTGTCCCCAGGTGTCCCCATGTCCCCGTTCCCCCCAGTGTCCCCAGTGCCCCAATGTCCCCATTCCCCCCAGTGTCGCCATTCCTTCCAGCGTCCCCATTCCTTCCAGTATCCCCAGTCCTGCCAGTGTCCCTTGTCCCCAGTGTCCCTAATGTCCCTTGTCCCCATGCCCCCAGTGCTTGCAGTGTCCTATTCCCCCAATGTCCCATTCCCCCAGTGCCCCCAGTGTCCAATTCCTCCCAGTGTCCTTATGTCCCCAGTGCCCCCCAGTGTCTGCAGTGTCCCCATTCCCCCAGTGTCCCCATTCCCCCTTCTGTCCCCAGTGTCCCCATTCCTCCCAGTGTCCCCAATGTCCCCAGTGCCCCCATGCCCCCAGTTTCCCATTCCCCCGTGTTCCCAGTGTCCCCAGTGTCCCCAGTGTCCTGTGTCACCCATGTCCCCAGTATCCCCACCTGTCTCCAGTATCTCCAGTATCCCCAGTGCCCCCATGTCCCCAGTGTCCCCATTCCCCCCAGTGCCCTTATGTTCCCAGTGCCCCCATGTCCCCAGTGCCCTGCAGTGTCTGCAGTGTCCCTGTTCTCCATTCCACCCAGTGTCCCCAGTGCCCAATTTCCCCCAGTGTCCCCAGTGTCCCCGTTCCCCCCAGTGTCCCCAGTGCCCCCAGGTGTCCCAATGTAACCATTTCCCCCACACGTGTCCCCTGTGTCCCTATGTCCCCAGTGTCCCCATGTCACCATTCCCCCCAGTGTCCCCACTGTCCTCACTGTCCCCATGTCCCCAATCCCCCCAGCGTCCCCATTCCCCTCCATTCCCCCCATTCCCCCCAGTGTCCCCACTGTCCTCACTGTCCCCAGTGTCCCATTCCCCCCAGTGTCCCCCAATCCACATGGTGTCCCCATATCCCCAGTGTCCCCATTCCTCCCAGTGTCCCCAATGTCCCCAATCCCCCCAGCGTCCCCATTCCCCCCAGTGTCCCCAGGTGTCCTCTGTGCCCGCAGTGTCCCCATTCCCCCCAATGCCCCCAGTGTCCCCATTCCCCCCAATGCCCCCAGTGTCCCCAGGTGTCCCCAGTGTCCCCAGCGGCGCACCAGGGGTCGAGCAGCGCCTCCACGAGGGCAGTGCAGAGCAGCACGAGGCAGGAGCAGCCCAGGGCGGCGCCGCTCTGCTTCTCCTTCTCCACCGAGTAGCGCGTCTCCATCTCGGGGTCCGTGAAGCGCAGCGACAGCCGGAACGTGCTCTGCCCCTTCAGCCTGCCGGCAGGGACACGGGAGTGACACGGGAGTGACACGGGAGTGACACGGGAATGACGCAGGAATGGCATGGGAATGACGCAGGAATGGCATGGGAGTGACACGGGGAACGACATGGGAATGACACGGGAGTGACAAAGGAGTGACACGGGAATGACGCAGGAATGGCATGGGAGTGAGACGGGAATGACACTGGGAATGACACGGGAATGACACAGGAATGACACGGGAATGACACCGGGAATGACAACGGTAATGGCACGGTAATGACACGGGAATGACACAGGAATGACACGGGGAACGACACAGGAATGACACGGGAGTGAGACGGGAATGACACTGGGAATGACATGGGAATGACATGGGAGTGAGATGGGAATGACACCGGGAAGGACACTGGGAATGACATGGGAATGACACTGGGAATGACACGGGAATGACACAGGAATGACATGGGAATGACATGGGAATGACATGGGAATGACACTGGGAATGACACGGGAATGACGTGGGAGTGACACGGGAATGACACCAGGAATGATGCCGGGAATGGCACCAGGAATGACACGGGAATGACATGGGGAACGACACGGGAATGACATGGGAGTGAGATGGGAATGACATGGGGAACGACATGGGAATGACACGGGAGTGAGACGGGAATGACACTGGGAATGACACCAAATGACGCCGAGAATGACACGGGAATTACGCTGGGAATGACACCAGGAATGACACCAGGAATGACATGGGAATGACATGGGAATGACACTGGGAATGACACGGGAATGACACAGGAATGACATGGGAATGACATGGGAACGGCGCGGGAACGACACCAGGAATGATGCCAGGAATGACACAGGAATGACGCTGGGGATGACATGGGAATGACAGGCAAATGACACGGGAATGACATGGGAATGACATGGGAACAGCCCGGGAATGACATGGTAATGATGCCAGGAATGACACGGGAATGACATGGGAATGACACCGGGAATGACATGAGAATGACATGGGAATGACACCGGGAACGACGCTGGGAACGACACCCGGAATGGCACGAGAATGACACCGGGAATGTCACTGGGAATGACACGGGAATGGCGCGGGATCGACACGGGAATGGCATGGGAATGACACGGGAACGACACCGGGAATGACACAGGAAAGACATGGGAATGACACCGGGAACAACGCCAGGAACGACACAGGAATGACACCGGGAACGACGCCAGGAACAACAGTGGGAACGACACCGGGAATGTCACCGGGAACGCCACGGGAATGCCACCAGGGTCACTCACGCCTGGACGGACTCGCGCTCCAGCAGGGCCTCGTTGAGCAGCTGGTTGAGCTCCTGCTCGTTCTGCGCCGCGCCCGCCACGCGCTCCGCCAGGTCCCGCAGCCGCAGCCGGCGCCGCGGGTTCGGGAACGACGGGTTCTCCGCCTGGAACCAGCGCCCGGCGTCACCGCGGGGTCACCGCCGGGGTCACCGCCGGGGTCACCGTGGGGTCACTACCGGGGTCACCGCGGGGTCACCGCCGGGGTCACCGCGGGGTGGCCGTCACCGGCTCCCCGGGAGGGGTCACACCTCGCCATCGTCGTCGTCGTCGTCGTTGTCGCCGAGCTCCGGGGAGCTCCTCCGGGCGGCCTCGGGGTCCTCGGGGTCCTCGGGGCTGAGGCCCAGGCTGCCGTTGGGCTCGGCGGGGGACAGCGGCGGGGGGGACACGGCGTGGGACGAGGTCAGGGACAGCTTCTGCGGGGACAGGGGCAGGGTGGGTGTCCCTGTGTCCCCAGGGCTGCCAGTGCCACCGGTGTCACTCACTGCACCCTGGGTGTCCCTGTGTCCCCAGGGCCGCCGGTGGCACCAGTCACTCACCACACCCTGGCTGTCCCCATGTCCCCAGGGCCGCCGGTGGCACCACTGTCACTCACCACACCCTGGGTGTCCCTGTGTCCCCAGGGCTGCCAGTGCCACTGGTGTCACTCACCACACCCTGGCTGTCCCCATGTCCCCAGGGCCACCAGTGCCACTCACCACACCCTGGGTGTCCCCATGCCCCCAGGGCTGCCAGTGCCACTGGTGTCACTCAACACACCCTGCGTGTCCCTGTGTCCCCAGGGCCACCAGTGCCACCAGTGTCACCATGCCCTGGGACACAGTCAGTGACAGTGGCTGTGGTGGGACATGGTCACCCTGGGTGGCCCCACACCCTGATGTCCCTGGTGCCACCAGTGACACCACATGCTGGGTGCCCCTGTGCCCCAGTGGTCATGTCCACAGTGTCCCCATGTCCCCATTCCCCCCAGTGTCCCCGATGTCCCCAGTGTCCCCATGTCCCCATTCCCCCTAGTGTCCCCAATGTCCCCAGTGTCCCCATGTCCCCCATGTCCCATGTCCCCGTGTCCCTCACCAGGCCATTGATGTGACTGTGCCGGCGCCCCGCATGAGGTAGGTGTCCCCATGTCCCCAGTGTCCCCATTCCCCCCAGTATCCTCAGTGTCCCTGATGTCCCCAGTCAGTATCCCCAGTGTCCCCATGTCCCCCCGATGTCCCCGTGTCCCTCACCAGGCCGTTGAGGTGGCCGCGCCGGGCCTGCCCCAGGCCCCGCACCAGGTAGGTGTCTCCATGTCCCCATGTCCCCATGTCCCCAGTGTCCCCAATGTCCCCAGTGTCCCCAATGTCCCCAATGTCCCTGATGTCCCCATGTCCCCATGTCCCCAGTGTCCCCAGTGTCCCCATTCCCCCCAGTGTCCCCAATGTCCCTGATGTCCCCATGTCCCTCTCTCACCAGGCCGTTGAGGTTGCCGCGCCGGGCCTGCCCCGGGCCCCGCACCAGGTAGGTGTCTCCAATGTCCCCATGTCCCCAGTGTCCCCAGTGTCCCCATTCCCCCCAGTGTCCCCATTCTCCCCAGTGTCCCCATGTCCCCCCGATGTCCCCATGTCCCTCTCTCACCAGGCCGTTGAGGTGGCCGCGCCGGGCCTGCCCTGGGCCCCGCACCAGGTAGGTGTCTCCATGTCCCCATGTCCCCATGTCCCCAGTGTCCCCAATGTCCCCATTCCCCCCAGTGTCCCCAGTGTCCCTGATGTCCCCATGTCCCCATGTCCCCCCGATGTCCCCATGTCCCTCTCTCACCAGGCCGTTGAGGTGGCCGCGCCGGGCCTGCCCTGGGCCCCGCACCAGGTAGGTGTCCCCATTCCCCCCAGTGTCCCCAATGTCCCCATTCCTCCCAGTGTCCCCATGTCCCCCCGATGTCCCCGTGTCCCTCTCTCACCAGGCCGTTGAGGTGGCCGCGCCGGGCCTGTCCCGGGCCCCGCACCAGGTAGGTGTTGATGCCGCGGTCGCGCAGGAAGTCGCAGCGCGAGCCTCCCTCGCCAGGCTCCACCTCGAACTCGCCCTTCAGGCAGTCCAGGGTGCTCTGCGAGATGTGCACGCGCCTGGGGACAGCCGTGTCACCCGGAATGCCACCCGGGAATGCCACCCGGGAATGGCACCTGATCCCAGGAATGCCACCCGGGAATGGCACCTGATCCCAGGAATGCCACCTGAGCCAGCCCGGGAATGGCACCCAGGAATGGCGCACGATCCTGGGGACACTCACCCGGGAATGCCACCCCATCCCGGGAATGTCACCTGATCCAGCCCGGGAATGGCACCCGATCCTGGGGACACTGACCCAGCAATGCCACCCCATCCTGGCAATGCCACCCAATCCTGGGGACATTCATTGGGAGTGCCACCCGATGACAGGAATGACACTCTATCCTGGGGACACTCACCCAGGAATGCCACGCCATCCCAGGGACCCTCACCCGGGAATGCCAACCCATCCAGGGAATGCCACCCAATCCTGGGGACACTCACCGGGAATGCCACCCTATCCCAGGAGTGTCACCCCATCCCAGGAATGCCACCTGATCCTGGGGACACTCATGGGGAATGCCACCCGATCTCGGGGACTTTCACCCAGGAATGCCACCCAATCCTGGGAATGCCACCCTACCCCAGGGACACTCACCAGGAATGCCACCCTATCCCAGGAGTGCCACCCCATCCCAGGAATGCCACCTGATCCCGGGGACACTCACGGGGAATGCCACCCCATCCTGGGAATGCCACCACAGCCCAGGAACACTCACCCGGGAATACCACCCCACTGGGGACACAACCGGGAATGCCGCCCTCACCCGGGAATGTCACCCTCACCCGGGAATGCCACCCGATCCCAGGAATGCCGCCCGATCCCAGGGCCGCTCACCCGGGAATGCCGCCGGCCTCCATCTTGTTGGCCACGGTGACGTCGGTGGACCAGACGTCGTACTGCCAGCGCTTCTGGCCCAGCACGCCGCCCAGCACGGTGCCGCTGTGCACCCCCACGCGCATGTCCACCGCCGTGCGTGTCCGCTCCCGCACCGACCTGCGCCGGGGACACCAAACGGGGACATGGGAACTCCGCGGGGAACGCGGAACGCCCGCAGGGAATGCGGAAGGTCCGCTGGGAATGTGGAAAATCCGCAGGGAACGCTGCCCTGCTCCGGCCTTGGTGCATCCCAACCTCCATTGTCAGTGATCGCTCTCTGTGGTTTGGTTTGTTCACAGCTCATTGGCATTCATCATCCCCGTTCCCATTCCTGTTCCCATTCCCATTCCTGTTCCCATTCCCATTCCCATTCCCATTCCCATTCCCATTCCCATTCCTGTTCCCATCCCCATTCTTGTTCCCACTCCCATTCCATTCCCATTCCTAATCCCACTCCCATTCCCATTCATTTCCATTTCCATTTCCATTTCCATTCCCATTCCCATTCCCATTCCCATTCCCATTCCCATTCCCATCCCAGTTCTCATCCCAGTTCTCATCCTCATTCCATTCCCATTCCCATTACCAATTCCTGTTCCTGTTCCCATTCCCATTCCTGCTCCCATTCAATTCCATTCCCATTCCCCTTCCCATCCCAATTCTCATCCCCTTCCCATTCCATTCCCATTCCCATTCCCATCCCCATTCCCATCCCCATTCCCATTCCCATTCCCATTCCCATTCCCATTCCCATTTTCATTCCCATTCCCATTCCCATCCCCGTTCCCGTTCCCGCCCCGGTTCCCCCCTCCCTTACGAGATGGCCTCCACCATGGCCAGCCCCATGCGGATGGAGCAGGCCGCGTGGTCCTCGCGGAATTCCGGCAGCCCGCAGATGCAGTAGTAGCAGTCGCCCAGGATCTTGATCCGCAGCTGGTGGTGTTTCTGGAAACGACGGCACCATCCCGGTGATCCCATCCCGGTGATCCCATCCCGGTCATCCCATCCCATCCTATCCCATCCCATCCCATCCCATCCCATCCCATCCCATCCCATCCCATCCCATCCCATCCCATCCCATTCCGGTGATCCCATCCCGGTCATCCCATCCCAGTGATCCCATCCCGGTCATCCCATCCCGGTGATCCCATCCCGGTGATCCCATCCCATCCCATCCCGGTCATCCCATTCCATCCCATCCCGGTCATCCCATTCCATCCCATCCCTGTCATCCCATCCCGGTGATCCCATCCCAGTGATCCGATCCCGGTCATCCAATCCCGGTCATCCCATTCCATCCCATCCCATCCCATCCCATCCCGGTGATCCCATCCCATCCCATCCCATCCCATCCCATCCCATCCCGGTGATCTCATTCCATCCCATCCTGGTGATCCCATCCCATCCCGGTGATCCCATCCCATCCCGGTGATCCCATCCCGGAGATCCCATCCCGGAGATCCCATCCCGGAGATCCCATCCCATCCCATCCCATCCCATCCCATGGATCCCATCCCATCCCATCCCATGGATCCCATCCCATCCCATCCCATGGATCCCATGGAATCCCATCCCTGTATCCCATCCCATCCCCATCCCGCAGAATCTCCCACATCCGCCAGGAACACAAAATCCTCGGATTTCCCATTCCCTCCCCAGCCGCGTCCCAAACCCTTTCCCAGAAATCAGTGCCGGGCGCCTCCAGCATCCCCCCAACCGCCTCCCCCCCCACCCCGGGAATTTTTGGGAATTTTTGGGAATTCCGGGAAGCACTCACGGCCGCCAGCTTGTCGAAGCGGGCGAAGAGCTCGTTGAGGAGCTTCACCAGCTCCTGGGCGCTGCAGGACGAGGAGAGCTGCGTGAATCCCACGATATCCGCGAACAGGATGCTGCGGGAACGACACCCACGCCTCAGTCCCGTTCCCGATTTTCCCAAAAAAACCGCGGATACGGCGAAAACGCTCCGTGAACTCAATCCGGAGCGATGCTCAGAGGCATGGCCGGGGAGGGTTTTCCATCCGCTCGGCCGTAAACAAATCCTGTTTTTTCCAGCCCAGGGACAGGAATGGGAGTGGGAATTGGGAATGGGAAGGGGATGAGAATTGGGATGGGAAGGGGAATGAGAATGGGAACGGGAATGGGAAAGGGAATGGGAACGGGAGTGGGAATGGGAAGGAATAGGAAAGGGAAAGGGAAAGGGAAAGGGAAAGGGAAAGGGAAAGGGAAAGGGAAAGGGAAAGGGAAAGGGAAAGGGAAAGGGAATGAATGGGAATGGAATGGGAATGGGAATGGAATGGGAATGGGAATGGGAATGGGAATGGGAATGGAATGGGAATGGGAAGGGGAAGGGGAAGGGGAATGGAAAGGGAATGGAATAGAATGGGAAAGGAATGGGAAGGGGAAGGGGAAGGGGAAGGGGAAGGGGAAGGGGAAGGGGAAGTGGAATGGGAAGGAATAGGAAAGGGAAGGGGAAAGGGAAAGGGAAAGGGAATGGGAATGGAAATGGGAATGGGAATGGAAAGGAATAGGAAAGGGATGGGGAAAGGGAAGGGGATTGGGAAACGGAAGGCAAAATAAGGAATTTTAGGAATTTTTCCCTTTTTTTGGGAATGTTTCTAGCCCCACCTGACGTTCTCGTGGCGGTACATGTACATGGTGTTGAACTGCTGCAGCTCCTTCTGGCTCGGGTCCTTCTTCATGTCCTTCAGCATCTCATCGGCCACGTGCTTGGGCAGGATGGACAGCATCAGCCGTTCCTGTGGAACGCCGGGAAAAGTCAGACACGACATGGAGCAGGGTCTGCCCCTGGAGCCCTGGGACATCCCAGGATGGATTTGGATCCCCCTGGGATGGCGGGATTGGATTGGGATGGGAATGGGATGGGATTTGGGGCCCACGGATCCCAAAGCATTCCGGGATTCTGGGCTGGAGGACACTGGGAATCCATGGCGAGGGATTTGGATGGAAGTCGGGGATGGCAAAGGGAAGGGAGAGCCTTCCTGGAGTGCCGAGATTGCCAGGGAAGCTCCTGGATGCCGAAATTCCTTGGCAGGGAGGAGTTGGGGTGGGGATGGATGGGATCTGGGAAAGCTGGGAGAGCTGGGAATGCTCAGAGGGATTGCCCTGGGAAAGGGGAGAGTGCTTGGGACTGGGGAAGGGATTCCCAAATGGGCTGACATTCCCAGGGAATGTCCCAGGATGGATTGGGATCAGGGATGGATCACAGATGGATCTGCCCATCTCCGCGTGGGAAATTCCATTAAATATAAGGGGTTCATATACCAAGGTGGATTTTCCCCAGGGAATGCGGCAGCGCCATTGCCGGAGGAACGGCCCCGTGTCCCTGTCCCCATTCCTGAGGAATGTCCCCGTGTCCCTGTCCCCATTCCTGGGGGAGTTCCTGGAGGAACGGCCCCGTGTCCCTGTCCCCATTCCCATAGGAACAGCCCCGTGTCCCTGTCCCCATTCCCATAGGAACGGCCCCGTGTCCCTGTCCCCATTCCCATAGGAACGGCCCCGTGTCCCTGTCCCCATTCCCATAGGAACGGCCCCGTGTCCCTGTCCCCATTCCCATAGGAACGGCCCCGTGTCCCTGTCCCCATTCCCATAGCAATGGCCCCGTGTCCCTGTCCCCATTCCCATAGGAATGGCCCTGCATCCCTGTCCCCATTCCCATAGGAATGGCCCCATGTCCCTGTCCCCATTCCCATAGGAACAGCCCCGTGTCCCTGTCCCCATTCCCATAGGAACGGCCCTGTGTCCCTGTCCCCATTCCCATAGGAACAGCCCCGTGTCCCTGTCCCCATTCCTGGGGGAATTCCCATAGGAACAGCCCCGTGTCCCTGTCCCCATTCCCATAGGAACAGCCCCGTGTCCCTGTCCCCATTCCCATAGGAACGGCCCCGTGTCCCTGTCCCCATTCCCATAGGAACGGCCCCGTGTCCCTGTCCCCATTCCCATAGGAACGGCCCCGTGTCCCTGTCCCCATTCCCATAGGAACAGCCCCGTGTCCCTGTCCCCATTCCCATAGGAACGGCCCCGTGTCCCTGTCCCCATTCCCATAGGAGCAGCCCTGCATCCCTGTCCCCATTCCCGGGGGAATTCCCATAGGAACAGACCCGTGTCCCTGTCCCCATTCCCACAGGAACAGCCCCGTGTCCCTGTCCCCATTCCCATAGGAACGGCCCTGTGTCCCTGTCCCCATTCCCATAGGAACAGCCCCGTGTCCCTGTCCCCATTCCCATAGGAACGGCCCTGTGTCCCTGTCCCCATTCCCAGGGAATTCCCGGCCCTTCCCAGCTCTCCGATCCCAGCCCCACTGAGATCCCGGAGGGCAGAGGGATGGATCCCGCTCCGGAATCCCTCCCTGCTCCCATCCCCCATTCCCACAATTCCTGGGGCTGTTTTCAGCCCCGTTCCCGAAGGAATCGCGCACGGCTCGCGCGACAATAATCCCAATGTCCCTTGCCACGGGAACGGGGCCTGCGAGGCGTTCCCATGGAGAGAATCCCACGGGATTGTCCCCGGAATCCCAAACCTGGGCCCATGGATGGGGGCAGGGACAGGGACGGGCTGAGTGACCATTCCTAGGGACAGGGATTGGGACTGGGACCTCCTGAGTGACCATTCCTAAGGATTGGGAATTGCTGAGTGACCATTCCCAAGGATTGGGAATTGCTGAGTGACCATTCCTGGGATTGGGAATTGCTGAGTGACCATTCCTAGGGACAGGGATTGGGACTGGGACCTCCTGAGTGACCATTCCTAAGGATTGGGAATTGCTGAGTGACCATTCCCAAGGATTGGGAATTGCTGAGTGACCATTCCCATGGATTGGGAATTGCTGAGTGACCATTCCTAAGGATTGGGAATTGCTGAGTGACCTTTCCTGGGATTGGGAATTGCTGAGTGACCATTCCCAAGGATTGGGAATTGCTGAGTGACCATTCCTAAGGATTGGGAATTGCTGAGTGACCATTCCCAGGGATTGGGAATTGCTGAGTGACCATTCCTGGGATTGGGAATTGCTGAGTGACCATTCCCAGGGATTGGGAATTGCTGAGTGACCATTCCCAGGGATTGGGAATTGCTGAGTGACCATTCCTAATGATTGGGAATTGCTGAGTGACCATTCCTAAGGATTGGGAATTGCTGAGTGACCATTCCTGGGATTGGGAATTGCTGAGTGACCATTCCCAAGGATTGGGAATTGCTGAGTGACCATTCCTGGGATTGGGAATTGCTGAGTGACCATTCCCAGGGATTGGAAATTGCTGAGTGACCATTCCTAAGGATTGGGAATTGCTGAGTGACCATTCCCAGGGATTGGGAATTGCTGAGTGACCATTCCCAGGGATTGGAAATTGCTGAGTGACCATTCCTAAGGATTGGGAATTGCTGAGTGACCATTCCCAGGGATTGGGAATTGCTGAGTGACCATTCCTAAGGACTGGGATGGGCTGAGTGACCATTCCTAAGGATTGGGAATTGCTGAGTGACCATTCCTAGGGACAGGGATTGGGACTGGAACCTCCTGAGTGACCATTCCTAATGATTGGGAATTGCTGAGTGACCATTCCTGGGATTGGGAATTGCTGAGTGACCATGCCCAGGGACTGGGACCCCTGGACAACTCCATTGTCCCCACCATTCCCAAACCCTTCCCAACCGGAAACCCCATTCCCACTTTGGATCCACTCCCACCACGATCCCGAAATCCCAGCGCCATTACCGGCACCATTCCCACCTGGAAGACCTC
This sequence comes from Acanthornis magna, assembly GCA_036785705.1. NCBI lineage: Eukaryota > Metazoa > Chordata > Aves > Passeriformes > Acanthizidae > Acanthornis > Acanthornis magna. Next base: position 390,767 of record JAWUZG010000248.1, on the reverse strand, counting down.
GCCAACCCCACCAATCCCAAACAATTCCCAACCAGAAATCCCGTTCCCACCTTGGATCCACTCCCACCACGATCCCAAAATCCCGGTGCCATTCCCAGCTCCATTCCCACTTGGAGGACCCCATCAATCCCAAACCATTCCCAACTGGAAATCCCATTCCAACCTTGGATCCACCCCCGCCACAATCCCAAAATCCCAGCGCCATTCCCACCTGGAAGACCTCATCGACCCCACCAATCCCAAACCATTCCCAACCGGAAATCCCATTCCCACCTCGAATCCATCTCCCACCACGATCCCAAAATCCCAGCGCCATTCCCACCTGGAGGACCCCATCAATCCCAAACCATTCCCAACTGGAAATCCCATTCCAACCTTGGATCCACCCCTGCCAGGATCCCGAAATCCTGGAGCCATTCCCAGTGCCATTCCTGGTGCCATTCCCACCTGGAGGACCCCACCAATCCCAAACCATTCCCAACTGGAAATCCCATTCCAACCTCGGATCCACTCCCACCATGATCCCAAAATCCCAGCGCCATTCCCACCTGGAAGACCTCATCGACCCCACCAATCCCAAACCATTCCCAACCAGAAGCCTCATTCCCACCTTGGATCCACCCCCACCACGATCCCAAAATCACGGCACCGTTCCCAGCTCCATTCCCACTTGGAGGACCCCACCAATCCCAAACCAACTGGAAACCCCATTCCCACCCTGGATCCATCTCCCACTCCCACCACAATCCTGAAATCCTGGCGCCATTCCCACCTGGAAGACCTCACTGACCCGACCAATCCCGTACCATTCCCAACGGGAAGCCCCATTCCCAGCTTAGATCCACTCCCACCACGATCCCAAAATCCCAGCGCCATTCCCATCTGGAGGACCCCATCAATCCCGAACCATTCCCAACTGGAAATCCCATTCCAACCTTGGATCCACCCCTGCCAGGATCCCGAAATCCTGGAGCCATTCCCAGTGCCATTCCTGGTGCCATTCCCACCTGGAGGACCTCACCAATCCCAAACCATTCCCAACCGGAAGCCTCATTCCCACCTTGGATCCACCCCCGCCACAATCCCAAAATCCCGGCACCATTCCCACCTGGAAGACCTCATCGACCCCACCAATCCCAAACCATTCCCAACCGGAAATCCCATTCCCACCTTGGATCCATCTCCCACTCCCACCACAATCCCAAAATCCCAGCACTATTCCTGGCGCCATTCCCACCTGGAAGACCTCGCTCACCCCACCAGTCCCAAACCATTCCCAACTGGAAATCCCATTCCAACCTTGGATCCACCCCCGCCACAATCCCAAAATCCCAGCGCCATTCCCACCTGGAAGACCTCATCGACCCCACCAATCCCAAACCATTCCCAACCGGAAATCCCATTCCCACCTCGAATCCATCTCCCACCACGATCCCAAAATCCCAGCGCCATTCCCGGCGCCATTCCCACCTGGAAGACCTCGCCCACCCCACCAATCCCAAACCATTCCCAACCGGAAACTCCATTCCCACCTCGAATCCATCTCCCACCACGATCCCAAAATCCCAGCGCCATTCCCACCTGGAGGACCCCATCAATCCCAAACCATTCCCAACTGGAAATCCCATTCCCACCTTGGATCCACCCCTGCCAGGATCCCAAAATCCTGGAGCCATTCCCAGTGCCATTCCTGGTGCCATTCCCACCTGGAGGACCCCACCAATCCCAAACCATTCCCAAATGGAAATCCCATTCCCACCTTGGATCCACTCCCGCCATGATCCCAAAATCCCAGCACCATTCCCACCTGGAGGACCCCATCAATCCCAAACTATTCCCAACTGGAAATCCCATTCCCACCTTGGATCCACTCCCACCATGATCCCAAAATCCCAGCGCCATTCCCACCTGGAGGACCCCATCAATCCTGAACCATTCCCAACTGGAAATCCCATTTTGACCTTGGATCCATCCCTGCCAGGATCCCGAAATCCCAGCGCCATTCCCACCTGGAGGACCCCATCAATCCCAAACCATTCCCAACTGGAAATCCCATTCCCACCTTGGATCCACTCCCGCCACCATCCCGAAATCCCGGCGCCATTCCCACCTGGAGGACCTCACCAATCCCAAACCATTCCCAACCGGAAGCCTCATTCCCACCTTGGATCCACTCCCGCCACCATCCCGAAATCCCAGCACCATTCCCACCTGGAGGACCCCATCAATCCCAAACCATTCCCAACCAGAAGCCTCATTCCAACCTTGGATCCACTCCCACCATGATCCCAAAATCCCAACGCCATTCCCGGTGCCATTCCCGGCTGTCCCCACCTGCTGCTGGCTCTGCTCCTCCAGGTTGAGCTTGACCTCCAGGGACTGCCGCGCCTCCAGGAAGGCCTTGCGGTGCTTGCGGTCAGCCATGACGTAGGACATGGTGCCCACGGCGATGGCGCACGCGTGGATGGCCACGTTGGACACCAGCTTGGGGACAAACGGCGGGAATTTGACATCGCAGGATCCGCGGGGTGAGAGGGGAAGGGTCCCGTGGGGTGCGCCGGGGGGGCGTGGGGACACTGGGATGGGACATGGGGACAGAGACATGGATTTGGGACACGGGGACAGAGACATGGATTTGGGACATGGGCATGGGACATGGATTTGGGACATGGGGATGGGACAGGGATTGGGGACATGGATTTGGGACACGGGGATGGGACACGGGGATGGGATATAGATTTGGGACATGGATTTGGGGCAGGGATTTGGGACACGGGGATGGGACACGGGAATGAGACGGATTTGGGACACGAGGATGGGACAGGGATTTGGGACAGGGATTTGGGGCAGGGATTTGGGACATGGATTTGGGACACAGGAGTGGGGACACAATGGGACAGGGATTTGGGACAGGAATTTGGGACAGGGGGATGCGACACAGGGATGGGGACACTGGGATGCGACAGAGATTTGGGATATGGATTTGGGAGACGGGGATGAGGACATGGGGATGGGACATGAGGATGGGACAGGGATTTGGGACATGGATTTGGGACACGGGGACAGAGACATGGATTTGGGACATGGGGATGGGACATGGGGATGGGACAGGGATTGGGGACATGGATTGGGGACACGGGGATGGGACACAGGGATGTGATATAGATTTCGGACATGGATTTGGGACATGGATTTGGGGCAGGGATTTGGGACACGGGGATGGGACACGGGAATGAGATGGATTTGGGACACGAGGATGGGACAGGGATTTGGGACAGGGATTTGGGACAGGAATTTGGGACATGGATTTGGGACACGGGGGTGGGGACACAATGGGACATGGATTTGGAACAGGAATTTGGGACATGGATTTGGGACATGGGAGTGGGGACACAATGGGACATGGATTTGGAACAGGAATTTGGGACATGGATTTGGGACATGGGAGTGGGGACACAATGGGACATGGATTTGGAACAGGAATTTGGGACATGGGGATGCGACACAGGGATGGGGACACAGGAATGGGGACACAGGGATGGGGACACAGAGATGGGACAGGGATTTGGGATATGGATTTGGGAGATGGGGATGAGGACACGGGGATGGGACATGAGGATGGGACAGGGATTTGGGACATGGATTTGGGACATGGGGACAGAGACATGGATTTGGGACAAGGGGATTGAACAGGGATTTGGGACAGGGATTTGGGACACGAGGATGGGATATGGGGATGGGACATGGATTTGGGATAGGGATTTGGGACACAGAGATGGGACACGGATTTGGGACATGGATCGGGGACATGGATTTGGGACAGGGATTTGGGATATGGATTTGGGATATGGATTTGGGACATGGGGAGGAGGACACGGGGATGGGACATGAGGATGGGACAGGAATTTGGGACACGGGGATGGGACATAGAGATGGGGACATAGGGATGGGGACATGGGGATCGTACAGGGATTTGGGACACGGATCTGGGACATGGATTTGGGACATGGGGATGGGACACAGAGATGGGACATAGGGATGGGACATGGATTTGGGACAGGGATTTGGGACATGGATTTGAGACGCGGGGATGAGACAGGAACTTGGGACATGGATTTGGGACATGGATTTGGGACATGAGGATGGGATATGGGGATGGGATATGGATTTGGGACAGGGATTTGGGACACGGGGATGGGATATGGATTTGGGACATGGGGATGGGACAGGGATTTGGGACACAGAAATGGGACATGCATTTGGGACATGGATTTGGGACATGGGGATGGGACTGGAACGGCACCGATCTGTGCGTAAATCATGGATAACGGTGACAAGTCCCACCCTGGGGTGAACTTTGGGAATTTGGGGGAAAAGCAGCTCTGTGGGGTGGGAATGGTGCCCGGAGCCTCCCGGGGGATTCCCAGGGCTCAGATCACGGAGATGTTTTGGAACAAGGCGGCAGCTGGGCCGGGAGCGCTGTGTCCCACGGGAACGGAGCGGCTCCGAGCGCATCCCGCGGCCCCGTTACCCCCAGGAATCGCGGCCCTGCTGAGGGAATTCTGGCCCCGTTCCCCGGGAATCGCAGCCCCGTTCCCTGGGAATCACAGCCCCGTTCCCCGGGAATCGTGGCCCCATTCCCCGGGAATCGCAGCCCCGTTCCCCGGGAATCGTGGCCCCGCTGAGGGAATCATGGTCCCGTTCCCCGGGAATTGCGGCCCCGTTCCCCGGGAATCACGGCCCTGTTCCCCAGGAATTGCAGCCCCGCTGAGGGAATCACGGCCCCACTGAGGGAACCATGGCCCCGTTCCCCAGGAATTGTGGCCCCGTTCCCCGGGAATTGTGGCCCCATTCCTCGGGAATCATGGCCCTGTTCCCAGGGAATTGCGGCCCTGCTGAGGAATCGTGGCCCTGCTGAGGGAATTCCGGGCCGTTCCCTGGGAATCACAGCCCCATTCCCTGGGAATCGCGGCCCCATTGAGGAATTCTGGCCCCGTTCCCTGGGAATCACAGCCCCGTTCCCTGGGAATCACGGCCCCGTTCCACGGGAATTGCAGCCCTGTTCCCCAGGAATTACAGCCCCGTTCCCCGGGAATCGTGGCCCCATTGAGGGAATTGTGGCCCCGTTCCCCGGGAATCGAGGCCCTGTTCCCCAGGAATTGCGGTCCTGCTGAGGGAATCACGGCCCCACTGAGGGAACTGTGGCCCCATTCCCCGGGAATCATGGCCCCGTTCCCCGGGAATCGTGGCCCTATTCCCCGGGAATTGCGGTCCTGCTGAGGGAATCGCGGCCCTGCTGAGGGAATTCCGGCCCCATTCCCTGGGAATCACGGCCCCAATTCCCCAGAAATCACAGCCCCGCTGAGGGAATTGCGGCCCCATTCCCCAGGAATCACAGCCCCGTTCCCCGGGAATCACAGCCCCATTCCCCGGGAATCACGGCCCCGTTCCCCGGGAATCGTGGCCCTATTCCCCGGGAATTGCGGTCCTGCTGAGGGAATCGCGGCCCTGCTGAGGGAATTCCGGCCCCATTCCCTGGGAATCACGGCCCCAATTCCCCAGAAATCACAGCCCCGTTCCCCGGGAATCACAGCCCCGTTCCCCAGGAATCACAGCCCCGTTCCCTGGGAATCACAGCCCCGTTCCCCGGGAATCGCGGCCCCATTGAGGAATTCTGGCCCCGTTCCCCGGGAATCGTGGCCCCGCTGAGGGAATTGTGGCTCTCGGAGCAGGAAAGGGCTAGAAAACCACAGCCGAGCTCCTGATCCAGGGGTTCAGGGTGTTCCGGACCCTCTGCAAACCCCGGAATGGCCAAGGATTTGGGAATGGTCCTGTCCCATCCCACTGGGAATGTCCAGATCCATGGGATGGACACAATCCCATTGGCTGGATCCTGATCCCATATCCTGGATCCTGATCCCATATCCTGGATCCTGATTTCATATCCTGGATCCTGTCCCCATGGATTGGATCCTGTCCCCATGTCCTGGATCCTGTCCCCATGGATTGGATCCTGATCCCATAACCTGGATCCTGATCCCATAGGCTGGATCCCGATCCCATATCCTGGATCCTAATCCCATGTCCTGAATCCTGATCCCATTGGCTGGATCCTGATCCCATGTCCTGGATCCTGATCCCATATCCTGGATCCTGATTTCATATCCTGGATCCTGTCCCCATGGATTGGATCCTGTCCCCATGTCCTGGATCCTGTCCCCATGGATTGGATCATGATCCCATAACCTGGATCCTGATCCCATTGGCTGGATCCCGATCCCATATCCTGGATCCTAATCCCATGTCCTGAATCCTGATCCCATTGGCTGGATCCTGATCCCATGTCCTGGATCCTGATCCCATATCCTGGATCCTGATTTCATATCCTGGATCCTGTCCCCATGGATTGGATCCTGTCCCCATATCCTGTATCCTGTCCCCATGGATTGGATCCTGTCCCCATGGATTGGATCCTGTCCCGATGGATTGGATCCTGATCCCATATCCTGGATCCTGATCCCATGGCCTGCGCCGGAGGGGGCATGGGGACACAGAGATGGGACACAGGGATGGGACATGGATTTGGGACATGGATTTGGGACATGGGGATGGGACATGGATTTGGGACATGGATTGGGGACAGGGATTTGGGACATGGGAATGGGACACAGAGATGGGACATGGGGATGGGACAGGGATTTGGGACACAGATCGAGGACACAGTGCAAGGGACAGATCCCAAACCCCGGGGGTGTCCCAGGCCGGATCCTGCCCAGACCCCACCCCCAGCCGGGGATTCCCGGGAATTCCCCGGATCCAGGCGTGGGAATGGAACCCCTGATCGGAGCTCGGCTATTTTTATCCCCGGCCTGGGGTTGCCATGACAACGGGACAGGGATGGCCGTGGGAACGGCGGGAATGCTGAAAATCCTGGGAATCCCATTCCAGCTGCTCTTCCAGGGGTTTTTCCACGAGCATCCCGATGCTCATCCCAAAAAACCTCTCCTGCAGGGCCCGAGCTCCAAAACACCTCCCGGATCCCAAATTGTGCGGGAAAAGTTCTGATCCCGGACCCCAAATTCTGCAGGAAAATCTCCAACCCCGGATCCCAAAATCTGCAGGAAAAGTTCTGATCCCGGACCCCAAATTCTGCAGGAAAATCTCCAACCCCAGATCCCAAATTCTGCGGGAAAAGTTCTGATCCTGGATCCCAAATTCTGTGGGAAAAGCTCTGATCCCAGGCCCCAAATTCTGCGGGAAAATTTCCGACAGGGATTAGATCCCAGACCCCAGACTCCGCAGGAAAACCTCTGATTGCAGACCCCAAATTCAGCAGGAAAAGTTCCGAAACAGATTAGATCCCAGATCCCAAATCCTGCGGGAAAATCTCCAATCCCAGACCCCAAATTTCTGCAGGAAAAGCTCTGATGCCAGACCCCAAATTCTGCGGGAAAAGTTCTGACACAGATTAGATCCCAGATCCCAAAATCTGTGGGAGAAGCTCTGATCCTGGACCCCAAATTCAGCAGGAAAAGTTCCGAAACAGATTAGATCCCAGACCCCAAATCCTGCAGGAAAAGTTCCAAAACAGATTAGATCCCAGACCCCAAATCCTGCAGGAAACTCTCCAATCTCAAATCCCAAATTCTGTGGGAAAAGCTCCAGAGCAGAGGAGATCTCGGACCCCAAATTCTGCAGGAGAAGCTTTGATCCTGGATGCCAAATTCTGCAGGAAAAGTTCTGACATGGATTAGATCCCAGAGCCCAAATTCTGTGGGAAAAGCTCCAATCCGGGATCCCAAATTCTGCAGGAAAAGCTCTGATCCCCAATCCCATTTTCTGTGGGAAAAGCTTTGATCCCAAACCCCAAATTCAGCGGGAAAAGCTCCAGAACAGAGGAGGTCCCACACCCCAAATTTTGTAGGAAAAGCTCCAATCCCAGACCCCAAATCCCGTGGGAAAATTTCCAACACGGATTAGATCCTGGACCCCAAATTCTGTGGGAAAAGCTCTGATCCCGGACCCCAAATCCTGCAGGAAAAGCTCCAGCATGGAGGAGATCCCAGACCCCAAATTCTGCGGGAAAAGCTCTGATCCCGGATCCCAAATTCAGTGGGAAAAGTTCCGACACAGATTAGGTCCCAGACCCCAAATTCCACAGGAAAAGCTCCAGAACAGAGGAGGCCCCACATCCCAAATTCTGCAGGAAAATCTCAGATCCCAGATCCCAAATTCTGTGGGAAAAGCTCCAGCACAGAGGAGATCCCGGACCTCAAATTCTGTGGGAAAAGTTCTGACATGGATTAGCTCCCTGACCCCAAATCCCACGGGAAAAGCTCCCACACCCAAATCCCGATCCTTCGGGACCCTCCGGGATTCCAGCCCCTCTCCGTGGCCTCGCTGCCTCCTCCTCTCACCCTAAAAATAGCCGTGCCCTCGGGAACGGCCGCTCCATTCCTGGACACGCCGTTCCGCTTTTCCCGCGGCGTTGCCAAGGTTTTCCAGCTCCGGAGTCTCCGTGTCCAGCAATGATTAACGCGGAGCCGGCCTGGCCGGGCGTTCCCTCCCTCCCTCCCCAAATCCCAAATCCCAAATCCCAAATCCGGCGGGTTTGGGATTTTTCCTCGCCTCCAGATCGGCCCCGAGCAGGGGTTGTGTCCCAAGAAAGGAGGAAAAGCTGGGAATGCTGGAGGAAAAGCTGGGATTTCTCTGAGTTTTCCAAATTCTGCAGGAAAAGCTCTGATCCCAGACCCCAAATGTGTTGGGAAAGGCTCTGATCCTGGATCCCAAATCCTGCAGGAAACGCTCTGATCCCAGATCCCAATTTCTGCAGGAAAAGATCCCATCCCAGATGCCAAGTTCTGCAGGAAAGACTCTGTTCCCAAACCCCAAATTCTGCAGGAAAAGTTCTGATCCCAGATCCCGAATGTGTCGGAAAAAGCTCTGTCACAGAGGAGATCCCAGATCCCAAATTCTGTGCAAAAAGCTCTGATCCCAGACCCCAAACGCTGCGGGAAAAGCTCCGTCATGGAGATGATCCAGGATCCCAAATGCTGTGGGAAAAGCTCTGATCCCAAACCCCAAATGTGTTGGGAAAGGCTCTGGTCCCAGACCCCAAATGCTGCGGGAAAAGTTCTGATCCCAGATCCCGAATGTGTCGGAAAAACTCTGATCCCAGATCCCAGATTCTGCTGGAAAAGCTCTGATCCCAAACCCCACATTCTGCTGGAAAAGGTCCAATCCCAGATCCCAAATTCTGCGGGAAAAGCTCTGATCCCAACCCCCAAATTTTGTGGGAAAAACTCTGTCATGGAGGAGATCCCAGACCCCAAATCCTGCAGGAAAACCTCCAATCCCAAACCCCAAATTCTGTAGGAAAAGCTCTGATCCCAGATCCCAAATGCTGTGGGAAAAGCTCCATCATGGAGGAGATCCTGGATCCCAAATTCTGCAGGAAAAGCTCTGATCCCAGACCCCAAATTCTGCAGGAAAATCTCCATCATGGAGGAGATCCTGGATCCCAAATTCTGCAGGAAAAGCTCTGATCCCAGACCCCAAATTCTGCAGGAAAATCTCCATCATGGAGGAGATCCTGGATCCCAAATTCTGCAGGAAAAGATCTGATCCCAGACCTCAAATTCTACGGGAAAAGCTCAGCAGTTTACATTGATAACCCATTGATAACCCCTGGATCACTCATGGATAATGCATTGATAACCTATGGATCACCCATTGACAACCCATGGATCAGTCATGGATCATCCATGGATAACCCATCGATAACCCATGGATAATCCATGGATCACTCATTGATAACCCATGGAAAACTAATAGATCACTTATTGATAACCCATAGATAACCCATTGATTACCCATTGATTACCCATGAATCACTCATGGATAACCAATGGATCACTCATTAATAACACATGGATAACCCATTGATAACCTGTGGATCACTCATTGATAAACCATGGATAACTCACGGATAATTCACTAATAATTCATGGATAACTCATGGAAAACGCATGGATAACCAATGGATCACTCATGGATTGCTCACTAATAACCCATGGATAAGCCATGGATAATTCACTAATAATTCATGGATAACCCATGGATCACTCATGGATAACCTGTGGATCATTCACGGATCACGCACTAATAACTCATGGATAACCCATGGATAACCTATGGATAACCCATGGATAACTCATGGATAACCCATGGATAACCTATAGATAACCTATGGATAACCCATGGATAACCCATGGATAACCTATAGATAACCTATGGATAACCCATGGATAACCCATGGATAACCTATGGATAACCTATGGAAAACCCATGGATAACCCATGGATAACCTATGGATAACCCATGGATAACTCATGGATAACCTATGGATAACCTATGGATAACCCATGGATAACCCATGGATAACCTATGGATAACCTATGGATAACCCATGGATAACTCATGGATAACCCATGGATAACCTATGGATAACCTATGGAAAACCCATGGATAACCCATGGATAACCCATTGAAACCTCATTGATAACCCATAGATAACCCATTGATAACCCATGGGTCACCCATTGATAACCCATGGATCACTCATGGATAACCTGTGGAAAACTCATTGACAACCCATGGATAACTGACCGATCACTCATTCATAACCCATGGATCACTCATTCATAACCCATGGATCACGCATGAATAACCCATGGATCAGTCATTGATAACTCACTGATAACCCATGGATAACCCATGGATAACTCACGGATCACTCACAGATCACTCATTGATAACCCATGGATAACCCATGGATAACTCACGGAAGACTCATGGATCACTCATGGATAACCTGTGGATCGCTCACCGATTGCTCACTAATAACTCATGGATCACTCATGGATAACCCATGGATAACCCACGGATCACTCACTAATAATTCATGGATAACCCATTGATAGCCCATGGATCACTCACGGATTGCTCACTAATAACTCATGGATCATTCATGGATAACCCATGGATAACCCATGGATAACTCATGGATTGCTCATTGATAACCCATGGATAACTCAGGGAAAACTCATGGATAACCAATGGATCACTCTTGGATAATCCATAGACCACTCATGGATAGCCCATGGATAACTCATAGATGACTCATTGATAACTCACAGACAACTCATGGATAGCCTATGGATCACTCATTGATAACTCATGGATAAGTCATAGATCACTCATTGATAACCAATGGATAACCCATGGATTGCTCATGAGTAACCCATGGATAACCCACGGAAAACCCATGGAAAACTCATGGATAACCTGTCGCTAACTCATTGATAACTCATGGAAACTTCAACAGCCGCTCCCCATCACTTCCCACTTCTCCCGTGACATTCCCGCGCCATTCCCATTGAATTCCCCCTGAATTCCCGCTGAATTCCCACCGAATTCCCACACATTCCCGCACCTGCCTGGCCAGCAGCCCCGGCTCCAGCGGCTCCGGGCGCCTCTGCACGGCAGCAATGCCCAGCACGAGCGTGTGGATGCCGCAGGCCGCGGCCGTGAGCAGCAGGATCCGCGCCAGGGATCACTCATGGATCACCCATGGATTGGTCATTGATAACCCATGGATCACCCATGGATAACCCATCGATCACTCATGGATCACTCATTGATATCCCATGGATAACTCACGGATCACTCTTGGATAATCCATAGACCACTCATGGTTAACCCATGGATAACTCATAGATGACTCATTGATAACTCACAGACAACTCATGGATAACCTATGGATCACTCATTGATAACTCATGGATAAGTCATAGATCACTCATTGATAACCAATGGATAACCCATGGATCGCTCATGAGTAACCCATGGATAACCCACGGAAAACCCATGGAAAACTCATGGATAACCTGTCGCTAACTCATTGATAACTCATGGAAACTTCAACAGCCGCTCCCCATCACTTCCCACTTCTCCCGTGACATTCCCGCGCCATTCCCGCTGAATTCCCACCGAATTCCCACACATTCCCGCACCTGCCTGGCCAGCAGCCCCGGCTCCAGCGGCTCCGGGCGCCTCTGCACGGCAGCGATGCCCAGCACGAGCGTGTGGATGCCGCAGGCCGCGGCCGTGAGCAGCAGGATCCGTGCCAGGGATCACTCATGGATAACCCATGGATTGGTCATTGATAGCCCATGGATTGGTCATTGATAACCTATGGATCACTCATTGATAACCCATGGATAATCCATGGAAAACCCCTGGTTCACTCATTGATAACTCGTGGAAAACTCATTGACACTCCATTTATAACCCATGGATAACCCATGGATCATCCATTGATAACCCTGGGATAACTCATGGATCACTCACTAATAACTCATGGATCATCCATGGATAACCCATCAATCACTCATGGATCACTAATTGATAACCCATGGATAACTCATGGATCACTCATTGATAATCCATGGATAACTCACGGATCACTCATTGATAAGCCATAGACCACTCATGGATAGCCCATGGATAACTCATGGATGGCTCATTGATAACTCACAGACAACTCATGGATAACCTATGGATCACTCATTGATAACTCATGGATAAGTCATAGATCACTCATTGATAACCAATGGATAACCCATGGATTGCTCATGAGTAACCCATGGATAACCCACGGAAAACCCATGGAAAACTCATGGATAACCTGTCGCTAACTCATTGATAACTCATGGAAACTTCAACAGCCGCTCCCCATCACTTCCCACTTCTCCCGTGACATTCCCGCGCCATTCCCGCTGAATTCCCACCGAATTCCCACACATTCCCGCACCTGCCTGGCCAGCAGCCCCGGCTCCAGCGGCTCCGGGCGCCTCTGCACGGCAGCGATGCCCAGCACGAGCGTGTGAACACCGCAGGCCGCGGCCGTGAGCAGCAGGATCCGCGCCAGGCGCAGCGGCAGCGTGAGGAAGAAGGAGAAGGCGAAGAACGCCTGCCAGCCCACGGTGTCCACGGCGTCGGGAAAGGCGCGGAACTCCAGCCCCAGGTAGCCCCAGAGCTGCGCCACGATCAGCGCGGACAGCAGGCACGGCAGGAACCGCCGGGACAGGCGCTCCGGGAGCAGCCGCGACCTCAGCAGCACGAACAGCGATCCGTGCGCGGCCAGCGCGGCCAGAGCGGCCAGCGCCAGCGGCAGCTTGTCCGGCCGGGAAAATCCCGGAGCGCACAGCCCCAGCACGTAGCAGTCGAAGAGAGCGGCGAAGGCCACCAGCACCAGCAGCGTTTCGTGGCGCTGGCGGCGGAAATAGGTCTGGTAGAGCTTTTCCAGTGACTCGGGGGCGAAGGAGAAGCGCCGGGAGCGAGGCAGGCACGGGCAGGGCCCCGCGCGGCCCCGCGCCGGAGATTCCCGGGACTGGCGGATCCCGGCGCGGTCGGGATCCGAGGGGAAGCTGGCGGAGTAATCGGCGGAGTACTCGGCCGAGAATTCGGGCTCGGAGAACGCGCGGTTCCGCGGCATCCTGGCGGGGATCGGTGCCGGATTTTCGGCGCGCCGGTTTTCGGGGATGCTCAGCCCCGCATCGCGGTCCTGCCGCGCCCCCGCGCTTTTCCAGCCGCCGGGATCGCGGGAAAACGGGAATTGCGGGCCCGGCCGGGATTCCAGGCTGCCTCCCGGCCGCTTCCCGGCCGCTTCCCGGCTCCTTTTCCAGGTGCTTTCCCAGCTTTCCCCGCAGCGCCGGCACGGCGGGGAGATGTCGCGATCTCTCCTCGCCGCTCCTCCTTCCCGAGCTTTTCCCGGCGCTCCTTCCCGAGATGCCCCGTTCCCGCCGGGATGGACGGGCCGCGGGGAGCCGGGAATGCGGGGCTGGGATTCGGGAATGCGATCCCGGCGGCAGCGCCCGCCGTTATCACGGCAGCGCTGCGGGCGATCCCCGCCGCCCGCATCCTCCTCCCGCCGGGAATTCCCGGTGCCGCCGCGGGGCCATGGAAAAGCTCGGGATGGAGGCAGGGAAGCGGGAAGGGCTTTTCCCGGGAAGGGCTCCGCCTCCCGTAACCCTCGCGCTGCCGGGAGAGGAAAAAAAAAATTGGGAAGCGGCGGCGCTTCCCGAGGGAATTCGGGCGTGGATGCGGCGCTGCCGCTTCCCGATCCATCCTCATCCTCATCCTCATCCTCATCCTCATCCTCATCCTCATCCTCATCCCGGCGCCGCTGGATCCATGGGAATGCGGGGCTGGAGCGGCTGATGGATCCTGGAATTGCGGGAGTTTAAATCCCAATCCAATCCCGAATCCATCCTGGGACATTCCCCGGGAATGGCAGCCCATTTGGGAATCCCTTCCCCAGTCCCAAGCACTCTCCCCTTTCCCAGGGCAATCCCTCTGAGCATTCCCAGCTCTCCCAGCTTTCCCAGATCCCATCCATCCCCACCCCAACTCCTCCCTGCCAAGGAATTTCGGCATCCAGGAGCTTCCCTGGCAATCTCGGCACTCCAGGAAGGCTCTCCCTTCCCTTTGCCATCCCCGACTTCCATCCAAATCCCTCGCCATGGATTCCCAGTGTCCTCCAGCCCAGAATCCCGGAATGCTTTGGGATCCGTGCGCCCCAAATCCCATCCCATTCCCATCCCAATCCAATCCCATTACAATCCCAATCCCAATCCCAATCACATCACAATCCAATCCAAATCCCAATCCAATCCCAATCCCAATCCCAATCCAATGCCGCGTTCCCAGGGAGATCCAAATCCATCCTCGGGCATCCCAGGATCCACAGCTTCCCTGGGAATTCCAGCCCAGCCGGGAATTCCTTCCCAAATCCATCCCAAATCCCGGGATAATCCCCCTGGAGCTGCACCCCATTCCCACCCCATTCCCAACAGCTCCAGGCTCCTTTTCCAGGGAATTCCTCGCTCCATAACCGCAATTCCCGGCCCCAGGGAAGGGTTTTTCCCTGGATTTTCACCCTGACGCCTCGCAGGGATCCTGGAGCGGGGCCGGGAATGCTCACGGGGGAAATCCCGGAATGTCGGGAACTTCCAGGGGCTCTTCCCATCCCGGCGCTGGAAAAGTCGCTTTTCCCACAAAAAAAAGCAGGATTAGGGTTTGGGATCCCGAGGGATTCCCGGCAGGTTCCGGCTGATCCCATCCCTGTGGGAATTCCGGGATCCCTTCATTCCCAGATCCCAATCCCAAAAAATCCCAACCTCCGCCATTCCCGTGGATCCCGCCGGGAAAGGGAATTAAAGCCACGGGACGGCGCCGGAATTCCCTGTTTTCCAAAGGGGATTTATTGTACAAAAATCGTGGGATTCGGGAAAGGGACAGGGAATTTGGGAACGGCTCCGGACATCCTCCCCAGATCCACGGAAAACCTGGAAAAGCCTCCCGGAATGATGGGAAAAACAGCAGGAATTTGGGGGAATGGGAATTCCCCGGGAATGGGAATTTGAACCATTCCGGGTCTGGAATTTCTGGGAATCGGAGCATTCCGCGATGGGAATGTTCCCCTTCCTCCGTGGGAAAAAAAACCTGGAAAAACTCATTTGGAGCGGGAATTTAAGGAGTTTCCTCTGGGAATGTGGGGAGGATTCCAGGGAATTCCGGGATGGCAGGAACAGGATCCCCGCTCCAATTCCAGAGGATTTTTCCAGAGGGAAAAATGGGAAAAATTTCAGCATTGGGAACATTTCCCTTGGATATTCCTAGAGTGGAAAGGAGGGAATTCCCGGCTGGAATTTTATCCCATTTTATCCACACTTCCCAGAAACCCCGGGAAGAGCCAAAGGATCCCTGGATTTCCCCGGATTTCCATAGATTTCTCTGGATTTCCCTGAATTTCCCCTGGAGTTCCCGAGATTTTCCTAGATTTCTCTGAATTTCCCTGGATTTCCCTGAATTTTCCTGGATTTTCCCTGAATTTTCCTGGATTTTCCCCGGATTTCCCGGGTTTTCCCTGGATTTCCCGGATTTTCTCAGATTTCCCTGCATTTCCTTGGATTTCCCTGGATTTCCATAGATTTCCCTGGATTTTCCTGGATTTCTCTGGATTTCCTCGGAGTTCCCTGCATTTCTCTGGATTTTCCCGGATTTCTCCCGATTTCCCTGGATTTCTCTGAATTTTCCCGTATTTCCCTGGATTTCCCTGAATTTTCCCGTATTTCCCTGGATTTCCCCAGATTTTCCCGGATTGCTCCATATTTTCCTGAATTTCCCAGGATTTCCAATCCCTGAACACCACCAGAAAGGGAAAAGGAGGAATTTGGGATTCACTCCTTTTCCAAGAGGAGAAAAAAACCATGGAAAAGCCACCCGGAAGTGGGAAAATCCCGAATATTGCAGAATTCCAGCATTCCCGGTGGGACGGGAGCTGCTCCGGCTGAGAGAAACTTCCTGGATCGGGAAAGGGAAAGGAAACGAGAAAAAATTCCATAAATATAAAAAAAAAAAAAAATAAATCCATAAATATCCCAAAAATATCCCATAAATATCCACAGAATTCCATAAATAGCCATAAATATCCAGGAATGCCCTCGGGGCCAGAGCTTTTCCCGGGAATCCGAAGCTTTTCCCAGGAATCCGAAGCTTTTCCCAGGAATCCGAAGCTTTTCCCAGGAATCCGAAGCTTTTCCCAGAGTGTCCGAGTCCATCCCAGCGCTCCAGGATAATCCTGGAATTCCATCCCGGGAATTCCTCCCTTCCCACAGCCTGAGAGCAACTTCCAGCCCCAATCCCAAAACCGGGAAAAACTCCTGGAAAACCGGGAATGACTCCTCCAGAAAATCGGGAACAAGCCCCAGAAAATTGGGAATGCCACAGAAATCTGGGAACAACCTTTGGAAAACCGGGAATGACTCCTTGGAAAAGCAGGAACAAACCCTCGGAAAACTGGGAACGATTTCCTGGAAAACCAGGAAAAACCTCATGGAAACCGGGAACAACCCCTCGGAAAATTGGGAATGCCACGGAAGACCAGGAACAACCCCCAGAATTCTGGGAATGCCTCGGAAAACCGGGAACAACCCTTGGAAAATCAGGAATGACTCCTTGGAAATCCAGGAACAAACCCCTGGAAAACTGAGAACAACCCTCTGGAAAACCGGGAATTCCACAGAAAAGCGGGAACAACCCCTGGAATTCCAGGAATGCCACGGAAAACCGGGAACAACCCCTTGGAAAACCAGGACTGACTCCTTGGAAAACCAGGAACAAACCCTTGGAAAACCGGGAACAAATCCCTGGAAAACTGAGAACAACCCTCCAGAAAACCGGGAATTCCACAGAAAAGTGGGAACAACCCCCAGAATTCTGGGAATGGTACAGAAATCTGGGAAGAACACCCAGAATTCCGGGAACGGCACAGAAATCCGGGAACGCCGCTATTCCCTCTGCCTTCCCGAGGCAGATCCGATCCCATGGGAGGAACTGGAGGAGCGTGGGGGAGGATCCGGGAGTGGCAGGAATTCTGGGAATGGCGGGAATTCTGGGAATGGCGGGAATTCTGGGAATTTCTCCCGGGGAATGGGCTATTTGATGTTCTTGAGAAGTGCAGGGGGGGGGGGGGATTCGGGAATTCCAGGAATTTCGGGAGTTTCCCCGGGAAAAGGGCTATGTGATGTTCTTGAGCAGCGGTGCAGGAATTCCGGGATTGGTGGGAATTTCAGGAATTCCAGGAATTTTCCGTGGGGGGAATGGGCTATTTGATGTTCTTGAGCAGTGCGGTGCGGGAATTCCGGGATTTTCTGTGGGAATTCCAGGATTTTCCCTGGGGAAAACGCTATTTGATGTTCTTGAGCAGCGTGGTGTGGGAATTCCGGGATTTTCTGTGGGAATTCCGGGATTTTCCGCGGGGAAAACGCTATTTGATGTTCTTGAGCAACACGGTGTGGGAATTCCAGGATTTTCAGTGGGAATTCCGGGATTTTCTGTGGGAATTCCGGGATTTTCCCGGGGGAAACGCTATTTGATGTTCTTGAGCAGCGCGGTGCGGGAATTCCGGGATTTTCTGTGGGAATTCTGGGATTTTCTGTGGGAATTCCAGGATTTTCTGTGGGAATTCCAGGATTTTCTGTGGGAATTCCGGGATTTTCTGTGGGAATTCTGGGATTTTCCACGGGGAAAACGCTATTTGATGTTCTTGAGCAGCGCGGTGTGGGAATTCCGGGATTTTCTGTGGGAATTCCGGGATTTTCCCTGGGGAAAATGCTATTTGATGTTCTTGAGCAGCGCGGTGCGGGAATTCCGGGATTTTCTGTGGGAATTCCGGGATTTTCTGTGGGAATTCTGGGATTTTCTGTGGGAATTCTGGGATTTTCTGTGGGAATTCCGGGATTTTCTGTGGGAATTCCGGGATTTTCCACGGGGAAAACACTATTTGATGTTCTTGAGCAGCGCGGTGTGGGAATTCCGGGATTTTCTGTGGGAATTCCGGGATTTTCTGTGGGAATTCCGGGATTTTCCCTGGGGAAAACGCTATTTGATGTTCTTGAGCAGCACGGTGCGGGAATTCCGGGATTTTCTGTGGGAATTCCGGGATTTTCTGTGGGAATTCTGTGATTTTCCCTGGGGAAAACGCTATTTGATGTTCTTGAGCAGCGCGGTGCGGGAATTCCGGGATTTTCTGTGGGAATTCCGGGATTTTCTGTGGGAATTCCGGGATTTTCCCTGGGGAAAACGCTATTTGATGTTCTTGAGCAGCGCGGTGCGGGAATTCCGGGATTTTCTGTGGGAATTCCGGGATTTTCTGTGGGAATTCCGGGATTTTCCGCGGGGAAAACGCTATTTGATGTTCTTGAGCAGCGCGGTGTGGGAATTCCGGGATTTTCTGTGGGAATTCTGGGATTTTCCCTGGGGAAAACGCTATTAGATGTCTTGAGCAGCGCGGTGTGGGAATTCCGGGATTTTCTGTGGGAATTCCGGGATTTTTCCGTGGGGAAAACGCTATTTGATGTTCTTGAGCAGCATGGTGTGGGATTTCCGGGATTTTCTGTGGGAATTCCGGGATTTTCTGTGGGAATTCCGGGGTTTTCCCTGGGGAAAACGCTATTTGATGTTCTTGAGCAGCGCGATGTGGGAATTCCGGGATTTTCTGTGGGAATTCCGGGATTTTCTGTGGGAATTCCGGGGTTTTCCGTGGGGAAAACGCTATTTGATGTTCTTGAGCAGCACGGTGCGGGAATTCCGGGATTTTCTGTGGGAATTCCGGGATTTTCTGTGGGAATTCTGTGATTTTCCACGGGGAAAACGCTATTTGATGTTCTTGAGCAGCGCGGTGCGGGAATTCCGGGATTTTCTGTGGGAATTCCGGGATTTTCCCTGGGGAAAACGCTATTTGATGTTCTTGAGCAGCGCGGTGCGGGAATTCCGGGATTTTCTGTGGGAATTCCGGGATTTTCTGTGGGAATTCCGGGATTTTCTGTGGGAATTCCGGGATTTTCCGCGGGGAAAACGCTATTTGATGTTCTTGAGCAGCGCGGTGTGGGAATTCCTGGAGTTTCTGTGGGAATTCTGTGGTTTTCCGCGGGGAAACGCTATTTGATGTTCTTGAGCAGCGCGGTGTGGGAATTCCGGGATTTTCTGTGGGAATTCCGGGATTTTCTGTGGGAATTCCAGGATTTTCTGTGGGAATTCCGGTATTTTCCCTGGGAAAACGCTATTTGATGTTCTTGAGCAGCACGGTGCGGGAATTCCGGGATTTTCTGTGGGAATTCTGGGATTTTCTGTGGGAATTCTGGGATTTTCTGTGGGAATTCTGGGATTTTCTGTGGGAATTCCAGGATTTTCTGTGGGAATTCCGGGATTTTCTGTGGGAATTCCGGGATTTTCCACGGGGAAAACACTATTTGATGTTCTTGAGCAGCGCGGTGTGGGAATTCCGGGATTTTCTGTGGGAATTCCGGGATTTTCTGTGGGAATTCCGGGATTTTCCCTGGGGAAAACGCTATTTGATGTTCTTGAGCAGCACGGTGCGGGAATTCCGGGATTTTCTGTGGGAATTCCGGGATTTTCTGTGGGAATTCTGTGATTTTCCCTGGGGAAAACGCTATTTGATGTTCTTGAGCAGCGCGGTGCGGGAATTCCGGGATTTTCTGTGGGAATTCCGGGATTTTCTGTGGGAATTCCGGGATTTTCCCTGGGGAAAACGCTATTTGATGTTCTTGAGCAGCGCGGTGCGGGAATTCCGGGATTTTCTGTGGGAATTCCGGGATTTTCTGTGGGAATTCCGGGATTTTCCACGGGGAAAACGCTATTTGATGTTCTTGAGCAGCGCGGTGTGGGAATTCCGGGATTTTCTGTGGGAATTCTGGGATTTTCCCTGGGGAAAACGCTATTAGATGTCTTGAGCAGCGCGGTGTGGGAATTCCGGGATTTTCTGTGGGAATTCCGGGATTTTTCCGTGGGGAAAACGCTATTTGATGTTCTTGAGCAGCATGGTGTGGGATTTCCGGGATTTTCTGTGGGAATTCCGGGATTTTCTGTGGGAATTCCGGGGTTTTCCCTGGGGAAAACGCTATTTGATTTTCTTGAGCAGCGCGATGTGGGAATTCCGGGATTTTCTGTGGGAATTCCGGGGTTTTCCGTGGGGAAAACGCTATTTGATGTTCTTGAGCAGCACGGTGCGGGAATTCCGGGATTTTCTGTGGGAATTCCGGGATTTTCTGTGGGAATTCTGTGATTTTCCACGGGGAAAACGCTATTTGATGTTCTTGAGCAGCGCGGTGCGGGAATTCCGGGATTTTCTGTGGGAATTCCGGGATTTTCCCTGGGGAAAACGCTATTTGATGTTCTTGAGCAGCGCGGTGCGGGAATTCCGGGATTTTCTGTGGGAATTCCGGGATTTTCTGTGGGAATTCCGGGATTTTCCGCGGGGAAAACGCTATTTGATGTTCTTGAGCAGCGCGGTGTGGGAATTCCAGGAGTTTCTGTGGGAATTCTGTGGTTTTCCGCGGGGAAACGCTATTTGATGTTCTTGAGCAGCGCGGTGTGGGAATTCCGGGATTTTCTGTGGGAATTCCGGGATTTTCTGTGGGAATTCCAGGATTTTCTGTGGGAATTCCGGTATTTTCCCTGGGAAAACGCTATTTGATGTTCTTGAGCAGCGCAGTGCGGGCGTTGACCACAGCCTTGAAGGCATCCTCGCTGCCTGGGGCCACACACTTGTCAGGGTGCAGCAGCACCGCCAGCCGCCGGTACGCCTTGTTCACCTCCTCCCTGTGGGGGAAAAAAACCGGGAATGAGCTGGGAATTCTGGGATCAGTGGGGCGGGAAATCTGGGATCGGTACGCCTTGTTCACCTCCTCCCTGTGGGGGAAAAAAAACGGGAATGAGCCGGGAATTCTGGGATCAATGGGGAGGGAATCCAGGATCGGTACGCCTTGTTCACCTCCTCCCTATGGGGGAAAAAACCGGGAATGAGCTGGGAATTCTGGGATCAGTGGGGCGGGAAATCTGGGATCAATGGGGTGGGGAATCCAGGATCGGTACGCCTTGTTCACCTCCTCCCTGTGGGGGAAAAAAAACGGGAATGAGCTGGGAATTCTGGGATCAGTGGGGTGGGAACGGGGTGGAAAATCTGCAATTGGTACGCCTTGTTCACCTCCTCCCTGTGGGGGAAAAAACCGGGAATGAGCTGGGAATTCTGGGATCAATGGGGAGGGAATCCAGGATCGGTATGCCTTGTTCACCTCCTCCCTGTAACGGGGAAAAACCGGGAATCAGCCGGGAATTCTGGGATCAATGGGGCGGGAATGGGGTGGAAAATCTGCGATCGGTTCGCCTTTTTCACCTCCTCCCTACGGGGGAAAAATACCGGGAATCAGCTGGGAATGGGGCGGGAATTCCGGGATTGGTACGTCTTGTTCACCTCCTCCCTATGGAGGAAAAAAAAGGGGAATCAGCCAGGAATTCTGGGACCAATGGGGCAGGAAATCTGGGATCAATGGGGTGGGAAATCCAGGATCGGTACGCCTTGTTCACCTCCTCCCTATGGAGGAAAAAAACCGGGAATGAGCCACGAATTCCGGGATCAATGGGGCGGGAAATGCGGGATCGGTACGCCTTGTTCACCTCCTCCCTGCAACGGGGAAAAACTGGGAATCAGCCGGGAATTCTGGGATCAGTGGGGTGGGAATGGGGCAGGAAATCCGGGATCGGTACGCCTTCTTCACCTCCTCCCTATGGAGGAAAAAAACCGGGAATGAACCGGGAATGGGGCGGGAATTCCGGGATTGGTACGCCTTGTTCATCTCCTCCCTATGGGGGAAAAAACCGGGAATGAGCCGGGAATTCTGGGATCAGTGGGGCGGGAAATCTGGGATCGGTACACCTTGTTCACCTCCTCCCTATGGGGGAAAAAACCGAGAATGAGCTGGGAATTCTGGGATCAGTGGGGTGGGAACGGGGTGGAAAATCTGCAATTGGTACGCCTTGTTCACCTCCTCCCTGTGGGGGAAAAAAAACGGGAATGAGCCGGGAATTCTGGGATCAGTGGGGCGGGAAATCTGGGATCGGTACGCCTTGTTCACCTCCTCCCTGTGGGGGAAAAAAAACGGGAATGAGCTGGGAATTCTGGGATCAATGGGGAGGGAATCCGGGATCGGTACGCCTTGTTCAACTCCTCCCTATGGGGGAAAAAACCAGGAATGAGCTGGGAATTCTGGGATCAATGGGGAGGGAATCCAGGATCGGTATGCCTTGTTCACCTCCTCCCTGTAACGGGGAAAAACCAGGAATCAGCCGGGAATTCTGGGATCAGTGGGGTGGGAACGGGGTGGAAAATCTGCAATTGGTACGCCTTTTTCACCTCCTCCCTACGGGGGAAAAATACCGGGAATCAGCTGGGAATGGGGCGGGAATTCCGGGATTGGTACGTCTTGTTCACCTCCTCCCTATGGAGGAAAAAAAATGGGAATCAGCCGGGAATTCTGGGATCAGTGGGGCGGGAAATCCGGGATCGGTACGCCTTGTTCACCTCCCTGCGGAAAAATACTGGGAATGAGCCGGGTATTCCGGGATCAATGGGGCGGGAAATGTGGGATCGGTACGCCTTGTTCACCTCCTCCCTATGGGGGAAAAAACCGGGAATCAGCCGGGAATGGGGCGGGAATTCCGGGATCAATGGGGTGGGAATCCGGGATCAGTACGCCTTGTTTGCCTCCTCCCTAGAGGGGGAAATGCCGGGCATGGATTGGGAATGGGGCAGGAAATCCGGATTGGTACACGCCTTGTTCACCTCCTCCCTATGGAAAAATGCCGGGAATGAGCCGAGAATGGGGTGAAAATGGAGAGAGGGAAATCTGGGATCGGTACGCCTTGTTCACCTCCTCCCTAGCGGGGAAAAACTGGGATCAGCCAGGAATTCTGGGATCAACGGGCTGGGAATGGGAAGGGAATGGAGAGGGAATAGATTGGGAATGGAGAGGGAATGGAGAGGGAATGGAGAGGGAATGGAGAGGGAATGGAGAGGGAATGGAGAGGGAATGAGGCGGGAATCTGGGATCAATGGGGTTGGAACCCCGGATCAATGGGGCAGGAATGGGGTGGGAAATCGGGGATCAGTGGGGTGAGAATGGGGCGGGAATGGGGCGGGAAATACAGGATCAGTACACCTTGTTCACCTCCTCCCTAGGGAAAAATGCCAGGATCAGTGGGGTGGGAATGGGGTGGGAATGGGGCAGGAATTCCGGGATCCGTATGCCTTGTTCACCTCCTGCCTGCGAGGGGGGGAAAAACCGGGAATGAGCCAGGAATGGGGTGGGAATGGGGCGGGGAATCCGGGATCGGTAAGCCTTGTTCAACTCTTCCCTATGGGGCGGAAAACCAATGGGAATGAGCTGGGAATTCCAGGATCAGTGGGGCGGGAATGGGGCGGGAATCCGCGATCAATGGGGTGAGCAGGAATCCAGGATCAATGGGGTGGGAATGGGGCAGGAATTCTAGGATCGGTATGCCTTGTTCACCTCCTCCCTGGCGGGGGGGGGGGGAAACACGACAGGAATCAGCCGGGAAAGGGGCAGGAAATCCGGGATTGGTGGGGCAGGAATGGAGCAGGAAATCCAGGGTCAACGGGGCGGGAATCGGATCAATGGGGCAGGAAATCCAGGATCGGTGGGGTGGGAATGGAGCGGGAAATCCAGGGTCAACAGGGCGGGAATCTGGGATCCATGGGGCAGGAAATCCAGGATCAGGGGGGTGGGAATGGAGCAGGAAATCCGGGATCAGTATGCCTTGTTCACCTCCTCCCTAGGGGACAAATACATGGGGAGTGAGCCGGGAATTCTGGGATCAGTGGGGCGGGAATGGATGGGAATGGGGCGGGAAATCCAGGATCAATAGGGCGGGAATGGGGCGGGAATCCAGGATCAGTACGCCTTGTTCACCTTCTCCCTGCGAGGGGGGAAAAACCAGGAATGAGCCGGGAATGGGGCGGGAAATCTGGGATCAACGGGGTGGGAATCCGGGATTGGTACACCTTTTTCACCTCCTCCCTAGGGAAAACACTGGGATCAATGGGGCAGGAATGGGTGGGAATGGATGGGAATGGGAAGGGAAATCCGGGATCAATGGGGTGCGAATGGGGTGGGAAATTTGGGGTCCGTACACCTCGTTCACCTCCTCCCTAGGGAAAACACGCCGGGATCAATTGGGCGGGAATGGATGGGAATGGGACGGGAATGGGGCAGGAAATCTGGGATCAATGGGGTGGGAAATCTGGGATCAACGGGGTGGGAATGGATGGGAATAGCACAGGAATGGGGCAGGAATCCAGGATCAATGGGGTGGGAATGGGGCGGGAAATCCGGGATCGGTATGCCTTGTTCACCTCCTCCCTAGGGAAAACACTGGGATCAATGGGGTGGGAATGGATTGGGATGGATGGGAATGGATGGGAATGGGAATGGGAATCGGAAGAGAAATTCGGGATCAGTGGGGCAGGAATGGGGCGGGAATGGGGCGGGAAATCTGGAATCAGTATGCCTTGTCCAACTCCTCCCTAAGGAAAATGCCGGGATCAGTGGGGCGGGAATGAGGCGGGAATCCAGGATCAATGGGGCGGGCAGGAATCCAGGATCAATAGGGTGGGCAGGAATCCAGGATCAATAGGGTGGGCAGGAATCCAGGATCAATGGGGTGGGAATGGATGGGAATGGGACAGGAATGGGGCAGGAATCCAGGATCAATAGGGCGGAAATGGGGCAGGAAATACGGGATCGGTATGCCTTGTTCACCTCCTCCCTAGGGAAAACACTGGGATCAATGGGGCGGGAATGGATGGGAATGGGAAGGGAAATTTGGGATCGATGGGGCGGGAATCCAGGATCAATGAGGTGGGAATCCGGGATCTATGGCGCAGGAAATCCGGGATCAATGGGGTGGGAATGGGGCAGGAATGGGGCAGGAAATCTGGGATAAATGGGGTGGGAATGGATGGGAATGGGACAGGAATGGGGCAGGAATCTGGGATCAATAGGGCGGGAAATCCAGGATCGGTACACCTTGTTCACCTCCTTCCTAGGGAAAACACTGGAATCAATGGGGCAGGAATGGATGGGAATGGGAAGGGAAATCCGGGATCAACGGGGCGCAAATGGGGCGGGAAATTTGGGGTCCGTACACCTCGTTCACCTCCTCCCTAGGGAAAACACGCCGGGATCAATTGGGCGGGAATGGATGGGAATGGGACGGGAATGGGGCAGGAAATCCGGGATCAATGGGGCGGGAAATCTGGGATCAATGGGGTGGGAATGGGGCGGGAAATCCGGGATCGGTACGCCTTGTTCACCTCCTCCCTGGGGGGTGGGAACACGACAGGAATCAGCCGGGAAAGGGGCAGGAAATCCGGGATCAGTGGGGCAGGAATGGAGAGGGAAATCCAGAATCCAGGGTCAATGGGGTGGGAATCCGGGATCAATGGGGCAGGAAATCCGGGATCAGTGGGGCAGGAATGGAGTGGGAAATCCAGGGTCAATGGGGCGGGAAACTGGGATCCATGGGGCAGGAAATCCAGGATCATTGGGGCGGGAATGGAGCGGGAAATCCAGGATCAGTACGCCTTGTTCACCTCCTCCCTAGGGGACAAACACATGGGGAGTGAGCCAGGAATTCTGGGAGGAATGGGGCAGGGAATTCCGGGATCGGTACGCCTTGTTCAACTCCTCCCTGTAACGGGGGAAAACACACGGCGGGATCAGTGGGGCGGGAATGGGGTGGGAATGGGAGAGAGAATGGGAGAGGGAATGGGGCGGGAAATATGGGATCAGTACACCCTGTTCAGCTCCTCCCTAGGGAAAACACTGGGATCCATGGGGTGGGAATGGGGTGGAAACAGAGCGGGAATGGACTGGAATGGGGTGGGAATGAGGCGGGAATGAATTGGGAATGGAGAGGGAATGGGGAGAGAATGGACTGGGAATGGGGAGAGGGAATGGAGAGGGAACGAAGAAGGAATGGAATGGGAATGGAGAGGCAATGGGGCGAGAATGGGGCGGGAACGGAGTGGGAATGGATGGGAATGGGGTGGGAATAGAGAGGGAATGGATTGGGAATGGAGAGGGAATGGGGCAGGAATGGAATGGGAAATGGAATGGAATGGGAATGGAATGGCAATGGGATGAGAATGGGAATGGAAAGGGAATGGATTGGGAATGGGGCAGGAATGGGGCGGGAAATCCGGGATCGGTACACCTTGTTCACCTCCTCCCTAGGGAAAACACTGGGATCAATGGGGCAGGAATAAGGCGGGAATCCAGGATCAATGGGGTGGGCAGGAATCCAAGACCAATGGGGCGGGCAGGAATCCGGGATCAATGGGGTGGGAATGGGGCAGGAATGGGGCAGGAAATCTGGGATCAATAGGGTGGGAATGGATGGGAATGGGACAGGAATGGGGTGGGAAGGGGGCAGGAATCTGGGATCAATGGGGCGGGAATCCAGGATCAATGGGGTGGGAATGGAGGGGAATGGGGCAGGAATGGGGCAGGAATGGGGCGGGAATGGGGCGGGAATGGATTGGAACGGATTGGGAAAGGATTGGGAAAGTATTGGGAAAGGATTGGGAATGGATTGGGAATGGATTGGGAATGGATTGGGAATGGATTGGGAAAGGATTGGGAATGGATTGGGAATGCACTGGGAATGGATTGGGAAGGATTGGGAAGGATTGAGAATGGACTGGGAAGGATTGGGAATGGATTGGGAATGGATTGGGAATGGACTGGGAATGGATTGGGAATGGACTGGGAATGGACTGGGAATGGATTGGGAATGGATTGGAATGGAGAGGGAACGAGCAGAATTCCTGGCTCTGGGATTGGCGGAAATGGAAGGGGAGCAGTGAGGAAGGAGAGGGGGAAACTGGGAATAACGTGGGAAAAATCTGGAATAAACGTGAGGAAAACTGGTAACGAATGTGAGGGTTTGTTGGGAAAGGAGAGCGGGAAACTGGGAATGAACGCGAGGGAAACCGGGAACAGATGTGGGAAAACTGGGAATGACTGTGGGGGAAACTGGGAATGAGTGTGAGGGAAACTGGGAATGAGTGTGGAGGAAACTGGGAATGAGTGTGAGGGAAACTGGGAATGAGTGTGAGGGAAACTGGGAATGAGTGTGAGGATTCAGTGGGAAATGAGAGGGGAAAAACTGGGAATATATGTGGGGAAAACTGGGAACGAACACGAGGATTCGACCTGGAACTGTCATCCATGGGGAAAATCGGGAATAAATGTGGGGGAAACTGGGAATAAACGCAAGGGTTCGGCCTGGAACTGGGGAAACCTGGGAATAAATGCGAGGATTAGGTAGGAGAGGGAAAAAGCTGGGAATAAACTCAAGGCTTTGACCTGGAATTGTCATCCACGGGGAAAACTGATGACAATAAGTAATTCCCTCCCATTTGGGAATCCCTTCCCCAACCCCAAGCACTCTCCCCTTTCCCAGGGCAATCCCTCTGAGCATTCCCAGCTCTCCCAGCTTTCCCAGATCCCATCCATCCCCACCCCAACTCCTCCCTGCCAAGGAATTTCGGCATCCAGGAGCTTCCCTGGCAATCTCGGCACTCCAGGAAGGCTCTCCCTTCCCTTTGCCATCCCCGACTTCCATCCAAATCCCTCGCCATGGATTCCCAGTGTCCTCCAGCCCAGAATCCCGGAATGCTTTGGGATCCGTGGGCCCCAAATCCCATCCCATTCCAGGGGCAGGGAACGCCCAGCCCTTCCCAGGACGATCCCGGATCCAATTCCCACAGGAAAACCCCAACAATCCCAGATCCAATCCCACAGGAAATGCCCAACAATCCCAGATCCCATTCCCGCAGGAAAACCCCAACAATCCGGGATCCAATTCCCACAGGACAATCCCAAAAATCCGGGATCCAATTCCCAGAAAAAACCCCGACATTCCTGGATCCAACTCCAGGCTCTTCACAGGACAATCCTGGGTCCAATTCCCATGGGAAAACCCCAACATTCCCGGATCCAATTCCCGCAGGAAAACCCCAAAGATCCTGGATCCAACTCCAGGCCCTTCACAGGATAATCCTGGGTCCAATTCCTACAAGAAAATCCCAACAATCCTGGATCCAATTCCCGCAAGGAAACCCCAACATTCCCAGATCCCATTTCCACAGGAAAACCCCAATAATTCCTGGATCCAATCCCACAGGAAATTCCCAACATCCCCAGATCCCATTCCCACAGAACATTCCCAACAATCCCTGATCCAATTTCCACAGGAAAACCCCAACATTCCTGGATCCAATTCCCACAGGACAATCCCAACAATCGTGGATCCCATTCCCACAGGAAATTCCCAACCATCCCAGATCCAAATCCTACAGAAAAATCCCAACAATTGCGGATCCAATTCCCACAGAAAAATCCCAACTATCCCAGATCCAATCCCCACAGGGCAATCCTGGGTCCAATTCCCACAGGAAAACTCCAACAATCCCAGACCCAATTCCTACAGGAAAATCTGAACATTCCCAGATCCAATTCCCAGCCCTTCCCAGGACAATCCCAACAATCCCAGATCCCATTCCCACAGGCAATCCCAACATTCCCCGATCCAATGCCCACAGGAAAACCCCAGCAATCTGGGATCCCATTCCCACAGGAAATTCCCAACAATCCCAGATCCCATTCCTAAAGAAAAACCCCAACAATCCCAGACCCAATTCCCACAGGAAATTCCCAACAATCCCAGATCCACAGGCAATCCCAACCATCTGGCATTCCATTCCCACGGGCAATCCCAACATTCCTGGATCCAATTCCCACAGGACAATCCCAAATCCCATTCCCACAGGAAAACCCCAACAATCCCAAATCCAAATCCTACAGGAAAACCCCAGTAATTTCGGATCCGATTCCTACAGGAAAACTCCAACAATCCCAGATCCAATTCCCACAGGAAAACTCCAACAATCCCAGATCCAATTCCCACAGGAAAACCCCAACAATCCCAAATCCAAATCCTACAGGAAAACCCCAGTAATTTCAGATCTGATTCCTACAGGAAAACTCCAACAATCCCAGATCCAATTCCCACAGGAAAACTCCAAGAATCCCAGATCCAATTCCCACAAGAAAACCCCAACAATCCCAGATCCATTCCCACAGGACAATCCCAACAATCCCAGAACCAATTCCTACAGAAAAATCCCAGCAATTGCGGATCCAATGCCCACAGGAAAACCCCAACAATCTGGGATCCCATTCCCACAGGAAATTCCCAACAATCCTATATCCCATTCCTAAAGAAAAACCCCAACAATCCAAGATCCAATTCCCACAGGCATTCCCAATATTCCTGGATCCAATTCCCACAGGACAATCCCAAATCCAATTCCCATGGGACAATCCAAACAATCCCGGATCCAATTCCCACGGGACAATCCCAACATTCCCAGATGCCATTCCTAAAGAAAAACCCCAACAATCCAAGATCCAATTCCCACAGGCAATCCCAACATTCCTGGATCCAGTTCCCAGGACATTCCCAACAATCTCAGATCCAATTCCTACAAGAAAACTCCAACAATCCCAGATCCCATTCCCACAGGAAAATCCCAACAATCCCAAATCCAATTCCCACAGGCAATCCCAACATTCCTCGATCCAATTCCCACAGGACAATCCCAAATCCAATTCCCAGGACAATCCCAACGTTCCCAGATCCCATTCCTAAAGAAAAACCCCAACAATCCAAGATCCAATTCCCACAGGCAATCCCAACATTCCTGGATCCAGTTCCCAGGACATTCCCAACAATCCCAGATCCCATTCCCACAGGAAAATCCCAACAATCCCAAATCCAATTCCCACAGGCAATCCCAACATTCCTTGATCCAATTCCCATAGGACAATCCCAAATCCAATTCCCAGGACAATCCCAACGTTCCCAGATCCCATTCCTAAAGAAAAACCCCAACAATCCAAGATCCAATTCCCACAGGCAATCCCAGCATTCCTGGATCCAGTTCCCAGGACATTCCCAACAATCTCAGATCCAATTCCTACAAGAAAACTCTAACATTCCTCGATCCAATTCCCACAGGACAATCCCAAATCCAATTCCCAGGACAATCTCAACGTTCCCAGATCCCATTCCTAAAGAAAAACCCCAACAATCCCAGAACCCAATTCCCACAGGAAAACCCCAACATTCCCAGACCGTGCCTCGCCGAGGAAATCCCCGATCCCACATTCCCCACGCCATTCCCGCGGGAACAATTCCCGCTGTCCCCGCACCTGGTGGCGCCGGGTTTGACGCCCAGCATGTCCCAGCTGTCCTTGCTGGCGCGGATCCTGCGGATGGCGTCCGCCTGCTCCCGCGTGAAGCTGACCCCGGCGCTGCCCGGCGGGCGCTTCCCGCCGTTGTCACACAGCTCCACGATGGCCGAGTAGAAGGTCTGGGAACGCCGGGAATTCCGGGCGGGAGTCAGGCCCCGGATTTGGGAATGACCCCCGAGGGATGGGAGGGGGCGGAGGGGCTGGAGGGGGTGGGTGCTGGGCCCGCGTGGGGTGAGCCCAATGATCCCGGGGAGGATTCCCACGGGAAAAGCCCAAAAATCCTGGGGATTCCCATGGGAAAAGCCCAAAAATCCTGGGGACGATTCCCATGGGAAAAGCCCAAAAATCCTGGGGAGAATTCCCATGGGAAAAGCCCAAAAATCCTGGGGACGATTCCCGTGGGAAAAGCCCAAAAATCCTGGGAATTCCCATGCGAAAAGCCCAAAAATCCTGGGGAGAATTCCCGTGGGAAAAGCCCAAAAATCCTGGGGACGATTCCCGTGGGAAAAGCCCAAAAATCCTGGGGACGATTCCCGTGGGAAAAGCCCAAAAATCCTGGGGACGATTCCCATGGGAAAAGCCCAAAAATCCTGGGGAGAATTCCCGTGGGAAAAGCCCAAAAATCCTGGGGAGAATTCCCGTGAGAAAAGCCCAAAAATCCTGGGGAGAATTCCCGTGGGAAAAGCCCAAAAATCCTGGGGAGAATTCCCGTGGGAAAAGCCCAAAAATCCCAGAGCCAATTCCCGTGGGAGAAGTCCAAAAATCCCAGAGACAATTCCCACACGAAAAGCCCAAAAATCCCAAAGCAAATTCCGGTAGCAGAATTCCAACACTCCTGGATCCAACTCCAGGCCCTTCCCAGCACAATCCCAACAATCCTGAATCCAATTCCCACAGGAAAAGCCCAAAAATCCCAGACCCAATTCCTGCATGCAAAGCCCAAAAAACCTGGAGCCGATTCCCGTGGGAAAAGCCCAAAAATCCTGGGAATTCCCATGCGAAAAGCCCAAAAATCCTGGGGAGAATTCCCGTGGGAAAAGCCCAAAAATCCTGGGGAGAATTCCTGTGGGAAAAGCCCAAAAATCCTGGGGACGATTCCCGTGGGAAAAGCCCAAAAATCCTGGGGAGAATTCCCGTGGGAAAAGCCCAAAAATCCTGGGGAGAATTCCCATGGGAAAAGCCCAAAAATCCTGGGGACGATTCCCGTGGGAAAAGCCCAAAAATCCTGGGGACGATTCCCGTGGGAAAACCCCAAAAATCCTGGGGAGAATTCCCGTGGGAAAAGCCCAAAAATCCTGGGGAGAATTCCCGTGGGAAAAGCCCAAAAATCCTGGGGACGATTCCCGTGGGAAAAGCCCAAAAATCCCAGAGCCAATTCCCGTGGGAGAAGTCCAAAAATCCCAGAGACAATTCCCACACGAAAAGCCCAAAAATCCCAAAGCAAATTCCGGTAGCAGAATTCCAACACTCCTGGATCCAACTCCAGGCCTTTCCCAGCACAATCCCAACAATCCTGGATCCAATTCCCACAGGAAAAGCCCAAAAATCCCAGACCAAATTCCTGCATGCAAAGCCCAAAAAACCTGGAGCCGATTCCCGTGGGAAAACCCCAAAAATCCTGGGGATTCCCATGCGAAAAGCCCAAAAATCCTGGGGAGAATTCCCGTGGGAAAAGCCCAAAAAATCCTGGGGACGATTCCTGTGGGAAAAGCCCAAAAATCCTGGGGAGAATTCCCGTGGGAAAAGCCCAAAAATCCTGGGGAGAATTCCCGTGGGAAAAGCCCAAAAATCCTGGGGACGATTCCTGTGGGAAAAGCCCAAAAATCCTGGGGACGATTCCTGTGGGAAAAGCCCAAAAATCCTGGGGACGATTCCCATGGGAAAAGCCCAAAAATCCTGGGGAGAATTCCCGTGGGAAAAGCCCAAAAATCCTGGGGAGAATTCCCGTGGGAAAGGCCCAAAAATCCCAGAGCAAATTCCCGCGGGAAATGCTCAAAAATCCTGGGGACGATTCCCACGGGAAAAGCCCAAAAATCCTGGAGCCAATTCCTACAGGACAATCACAACAATCCCAGATCTAATTTCCACAGGAAAAGCCCAATGATCCTGGGGACAATTCTCATGGAAAAACCCAAAAATCCTGAGGACAATTCCCACGGGGAAAGCCCAAAGATCCCAGAGCCGATTCCCATGGGAAAAGCCCAAAAATCCGAGGGACAGTTCACGTGGGAAAAGCCCAAAAATCCTGGGGATGATTCCCATGGGAAAATCCCAAAAATCCTGGGGACCATTCCCAAAAGCAAAGCCCAACAACCCCAGAGCCAACTCCCAGCCCTCTCCAGGAAAATCCCAACAATCCTGGGTCCAATTCCCGCAGGAAAAGCCCAAGAATCCTGGATCCATTTCCTCACACAGGAAAATTCCAACATTCCTGGATCCCCATTCCCACCCGGATCCCCATTCCTGGCTGGAATTCCCATTCCCGGCTGGAATTCCCACCTGGAACATCTCCTGGATGCCCTCGCCGCTCTGGGCTGAGGTTTCCCAGTACAGGCCCAGACCGGGACCCACATTCCCCAATTCCCAAATCCCTGGGAATTCCCGGCGCTCCATGCTCCCATCCCTTGCCAGAACCCCATTCCTGGCCGGAATTCCCACCCGGATCCCCATTCCCAGCCAGAATTCACATTCCTGGCCGCAATTCCCACCTGGAACATCTGGATTCCCTCCCCATTCCAGGATGAGGTTCCCCCCCAGAGGCCCAGACATTCCCACATTCCAAATTCCCGGGAATTCCCAGCATTCCATGCTCCCGGCCCCATCCCAATCCTGGAATTCCCACCCGGATCCCCATTCCCACCCGGATCCTCATTCCCAGCTGGAATTCCCACCTGGAACATCTCCTGGATGCCCTCGCCGCTCTGGGCTGAGGTTTCCCAGTAGAGACTCAGACCAGGGCCCACATTCCCCAATTCCCCAATTCCCAAATCCCTGGGAATTCCCGGTGTCCCACACTCCCATTCCCACCCAGAATTCCCATTCCCGGCCGGAATTCCCACCTGGAACATCTCCCGGATGCCCTCGCCGCTCTGGGCCGAGGTTTCCCAGTAGAGGCCCAGACCAGGACCCACATTCCCCAATTCCCAAATTCCTGGGAATTCCCGGTGCCCCACACTCCCATTCCCCGCCAGAATTCCCATTCCTGGCCGGAATTCCCACCTGGATCCCCATTCCCAGCCAGAATTCCCGTTCCCGGCCGGAATTCCCACCTAGAACATCTCCTGGATGCCCTCCCCACTCTGGGCTGAGGTTTCCCAGTAGAGACTCAGACTGGGGCCCACATTCCCCAATTCCCAATTCCCCAATTCCCAAATCCCCGGGAATTCCCGGTATCCCACACTCCCATTCCCAACCAGAATTCCCATTCCTGGCCGGAATTCCCACCTGGAACATCTCCTGGATGCCCTCCCCGCTCTGGGATGAGGTTTCCCAGTAGAGGCCCAGACCGGGGCCCACATTCCCCAATTCCCCAATTCCCAAATCCCCGGGAATTCCCGGTGCCCCACACTCCCATTCTCAGCCAGAATTCCCATTCCCGGCCGGAATTCACACCTGGAACATCTCCTGGATGCCCTCGCCGCTCTGGGATGAGGTTTCCCAGTACAGACCCAGACCAGGACCCACATTCCCCAATTCCCCAATTCCTGGGAATTCCCGGTGCCCCACACTCCCATTCCCTGCCAGAATTCCCATTCCCGGCCGGAATTCCCACCTGGAACATCTCCTGGATGCCCTCGCCGCTCTGGGCTGAGGTTTCCCAGTACAGGCCCAGACCAGGACCCACATTCCCCAATTCCCAAATTCTTGGGAATTCCCAGTGCCCCACACTCCCATTCCCTGCCAGAATTCCCATTCCCGGCTGGAATTCCCACCTGGAACATCTCCTGGATGCCCTCGCCACTCTGGGCCGAGGTTTCCCAGTAGAAACTCAGACCAGGGCCCACATTCCCCAATTCCCAAATTCCTGGGAATTCCTGGTGTCCCACACTCCCATTCCCCGCCAGAATTCCCATTCCCGGCCGGAATTCCCACCTGGAACATCTCCTGGATGCCCTCGCCGCTCTGGGCTGAGGTTTCCCAGTAGAGACTCAGACCGGGGCCCACATTCCACAATTCCCCAATTCCCAAATTCCTGGGAATTCCCGGTGTCCCACACTCCCATTCCCAGCCAGAATTCCCATTCCTGGCCGGAATTCCCACCTGGAACATCTCCTGGATGCTCTCGCCGCTCTGGGCTGAGGTTTCCCAGTAGAGACTCAGACTGGGGCCCACATTCCCCAATTCCCAATTCCCCAATTCCCAAATCCCCGGGAATTCCCGGTATCCCACACTCCCATTCCCAACCAGAATTCCCATTCCTGGCCGGAATTCCCACCTGGAACATCTCCTGGATGCCCTCGCCGCTCTGGGCTGAGGTTTCCCAGTAGAGGCCCAGACCGGGGCCCACATTCCCCAATTCCCCAATTCCCAAATCCCCGGGAATTCCCGGTATCCCACACTCCCATTCTCAGCCAGAATTCCCATTCCCGGCCGGAATTCACACCTGGAACATCTCCTGGATGCCCTCGCCGCTCTGGGCTGAGGTTTCCCAGTAGAGGCCCAGACCGGGACCCACATTCCCCAATTCCCAAATTCCTGGGAATTCCCGGTGTCCCACACTCCCATTCCCAGCCAGAATTCCCATTCCCAGCCGGAATTCCCACCTGGAACATCTCCTGGATGCTCTCGCCGCTCTGGGCTGAGGTTTCCCAGTAGAGACTCAGACCGGGGCCCACATTCCACAATTCCCCAATTCCCAAATCCCCAGGAACTCCCGGTGTCCCACACTCCCATTCCCCACCAGAATTCCCATTCCCGGCCGGAATTCCCACCTGGAACATCTCCTGGATGCTCTCGCCGCTCTGGGATGAGGTTTCCCAGTAGAGGCCCAGACCGGGACCCACATTCCCCAATTCCCAAATTCTTGGGAATTCCCAGTGCCCCACACTCCCATTCCCTGCCAGAATTCCCATTCCCGGCTGGAATTCCCACCTGGAACATCTCCTGGATGCCCTCGCCACTCTGGGCCGAGGTTTCCCAGTAGAAACTCAGACCAGGGCCCACATTCCACAATTCCCCAATCCCCAGGAACTCCCAGTGTCCCACACTCCCATTCCCCGCCAGAATTCCCATTCCCGGCCGGAATTCCCACCTGGAACATCTCCTGGATGCTCTCGCCGCTCTGGGATGAGGTTTCCCAGTAGAGGCCCAGACCGGGGCCCACATTCCACAATTCCCCAATTCCCAAATTCCCGGGAATTCCCGGTGTCCCACACTCCCATTCTCAGCCAGAATTCCCATTCCTGCCCGGAATTCCCACCTGGATCCCCACTCCCAGCCAGAATTCCCGTTCCCAGCCGGAATTCCCACCTGGAACATCTCCTGGATGCTCTCGCCGCTCTGGGCTGAGGCTTCCCAGTAAAGACTCAGACTGGGGCCCACATTCCCCAATTCCCAAATCCCAGGGAATTCCTGTCGTCCCGTGCTCCCATCCCTCGTCAGGGTCCCCATTCCTGGCTGGAATTCCCATTCCCGGCCAGAATTCCCACCTGGAACATCTCCTGGATGCCCTCGCCGCTCTGGGATGAGGTTTCCCAGTAGAGGCCCAGACCGGGACCCACATTCCCCAATTCCCAAATTCCTGGGAATTCCTGGTGTCCCACACTCCCATTCCCTGCCAGAATTCCCATTCCCAGCCGGAATTCCCACCTGGAACATCTCCTGGATGCCCTCGCCGCTCTGGGCTGAGGTTTCCCAGTAGAGACTCAGACCGGGGCCCACATTCCACAATTCCCCAATTCCCAAATTCCTGGGAATTCCCAGTATCCCACACTCCCATTCCCACCCAGAATTACCATTCCCGGCCGGAATTCCCACCTGGAACATCTCCTGGATGCTCTCGCCGCTCTGGGCTAAGGCTTCCCAGTAAAGACTCAGACTGGGGCCCATATTCCCCAATTCCCAAATCCCAGGGAATTCCTGTCGCCCCGTGCTCCCATCCCTCGTCAGGATCCCCATTCCTGGCTGGAATTCCCGTTCCCGGCCGGAATTCCCACCTGGAACATCTCCTGGATGCCCTCCCCGCTCCGGGCTGAGGTTTCCCAGTAGAGGCTCAGACCGGGGCCCACATTCCCCAATTCCACAATTCCCAAATCCCCAGGAACTCCCGGTGTCCCACACTCCCATTCCCAGCCAGAATTCCCATTCCCGGCCGGAATTCCCACCTGGAACATCTCCTGGATGCCCTCGCCACTCTGGGATGAGGTTTCCCAGTAGAGGCCCAGACCAGGACCCACATTCCCCAATTCCCAAATTCCTGGGAATTCCCGGTGCCCCACACTCCCATTCCCTGCCAGAATTCCCATTCCTGGCCGGAATTCCCACCTGGATCCCCACTCCCAGCCAGAATTCCCGTTCCCGGCCGGAATTCCCACCTGGAACATCTCCTGGATGCCCTCCCCACTCTGGGCTGAGGTTTCCCAGTAGAGACTCAGACTGGGGCCCACATTCCCCAATTCCCAATTCCCCAATTCCCAAATCCCCGGGAATTCCCGGTATCCCACACTCCCATTCCCAACCAGAATTCCCATTCCTGGCCGGAATTCCCACCTGGAACATCTCCTGGATGCTCTCGCCGCTCTGGGCTGAGGTTTCCCAGTAGAGGCCCAGACCGGGGCCCACATTCCCCAATTCCCCAATTCCCAAATCCCCGGGAATTCCCGGTGCCCCACACTCCCATTCTCAGCCAGAATTCCCATTCCTGGCCGGAATTCACACCTGGAACATCTCCTGGATGCCCTCGCCGCTCTGGGATGAGGTTTCCCAGTAGAGGCCCAGACCAGGACCCACATTCCCCAATTCCCCAATTCCTGGGAATTCCCGGTGCCCCGCACTCCCATTCCCTGCCAGAATTCCCATTCCTGGCCGGAATTCCCACCTGGATCCCCACTCCCAGCCAGAATTCCCGTTCCCGGCCGGAATTCCCACCTGGAACATCTCCTGGATGCCCTCCCCACTCTGGGCTGAGGTTTCCCAGTAGAGACTCAGACTGGGGCCCACATTCCCCAATTCCCAATTCCCCAATTCCCAAATCCCCGGGAATTCCCGGTATCCCACACTCCCATTCCCAGCCAGAATTCCCGTTCCCGGCCGGAATTCCCACCTGGAACATCTCCTGGATGCTCTCGCCGCTCTGGGCCGAGGTTTCCCAGTAAAGACTCAGACCGGGGCCCACATTCCCCAATTCCCAAATCCCAGGGAATTCCTGTCGTCCCGTGCTCCCATCCCTCGTCAGGATCCCCATTCCTGGCTGGAATTCCCATTCCCGGCCGGAATTCCCACCTGGAACATCTCCTGGATGCCCTCGCCGCTCTGGGCTGAGGTTTCCCAGTAGAGGCCCAGACCAGAACCCACATTCCCCAATTCCCAAATTCCTGGGAATTCCTGGTGTCCCACACTCCCATTCCCAGCCAGAATTCCCATTCCCAGCTGGAATTCCCACCTGGAACATCTCCTGGATGCCCTCGCCGCTCTGGGCTGAGGTTTCCCAGTAGAGACTCAGACCGGGGCCCACATTCCCCAATTCCCCAATTCCCAAATCCCCAGGAACTCCCGGTGTCCCACACTCCCATTCCCAGCCAGAATTCCCATTCCCAGCCGGAATTCCCACCTGGAACATCTCCTGGATGCTCTCGCCGCTCTGGGCTAAGGCTTCCCAGTAGAGACTCAGACCGGGGCCCACATTCCACAATTCCCAAATCCCAGGGAATTCCTGTCGCCCCGTGCTCCCATCCCTCGTCAGGATCCCCATTCCTGGCTGGAATTCCCGTTCCCGGCCGGAATTCCCACCTGGAACATCTCCTGGATGCCCTCGCCGCTCTGGGCCGAGGTTTCCCAGTAGAGGAAGCCGCGGCTCTCGGCCCAGAGCCGCCCCTCGCTCTCGTCCACCACGCGGAGCTTCCCGGCGTCGATCTGAGCCCGGGAAAACATGGAAAACGGGATCAGGATCCATCTGAGCCCGGAAAAACATGGAAAACGGGACCAGGATCCATCTGAGCCCGAGAAAACATGGAAAATGGGAATGGGGATCCATCTGATCCCGGAAAAACATGGAAAATGGGATCAGGATCCATCTGATCCCTGGAAACAGGGGAAATGGGAATGGGGATCCATCTGATCCTGGAAAAACATGGAAAACGGGAATGGGGATCCATCTGATCCCGGGAAACAGGGGAAATGGGAATGGGGATTGATTTAATCCTGGGAAAACGGGAATGGGGATCCCTCTGATCCCTGAGAAAACAGGGAAAATGGGAAGCAAGATCCATCTGATCCCGGGAAAACACGGAAAACAGGAATGGGGATCCATCTGATCCCAGAAAATGGGAATGTGGATCACTCTGATCCCAGGAAACATGGAAAACGGGAATGGGGATTGAGCTGATCCCAGGAAAACAAGAAAAGTGGGAATGGGGATCCATCTGATCCCAGAAAACAGTGGAAACAGGAATGGCGATCCATCTGGTCCCCAGCAAAACACGGATAATGGGAATGGGGATCCAACTGATCTTGGGAAAACAGGGATGGGGACTGATCTGATCCCAGGAAAATGGGAATGGGGATCCATCTGATCCCCAGGAAAACATGGATAATGGCAATGGGAATGGATCTGATCCTGGGAAAACAGGGGAAACAGGAATGGAGATTGATCTGATCCCAGGAAAACACGGAAAATGGGAATGGGGATCCATCTGATCCCGGGAAAACGGGAATGGGCTCCATCCGATCCCAGGAAACACAGAAAATGAGAATGGGGATCCATCTGATCCCGGGAAACAGGGAATGGGGATCCATCTGATCCCGGGAAACATGGAAAACAGGAATGGGGATCCATCCAATCCCAAGGAAACAGAGGAAACGGGAATGGGGATCCATCTGATCCCGGGAAAACATGGATAGCGGGAATAGGGGATCAGCCAGGGGGAGTGAGGCACTGCCCCAGAATTCTGTCAGGGAGAGGATCCGGGACGGCGATCCCAGATCCCGACAACCCCAGAGCCCATTCCCAGCCCCTTCCCAAGATAATCCCAACGATCCCGGATCCAATTCCCACAGAACAATCCCAACAATCCCGAACGCAGCTCTCCCAGGACAATTGCAACAATCCCAGATCCAAATCCCTGCCCTTTTCCATGATAATCCTGGATCCAACTCCCAGCCTCTTCCCCAAGCATTCCCAACAATCCCAGATCCAATTCCCACAGGATATTCCCAACAATCTCAACAATCCCAGATCCAATTCCCAGGACAATCCCAACAATCCCAGACCCAATTCCCAGCCCTTTTCCAGGATAACCCAAATCCAACTCCCCCAGGACATTCCCAACAATCCCAATAATCTCAGATTCAACTCCCACAGGACAATCCAAACAATCCCAGACCAACTCCCACAGGGTGACCCCAACAATCCCAACAATCCCAGATCCAGCACCCACAAGAAAATCCCAACAATCCCAAACACAATTCCCAGAACAATCCTAACCATCCCAGACCAAATTCCCACAGGACATTCCCAACAATCTCAGATCCAATTCCCAGGACAATCCCAACAATCCCAAACCTAACTCCCCCAGGACTTTCCCAACAATCCCAAACCCAATCCCCACAGAACAATCCAAACAATCCCAATAGTCCCAGATCCAATTCCCAGCCCTTTTCCATGATAATCCCAAATCCAACCCCCAGCCCCTCCCAAAACAATCCCAACAATCCCAGACCCAACTCCCACAGGACATTCCCAAAAATCCTGAATCCAATTCCCACGCAATGATCCCAGATCCAATTCCCACGTGACATTCCTAACAATCCTGGATCCAATTCCCAGGACATTCCCACCAACCGACGACCCACAGGACAGTCCCAACAATCCCAAACCCAACTCCCACAGGACATTCCCACCAACCTCGGATCCAATTCCCACAGGACAATCCCAACATTCCTGGATCCAATTTCCACAGGAAAATCCCAGCAATCCCAAACACGATTCCCAGAACAATCCCAACAATCCCAGATCCAATCCCCAGGACATTCCCAACAATCTCAGATCCAATTCCCAGGACAATCCCAACAATCCCAGACCTAACTCCCCCAGGACTTTCCCAACAATCCCAAACCCAATCCCCAATCCCCAAACCCAATCCCAGACCCAATTCCCACAGGACATTCCCAACAATCCCAGATGCAACTCCCAGAATAATCCCAACAATCTCAAACCCAACAGCCCCAGGACAATCCCCACAGAACAGTCCAAACAATCCCAACAGTCCCAGATCCAATTCCCAGCCCTTTTCCATGATAATCCCAAATCCAACCCCCAGCCCTTCCCAAAACAATCCCAACAATCCCAGACCCAACTCCCACAGGACAATCTCAATATTCCAAATAAACCAAGATCCAAATCCAAGAACAATCCCAACAATCCCAGATCCAACTCCCAGGACATTCCCAACAATCCCAGACCCAATTCCCACAGGAAAATCCCAACAATCCCAAACACAATTCCCAGAACAACCCCAACAATCCCAGACCCAATTCCCACAGAAGAATCCCAACAATCCCAGATGCAATTCCTGGGTTAATCCCAACAATCCCAGACGCAATTCCCACAGGACATTCCCAACAATCCCTGATCCAATTCCCAGGACAATCCCAGCAATCCCAGATCCAATTCCCACAGGACAATCCCAACATTCCCGGATCCAATTTCCACAGGAAAATCCCAGCAATCCCAAACACAATTCCCAGAACAACCCCAACAATCCCAGACCCAATTCCCACAGGACATTCCCAAAAATCCTGGATCGAATTCCCAGGACAATCCCAATAATCCCAAATCCAACTCCTCCAGGACAATCCTAACAATCCCAAACCCCATTCCCTGCACAATCCCAACAATCCCAAACCCCATTCCCAGCACAATCCCACCCCTCCCAGCGATTCCCGCGGGATCTGGGCGGGAATTCCCTCGGGAAGGGCACCCCCCCTCACCTTGTTGGCGCAGACCACGAAGACGACGTTCTCCATGTTGCCGTGGGGCCCCAGCTCCTGCTTCATCTCGGCCAGCCAGGAATCCAGGGAATCGAAGGATTCCTTGGATCCCACATCATAAACCAGGATCACTCCCTGGGTGTCCTTGTAGAACTCATTCCGGACCTGTGGGGTCAATCCGGGGGGGGGAAAAGTTGGGATTTGTGGGAGAAAAATCCCCAAAATTCCCAAAAAAATCCATGCCAAGATCCTGAAAAATGGGGGAATTTCCAAAAAAAATCCATGCCAAGATCCTGAAAAATGGGGGAATTTCTGGGATAGGGGAGGGGGAATTCCTGCTTGGAAAGGGGGGATTGGGGTGGGATTTCAGGAAGGAATTGCCAGCCAGGCTGGAATTCCCAGAGAAGCTGTGGCTGCCCCTGGAGCCCTGGAACATTCAAGGAAAGGTTGGAGCACCCTGGGAAAATCGTCAGGAAGGATTCCCAAGTTTCCCGGGCGGATTTTGGGAATTCCGGTGCTCCTGGGTGGGATCGGGATGTACCTCGTAGAAGAAGGGATGTCCAGCCATGTCGAAGATGTTCACCTTGATCTCCCGATCCCGGATCTGCACCCTGGGAAAGCCAGCGGGAATCAGGGAATTCCAGGATCGCCGAGTCAGAAAAACCCTCGGAAGCTGAGGGGTCTGACCATTCCCAATCCCACCCTGATCCACGTCCCCGAGAGCCACACCCACGTGGATTTCAACCCCTCCAGGGATGAGTATTCCATTGGAAAAGCCTCTCCGAGCAGAAACCATTCCCAAAATCCAACCCCAATTCCCCTGGAAAAACCTGAGGCTGTCCCATCCCATCCCATCCCATCCCATCCCATCCCATCCCATCCCATCCCATCCCATCCCATTTCAATCCCATCCCATCCCATTTCAATCCCATCCCATCCCATTTCAATCCCTCATTCTGTGGGACAAATCCTAATCCCGCCAGGCTCCAACCTTTCAGGGAGTTGTGGATTCCCTGGCAGCTCCAGGGGGCTGCCCCCACTCTCCCATTCCATTCCTGTTCCCATTCCCATTCCCATCCTTATTCCTATTCCCGTTCCCATTCCGTTCCCGTCCCCATTCCCCAATCCCCATTCCCCTTCCCGTTCCCATTCCCATCCCCATTCCATTCCCATTGCTCCCATTCCCATTCCATTCCCCATTCCCATACCCATCCCCATTCCCACTCCATTCCATCCCCATTCCCATTCGCATTCCCATCCCCACTCCCATCCCCACCCCATTCCCGTTCCCATTCTCCATTCCATTCCCATTCCCATTCCATGGCCGTTCCCATTCCCATCCCATTCCCCATTCCCATCCCATTCCCCATTCCCATTCTATTCCCCATTCCCATTCTATTCTCATTCCCGTTCCCATCCCCATTCCCATTCCCACTCCATTCCATCCCCATTCCTATTCCATTCCCATCCCCATTCCCATTCCCATCCCATTTCCATTCTCCATTCCATTCCCATTCCCATCCCACTTCCATTCTCCATTCCATTCCGTTCCCCATTCCCATTCCCATCCCCATTCCCATCCCATTCCCAGTTCCCATTCCATTCCCATTGCTCC
Source organism: Acanthornis magna (assembly GCA_036785705.1). Taxonomy (NCBI): domain Eukaryota; kingdom Metazoa; phylum Chordata; class Aves; order Passeriformes; family Acanthizidae; genus Acanthornis; species Acanthornis magna. Next base: position 347,183 of record JAWUZG010000248.1, on the reverse strand, counting down.
CATTCCCGTTCCCATTCCATTCCCGTTCCCATCCCATTCCCATTCCCGTTCCCATTCCCATCCCATTTCCATTCTCCATTCCATTCCCCATTCCCATTCCCATTCCCATCCCCATCCCATTCCATTCCCGGTCTCACTTGGTGACTCCGTAGTCGATCCCGATGGTCGCCAGGTACTTGGACACGAACCTCTTCTCGCAGTAGCGCTTGATGATGCAGCTCTGCAAGCGGCAGGTCCCGTGGGAAGCTCCCAAACCCCGCCATGGCCGCGCTTCCCAGGAATTCCCAACAATTCCCGGCAATTCCCGGCAATTCCCAACAATTCCCGGCAATTCCCGGCAATTCCCCGCAATCCCCGGCAATTCCCAACAATTCCCAACAATTCCCAACAATTCTCGGCAATTCTCGGCAATTCTCGGCAATTCCCGGCAATTCTCGGCAATTCCCAACAATCCCCGACAATTGCCAACAATTCCCGGCAATTCCCGGAGTTGGGAAGGGCGGCTCTGCCTTACGGCAGCGCCAGGCCCCGCCCCTTTCACGACAGCCAATCGAATCCGCACGTTCCCCGTAGACCCCGCCCCCAGCTGTCAATCACTCCACCCCGACAACAACACCGCGCACAGCCAACCTACCAATCACCGCACAGCGCCCGCCCTCCCTCGCTCCTGATTGGTCGGCTCCGCCGCCCCTCGCCGCCCGCCAGCCAATGGCAGCGCCTCACCTTGCCCACCTCGGCGTTGCCCATGGAGATGACTTTAACCCGCAGCGCCTTGCGCGGCTCCTTCCGCTTCGCCGCGTTCGCCTCCATGGCGGGGCCGCGGCGCTCCGGGCCGAGCCCGGTGCCGGTGCCGGTGCCGGTTCCGGTTCCAGCGGCGGGAGGATGAATGGAGGGAGGGAAGGAGGAACGGCGGCAGAGAGAGCGGCGCTTCCGCCTCAGCCCCGCCGCCCCGCGCGAGTTCTCGCGAGAACTGCGGCGCGCGCGCGGAGGGGCAGCGGCGGCGCTGCGCGAGATCTCGCGATATTTGGGCGGCGGGAACGGCCCGCCAGGGGGCGCCAGGGAGAGCGGGTCACGTGCCCAGGCATGTGTCCGGGCAGTCACGTGTCCATTGTCATTGTCACTGTCACCGTCACCAGTTCTTGTTCCCTTTTCTGGTTCCCTTTTCTTGTTCCCTTTTCCCTGGCCCTGTTCCCTTTTTCCTGTGCCTGTCCTTTCCTGTCCCTGTTGGTGCCCCTCCCTTGGCCGTGTTCCCTGAACCTCGGCCCTCTGCCTCATCCCTGTCCCCTGTCCTTGTCTTTGTCCCCTGTCCCCATCCCTTCTCCCATCCCCTTATCCCTTATTCCCTGTCCCTTATCCCTTTTCCCCTCTCCCTTGTGCCTGCTCCCTCTCCTTTGCCTCTGTCCCTTGTCCCCTTCCCCCGTCCCTTATCCCCTGTCCCTTGTCCCTCTCTCTTGATCCCTGGCCCTTGTCCCTTATCCCTTGTCCCGTTCCTTGTTCCCCGTCCCTTATCCTCTGTCACCTGTCCCATCTTCTGTCCTTTGTCACTTGTCTCCTGTCCTTCATCCTTTGTCCTTGTCCCCTGTCCCCATCCCTTCTCCCCTTATCCCTTATTCCCTGTCCCTTGTGCCTTGTCCTTGTCCCTTATGCCTGTCCCCTGGCCCTTATCCCTGTTCTCTGTCCTGTCTTCTGTCCTTTGTCACTTGTCACCTGTCCCTTATCCTTTGTTCCTGTCCCGTGTCCGTATCCCTGTCCCCAGGCCCTGTCCCTTCTCCTGTGTCCCTTATCCCTGTCCCCAGTCCCTGACCCTGTCTTTAATCCCCTGTCCCTTCTCCCTGTCCCTTTTCCCTTTTCCCTGTCCCCATCCCCTGTCTCTTGTCCCTTATCCTTTATTCCTGTCCCTTGTCTCCATTTCCAGTCCCTTTTCCCTTATTGCTCTTCCTGTCCCTTCTCCCCCATCCCTTGTCCCGTGTCCCTTGTCCTTGTCCCCTGTCCCCATCACCTAATCCTTAATCTCTTATCCCCGTCTCCATTCCCTTATCCTTTATCCCTTATCCCTTATCCCTTATCCCTTATCCCTTATCCCTTATCCATTATCCCTTATCCCTTTTCCCCATTCCTTTATCCCTGTCCTTGTCCCCATTCTCTTCTCCCTGTCCTGTTCCCTTATCCCTGCCGCTGTCCCGTTCCCGTCTCCCTGTCCCTGTCCCCATTCCCTTATCCCTTATCCCATTCCCTTATCCCTGTCCCTCATACCTTATCCCTGTCCCTGTCCCCATTCCCATATCCCCATCCCCTTATCCCTGTCCCCATTCCCTTCTCCCTGTCTCTGACCCGTTCCCTTATCCCTGTCCCTGTCCCCATTCCCTTATCCCTGTCCCCATTCCCATATCCCTTCTCCCTGTTCCCATTCCCTTATCCCTTACCCCATTCCCTTATCCCTGTCCCTCATACCTTATCCCTGTCCCTGTCCCCATTCCCAAATCCCCATCCCCTTATCCCTGTCCCCATTCCCTTCTCCCTGTCCCTTCTCCCTGTCCCTGTCCCCTTTCCCCCTGTCCTGTGTCCCTCATCCCTTATCCCTGACCCTATTCCCTTATCCCATTCCCTTATCCCTGTCCTTCATCCCTGTCCCCATTCCATTATCCCTGTCCCGTTCCCTTTTCCCTGTCCCTGTCCTCATTCCCACATCCCTTCTCCCCATCCCTGTCCCCGTCCCCATTCCCTTATCCCGTTCCCTTATTCCTGTCTCTCGTGTCTTCTCCTTATCCCTGTCCCTCATCCCTTATCCCTGTTCCCATATCCCTATCCCTTATCCCCGTCCCTGTCCCCATTCCCTTTTCCCTGTCCCTGTTCCCTTCTCCCTGTCCCTTATCCCTGTTCCTGTCCCCTTTCCCCCGTCCTGTGTCCCTCATCCCATATCCTTGTCCTTTATCGCTTTCCCTATTGCATTATCCCTGTCCTTTATCCCTGTCCCTTTTTCCTGTCCCTATTCCCTTATCCCTGTCCCCATTCCCATATCCCTATCCTCATTCCCTTATCCCTGTCCCCATTCCCATATCCCATTCCCTTCTCCCTGTCCCCATTCCTTTATCCCTGTCCCCATTCCCTTATCCCTGTCCCTTATCCCTGTCCCTTATCCCTGTCCCCATTCCCTTATCCCTGTCCCCATTCCCTGTTCCCATTCCCTTCTCCCTGTCCCCATTCCCTGTCCCCATTCCCTTCTCCCTGTCCCCATTCCCATGTCCCTTATCCCTGTCCCTGTCCCCATTCCCTTATCCCTCTCCCCATTCCCTTATCCCTGTCTGTGTCCCCATTCCCATATCTCTTCTCCCTGTCCCCATTCCCTTATCCCTCTCCCTTATCCCTGTCCTGTTCCCTTATCCCTGTCCCTGTCCCCATTCCCTTATCCGTGTCCCTGTCCCCATTCCCTTATCCCTGTCCCCATTCCCATATCCCATTCCCTTCTCCCTGTCCCCATTCCCATGTCCCTTATCCCTGTCCCTGTCCCCTGTCCCCATTCCCTTATCCCTGTCCCCATTCCTTTATCCCTGTCCCCATTCCCTTATTCCGTTCCCTTATCCCTGTCCCTTATCCCTGTCCCCATTCCCTTATCCCATATCCCTCTCCCCATTCCCTTATCCCTCTCCCCATTCCCATATCCCATTCCCTTCTCCCTGTCCCCATTCCTTTATCCCTGTCCCCATTCCCTTATCCCTGTCCCCATTCCTTTATCCCTGTCCCCATTCCCTTATCCCTGTCCCCATTCCCATGTCCCTTATCCCTATCCCCATTCCCTTATCCCTTATCCCATTCCCTTATCCCTGTCCCCATTCCCATGTCCCTTTTCCCTGTCCCTGTCCCGCCCAGGTCCCGCTCTCCCCCGGGGCCCCTCCGTGCCCACAATGTCCCAATTTGCTCCTCAGATCCCAATAAAATCCTTTCCAAAACCATGGATTCGTGGATTCATGGAATGCTTTGGGTGGGAAGGGACCCTAAATCCCATCCCATCCCATCCCAATCCCAATCCAATCCCAACGATCCCAGGGGGATCCCAATCCATTCTGGGACATTCCCAGGATCCAGGGGCAGCCACAGCTTCCCTGGGAATTCCAGCCCAGCCGGGAATTCCTTCCCAAATCCCATTTCCCCCCAGATCCCATTGCATTTCCGGCCATTCCTTCCCTGCTGGAGCATTTTCCCAGGAAAACTGGGCCTGGAAAGCACCCGGGATCCTCTGGAGCTGTCCCAGCCCGCGGGAACAGCTCCGGGAATGCCGGGAACAGCGGGATGGAGTGGGATTTGGGAAGGAATTCCCGGCTGGGCTGGAATTCCCAGGGACACTGTGGATCCCTGGGAATGTCCAAGGATGGATTTGGATCCCCCTGGGATCGCGGGATTGGATTGGGATTGGAATGGGATGGGATTGAAGGTCCCTTCCCACCCGAAATTCCAGGATTCCAGCGCCATTCCCGGCTCCACCATCCCCGATCCCGATCCTCGGGGGAAAATCGGGATCCCCGTGCCAGGGGGGAGAGGAATCCATGGAATCCGTGGAATGCGAGGCGGAGCCGATCCCTCGGGAATTCCCGCGGGATGCTGCGGCGGCAGCTCCGTGTCCATGGAAACGGCTGCGGGAAATGCCGGGAAAGGCTGGGAATGGATTGGGAATGGATTGGGAATGGACTGGGAATGGATTGGGAATGGATTTGGAATGGATTGGGGATGGATTGGGAATGGATGGGAATGGATTGGGGACGGATTGGGAATGGATGGGAATGGATTGGGGACGGATTGGGAATGGATTTGGAATGGATTGGGGATGGATTGGAACGGATTGGGAATGGATTGGGAATGGGAATGGAATGGATGGGAATGGATTGGGAATGGATTGGGAATGGATGGGAATGGATTGGGAATGGATTGGGAATGGATTGGGAATGGATAGGGAATGGATTGGGAATGGATTCGGATTGGGAATGGATTGGAATGGACTGGGAATGGATTGGAATAGATTGGGAATGGATTGGAATGGATTGGGAATGGATTGGGAATGGATTGGGAATGGATTGGGAATGGATAGGGAATGGATTGGGAATGGATTCGGATTGGGAATGGATTGGAATGGACTGGGAATGGATTGGAATAGATTGGGAATGGATTGGAATGGACTGGGAATGGATTGGGAATGGATTCGGATTGGGAATGGATTGGAATGGACTGGGAATGGATTGGAATAGATTGGGAATGGATTGGGAATGGATTTGGAATGGGAATGGATTGGGAACGGATTGGAATGGATTGGGAACAGATTGGAATGGATTGGGAATGGATTGGGAATGGATTGGAACGGATTGGGAATGGACTGGGAATGGATTAGAATAAATTGGAATGGATTGGGAATGGATTGGGAATGGATTGGAATGGATTGGGAATGGATGGGAATGGATTGGGAACGGCACGGGAAATTCCCGGGATTTGGATTTTTCCCCATCCTCGCCGCATTCCAGAGCCGATCCCGTTTTCCATGGATCCATCCCAGCCACGCGTGGATGTTCCCACCTTTTCCGAGAGAAGGATTTTTTGGGATCCAACATCGCCTCCGGCCGTTCCCAGGATCCCAAAATTTCGGGATTTTCCAGGGGCTCCTTCCCTCCCCCTCAGAGCCTCCGAATTCCCGATAAAAAAAAAGATTCCACGGCGTTCCCAGGGCTGGGAATTCCCGCGGATTTCCGGGACCCTCATTTCCACGGAAGCCCCGAATCCCTCGGGATCGAGGCTCTTCCTCGGCGCTGATTAATTCCTCAGAAAATTTTAATTAACACCGGATTTTCCCACCGGGAGCGTTCCCTAATTAATGACCTGACCCAGGCGGGAGGAGAGGCGGGAAAAATTCGGGAATGGGAGGGGGGGGGAAGGGATACTCCCGGGAGTTTGGGGCCACCTCCTAGGATTCTGGGAATTCTTGGAAATCTGGGAATTCTGGGAATTCTGGGATCCTCATTCCAGGGATCCAGAGGGGATCGGAGCCAGGAATGGCTGAGGAGAAAACAGTGAAAAACGGAGGCTCCGGAGGGAGATTCTCCCTGTGTGGAATTCCCAGGAATCCTGGATTGAGATCGGGATCTGCTCCCAGGGATCCACAGCTTCCCTGGGAATTGCAGCCCAGCCGGGAATTTCTTCCCAAATCCCACTCCATCCCGCTGTTCCCGGCATTCCCGGAGCTGTTCCCGCGGGCTGGGACATCTCCAGAGGATCCCGGGTGTTTTCCAGGCCCAGTTTTCCTGGGAAAATGCTCCAGCAGGGAAGGAAAGGTTGGGAATGCAATGGGATCCGGGGGGAAATGGGATTTGGGAAGGAATTCCCGGCTGGGCTGGAATTCCCAGGGACGCTGTGGATCCCTGGCAGTGCCCGAGGATGGATTTGGATCCCCCGGGATTGTGGGATTGGATTGGGATCGGAATGGGATGGGATTTAGGGTCCCTTCCCACCTGAACAATTCCAGGGATCCCAGGGGTCCTCCCACATTCCTGATATCCCTGATCCCATTCTCTGTCCCCTGATCCCATTCCCGGTCCCCCTGGGGCTCATTCCCCATTCCCTGATCCCATTCCCAGTTCCACTGGAGCAATTCCCAATTCCCAGAGCCAATTCCCGATGAGTCCCACTCCCATTCCCATTTCCCCCAATCCCATTCCTGGGGAACCCTGTGGGGTGCATTCCCAGTTCCCCCAAGGCCATTCGCGATCCCTGGCCCCATTCCCATTCCCCAATCCCATTCCCATCCCCCAATCCCATTCCCAGTTCCCCTGACCCCATTCCCCTGCTCCCATTCCTGGCAGTTCCCCGATCCCATTCCCATTCCCCAGCCCCATTCCCAGTTCCCCCGATCCCATTCCCAATGATTCCCGATCCCATTCCCAGCCCCATTCCCGCAATGGTCTCCCATTCCAGCCCAGCTTGGGGCAGGAGGAGCTGTGGGGAGGGCCATTCCCAATCCCATTCCCAATCCCATTCCCGATCCCATTCCCGCTGATCCTATTCCCGGGTTTCCCGACCCGGGGCGGGGCCACTCCCGGTGATCCCCGATCCCATTCCCCATCCCATTCCCGCCGATCCCATTCCCGGCCCCATTCCCGATCCCATTCCCGGATTTTCCTGGCCCGGGGCAGGGCCGGTGCCGGTGATCCCCAATCCCATTCCCGATCCCATTCCCGGTTTTTCCCGATCCCATTCCCGGTTTTTCCCGGTGCCGTTCCCGATCCCATTCCCGGTGCCGTTCCCGGTGCCATTCCCGGTTTTTCCCGGTTTTTCCCGGCCCGGGGCGGGGCCGGTGCCGGTGATCCCCGATCCCACTCCCGGTGCCATTCCCGGTTTTTCCCGGTGCCATTCCTGATCCCATTCCCGGTTTTTCCCGATCCCATTCCCGGTTTTTCCCGGTGCCGTTCCCGATCCCATTCCCGGTGCCGTTCCCGGCGCCATTCCCGGTTTTTCCCGGTTTTTCCCGGCCCGGGGCGGGGCCGGTGCCGGTGATCCCCGGTGCCATTCCCAATCCCATTCCCGATCCCATTCCCCATCCCATTCCCGGTTTTTCCCGGCGCCATTCCCGGTTTTTCCCGGCGCCATTCCCGGTTTTTCCCGGTTTTTCCCGGGGCGGGGCGGGGCCGGTGCCGGTGCCGCCCCCGGGGCTGCGCCGGGGCCGCAGCGGAGCGGGAGCGGAGCGCGGCCATGTACGGTCAGTGCCGCGGGCAGCGCCGCCGAATAACGGGAAAAACACCGCCACCGGCGCGGGACCGGGATCGGGATCGGGATCGGGATCGGGATCGGGATCGGGATCGGGATCGGGATCGGGAGCGCGGCCCCGCGGGATCCGCTCGTGCCCGGCCCGGGACGGGGCTGAGCATCCCCGGGCCCTGCGGCACTGGGGGGGCTCGGGGCGGGACCGACACGGTGGGGCGGGACCTGAAATCAGTGGGGCGGGACCCGAAATTATGGGGCGGGACCCCAAATCAATGGGGTGGGACCTGAAATTATGGGGTGGGAGCCCGAAATTGTGGGGCGGGAGCCCGAAATTGTGGGGCGGGAGCCCGAAGTTATGGGGCGGGACCCCGAAATCAGTGGGGTGAGCTCGGTATGGGGTCCGGCAGAGGCTCCGAACCCCAAATCAATGGGGTGAGGTCGGTTTGGGGTCCGGGAGGGGCTCCGGACCCCAAATTCAATGGGGTGAACCCCAAATCAGTGGGGCGGGACCCCAAATCAGTGGGGTGGGACCCCAAATCAATGGGGTGAGTTCGTTTTGGGGTCCGGGAGAGGCTCCGAACCCCAAATCAATGGGGTGAGGTCGGTTTGGGGTCCGGGAGGGGCTCCGGACCCCAAATTCAATGGGGTGAACCCCAAATCAGTGGGGCGGGACCCCAAATCAGTGGGGTGGGACCCCAAATCAATGGGGTGAGCTCTGTTTGGGGTCCGGGAGAGGCTCCGAACCCCAAATCAATGGGGCGGGACCCTGAATGAATGGGGCGGGACCCGAAATCAGTGGGGTGAGCTCTGTAGGGGGTCCCGGAGGGGCTCCGAACCCCAAATCAATGGGGTGAGTTCGGTATGGGGTCCGGGAGGGGCTCCGAATCCCTAATTCGATGGGGTGAACCCCAAATCAATGGGGTGGGACCCCAAATCAGTGGGGGGAGCTCGGTAGGGGGGCGGGAGGGGCTCCGAACCCCAAATTCAATGGTGGGAGACCCCAAATCAATGGGGTGAGCTCGGTTTGGGGTCCGGCAGAGGCTCCGAACCCCAAAATAGTGGGGCCGGACTCCAAAAGAATGGGGTGAGCTCGGTAGGGGGTCCGGGAGGTGCTCCGGACCCCAAATCAATGGGGTGGGACCCCAAATCAATGGGGTGAGCTCAGTTTGGGGTCCGGCAGAGGCTCTGAACCCCAAATCAATGGGGTGAATCCCAAATCAATGGGGTGAGTTCGGTTTGGGGTCCGGGAGGAGCTCCGAACCCCAAATCAATGGGGTGAGCTCTGTTTGGGGTCTGGACAGAGGTTAGGACCCCCCTTTGTTTTGGGGTGGCCCCGCTGTGGGGTGGGGACAATTTGACCCTACAGAGAGTTCTGGACCCGCCGGTTTTGTGGGGTCACCCCTGTTTTGGGGCCGTTTGTTCCATGGGGTGACCCCACTTTGGGATCGTTTCCTTAATGGGGTGACCCCACTTTGGGGCCGTTTATTCAATGGGGTGACCCCGCTGTGGGGTGGGGGCACTTCGATCCTATAGAGAGCTCCAGACCCGCCGGGGTTTTGGGGTGACCCCACTTTGGGGTGGGGGCCACTGTGTCTCTTTTAGGGTTTTCCACCCCCATTGATTTGGGGTCACCCCTGTTTTGGGGCCGTTTATTCCATGGGGTCACCCCCACTTTGGGATCGTTTCTTTAATGGGGTGACCCTGCTGTGGGGTGTGACACTTTGACCCTACAGAGAGCTCTGGACCCGCCGAGTTTTTGGGGTGACCCCCGTTTTGGGATCATTTATTCAATGGGGTCACCCCCGTTTTGGGGCCGTTTATTCAATGGGGTGACCCCGCTGTCGGGTGGGGACACTTTGACCCTATAGAGAGCTCCAGACCCGCCGGGGTTTTGGGGTCACCGCCGGTTTGGGGCCGTTTATTCCATGGGGTGACCCCATTTGGGGTGGGGGCACTTTGATCCTATAGAGAGCTCTGGACTCGCTGGGGTTTTGGGGTCACCCTCCTTTTGGAGCCGTTTGTTCCATGGGGTGACCCCAATTTGGGATCGTTTCTTTAACGGGGTGACCCCGCTGTGGGGTGTGACACTTTGATCCTATAGAGAGCTCCGGACCCGCCGGGGTTTTGGGGTCACCCTCCTTTTGGGGCCGTTTGTTCCATGGGGTGACCCTGCTGTGGGGTGGGGACACTTTGACCCTATAGAGAGCTCTGGACCCGCCGAGTTTTTGGGGTGACCCCACTTTGGGATCGTTTATTCCATGGGGTGACCCCACTGTGGGATCGTTTCCTTAATGGGGTGACCCCACTGTGGGGCTGTTTATTTAATGAGCTGACCCTGCTGTGGGGTGGGGACCCTGTGTCTGTTTTAGGGTTTTCCACCCCCCATGGATTTGGGGTCACCCCTGGTTCGGGATCGTTTACTCAATGGGTTACCCTCGTTTTGGGGCCGTTTATTCAATGGGGTGACCCCGCTGTCGGGTGGGGACACTTTGACCCTATAGAGAGCTCCGGACCCGCCGGGGTTTTTGGGTCACCGCCGGTTTGGGGCCGTTTATTCCATGGGGTGACCCCATTTGGGGTGGGGGCACTTTGATCCTATAGAGAGCTCTGGACTCGCTGGGGTTTTGGGGTCACCCTCCTTTTGGAGCCGTTTGTTCCATGGGGTGACCCCAATTTGGGATCGTTTCTTTAACGGGGTGACCCTGCTGTGGGGTGTGACACTTTGATCCTATAGAGAGCTCTGGACCCACCGGGGTTTTGGGGTCACCCTCCTTTTGGGGCCGTTTGTTCCATGGGGTGACCCTGCTGTGGGGTGTGACACTTTGACCATACAGAGAGCTCTGGACCCGCCGGGGTTTTGGGGTGACCCCAGTTTGGGGTGGGGACCCCGTGTCTGTTTTAGGGTTTTCCACCCCCCATTGATTTGGGGTCACTCCCAGTTTGGGATCATTTATTCCATGGGGTGACCCCACTGTGGGGTGGGGATTCCTCCATCCCATAGAGATCTTTGAACCCCCCAAATCCCACAAATAACCCCAAATCCCACAAAAAAAACCCCCCAAAATCCCACAAATAACCCCAAAATCTCACAGAAAACACCAAATCCCGAGGGTTTTTCCCTGGGGATGTTCCCACACCCCAAATAACCCCAAAATCCCATAAATAACCCCAAATCCCAAGGAGTTTTCCCTGGGCATGTTCGCAAACCCCAAATAACCCCAAAACCCCACAAATAGCCCCAAAATCCCAAAAACAACCCCAAATCCCAAGGGATTTTCCCTGGGGATGTTCCCAACCCCCAAATAACCCCAAAATCCCACAAATAACCCCAAAACCCCACAAATAACCCCAAATCCTGGGAGATTTTCCCTGGGGATGTTCCCGAACCCCAAATAACCCCAAAATCCCACAAATAACCCCAAATCCCGGGGGATTTTCCCTAGGGATGTTCCCGCATCCCAAATAACTGCAAAATCCCACAGATAACCCCAAAACCCCACAAATAACACCAGAATCCCACAAAAAACTCCCAAATCCCACAAGAAACCCCAAAATCCCACAAACCGTGAAATCCCACAAAAAAACCCCAAAATCGCACAGAAAATCCCAAAATCCCACAAAAACCCCAAAATCCCACAAAAAACCCCCAAAATCCTACAACCACCCCCTGAAATCCCACAAACCCTGAAATCCCACCAAAAACCCCCAAATCCCATAAATTACCCCAAATCCCGGGAGATTTTCCCTGGGGATTTTCCCGAACCCCAAATAACCCCAAAACCCCACAAATAACCCCAAAATCCCACCAAAAAAAATCCCAAATCCTACCAAAAACCCCGAAATCCCACAAAATAACCCCAAAACCCCACAAAAAACCCCAAAATCCCACAAATAACCCCAAATCCCAGGGGAATTATTTTGAGGGTTTTTTTTTTTTTTTAATGGGATTTGAGGTCTTTGCGGGGTAGGAACATCCCCAGGGAAAATCCCCGGGGATTTTGGGGTTATTTATGGGATTTTGGGGATTTTTGTGGCATTTTGGGGATTTTTTGTGGGATTTCAGGTTTTTTTGGTGGGATTTTGGGGTTATTTGTGGGATTTTGGGGTTTTTTGGGTGGAATTCGAGGTTATTTGTGGGATTTTGGGGTTATTTGTGGGATTTTGGAGTTATTTGGGGTTGGGAACATCTCCAAGGAAAATCCCCAGGAATTTTGGGGTTATTTGTGGGATTTTGGGGTTATTTATGGGATTTTTGGGTTATTTATGGGATTTTGGGGTTATTTGTGGGATTTGAGGATTTTTTTGGTGGCACTTTGGGTTTTTTTGTGGGATTTCAAGTTTTTTTGATGGGATTTGGGGTTTTTTTGTGGGATTTCGGGTTTTTTTTATGGGATTAGCGGGTTTTTTGTGTGTTTCCAGGTTTTTTGTGGGATTTGGGGGTTTTTTGTGTGGAATTTTGGGGTTTTTTATAGGATTTTCGGGTTTTCTGTGCGGTTCCAGGTTTTTTGTGGGATTTGGGATTTTTTGTGGGATCCCGGGGTTTGGGATTGGGGTCAGGATCAGGATCGGGATTGGGATGAGAATCAGGATCGCGGTCAGGATCAGGTTTGGGATCAGGATCAGGATCAGGTTTGGGATCAGGATCAGGATCGGGCTCAGGATGAGGATCAGGATTGGGATCAGGGTCGGGACCAGGTTCAGGTTTGGGATCAGGATGAGGCTTGGGATCAGGTTTGGGATGAGGATTGGGATCAGGATTGGGATGAGGCTCAGGATCAGGTTTGGGATCAGGTTTGGGATTGGGACGAGGCTCAGGATCAGGTTTGGGATCGGGATCGGGATCAGGATCAGGGTCGGGATCAGGATCGGAATCAGGATGAGGATTGGGATTGGGATCAGGTTTGGGATCGGGATCGGGATCAGGCTCTGGATGAGGATCAGGTTTGGGATTGGGATCAGGATTGAGATTAGGATTGGCATGAGGCTCGGGATTAGGATCGGGTTTGGGATTGGGTTTGGGATCAGGATCGGGATTGGGATCGCATTCGGGATCAGGCTCAGGATCAGGGTGAGGATCGGGATTACGTTCAGGATCAGGTTTGGGATCAGGATTGGGTTTGGGTTTGGGATCGGGACGCGGCTCAGGATCAGGATTTGGGATCAGGTTCAGAATGAGGTTTGGGATTGGGATCAGGATCGGGTTTGGGATGAGGACCAGGATCAGGATCAGGATTTGAGATCAGGTTCAGAATGAGGTTCAGGATCAGGATTAGGATGAGGATCGGGATTACGTTCAGGATCAGGTTTGGGATCAGGATGAGGCTCGGGATGAGGATCGGGTTCAGGATCAGGTTCAGGATCAGGATTGGGATGAGGATTGGGATGAGGTTTGGGATCAGGTTTGGGATCGGGATCAGGATTGGGATTGGGATGAGGATTGGAATCGGGATCAGGATCAGGTTTGGGTTCAGGATGAGATTGGGGATTAGGATCAAGCTGGGGATCAGGATCGGGATCAGGATGAGGATCGGGATTGGAATGAGGATCAGGCTTGGGTCGGGATCAGGTTTGGGATCGGGACGCGGCTCAGGATCAGGATTTGGGATCGGGATCGGGATCAGGTTGGGGCTCAGGATCCCATTTGGGATCAGGTCAGGATTTGGGATCGGGATGAAGCTCAGGATCAGGATGAGGATGAGGATCAGGTTTGGGATCAGGATCGGGATCAGGACGAGGATCGGGCTCGGGATGAGGTTCGGGATCAGGTTGGGGCTCAGGATGACATTTGGGATGAGACTCAGGATTTGGGATCAGGATGACGTTCGGGATCAGGTTGGGGATCAGGATCACATGTGGGATCAGGCTCAGGATTTGGGATCGGGATGAGGCTCAGGATCAGGATGAGGACGAGGATCGGGTTTGGGATCAGGATCGGGACCAGGCTCGGGATGAGGTTCGGGTCAGGATTTGGGCTCAGGATCCCATTTGGGATCAGGTCAGGGTTTGGGCTCAGGATCCCATTTGGGATCAGGTCAGGGTTGGGGCTCAGGATCCCATTTGGGATCAGGTCAGGGTTTGGGATCAGGCTGAGGTTCGGGATCAGGTTGGGGCTCAGGATCCCATTTGGGATCAGGTCAGGGTTGGGGCTCAGGATCCCATTTGGGATCAGGTCAGGGTTTGGGCTCAGGATCCCGTTTGGGATCAGGTCAGGGTTTGGGATCGGGATCCCGTTTGGGATCAGGTCAGGGTTTGGGATCAGGATGAGGATCTGGATCAGGTTGGGGCTCAGGATCCCATTTGGGATCAGGTCAGGGTTTGGGCTCAGGATCCCATTTGGGATCAGGTCAGGGTTTGGGCTCAGGATCCCATTTGGGATCAGGTCAGGGTTTGGGCTCAGGATCCCATTTGGGATCAGGTCAGGATTTGGGCTCAGGATGAGGTTCGGGATCAGGTTGGGGCTCAGGATCCCATTTGGGATCAGGTCAGGGTTGGGGCTCAGGATCCCATTTGGGATCAGGTCAGGGTTTGGGGCTCGGGATCCCATTTGGGATCAGGTCAGGGTTTGGGATCAGGATGAGGTTCGGGATGAGGTTGGGGCTCAGGATCCCATTTGGGATCAGGTCAGGGTTGGGGCTCAGGATCCCATTTGGGATCAGGTCAGGGTTTGGGCTCAGGATCCCGTTTGGGATCAGGTCAGGGTTTGGGATCGGGATCCCGTTTGGGATCAGGTCAGGGTTTGGGATCAGGATGAGGATCTGGATCAGGTTGGGGCTCAGGATCCCATTTGGGATCAGGTCAGGGTTTGGGCTCAGGATCCCATTTGGGATCAGGTCAGGGTTTGGGCTCAGGATCCCATTTGGGATCAGGTCAGGGTTTGGGCTCAGGATCCCATTTGGGATCAGGTCAGGGTTTGGGATCAGGATGAGGTTCGGGATGAGGTTGGGGCTCAGGATCCCATTTGGGATCAGGTCAGGGTTTGGGATCAGGATGAGGTTCGGGATGAGGTTGGGGCTCAGGATCCCATTTGGGATCAGGTCAGGGTTGGGGCTCAGGATCCCATTTGGGATCAGGTCAGGGTTTGGGCTCAGGATCCCATTTGGGATCAGGTCAGGGTTTGGGCTCAGGATCCCATTTGGGATCAGGTTTGGGCTCAGGATCCCATTTGGGATCAGGTCAGGGTTGGGGCTCAGGATCCCATTTGGGATCAGGTCAGGGTTTGGGCTCAGGATCCCATTTGGGATCAGGTCAGGGTTGGGGCTCAGGATCCCATTTGGGATCAGGTCAGGGTTGGGGCTCAGGATCCCATTTGGGATCAGGTCAGGATTTGGGCTCAGGATCCCATTTGGGATCAGGTCAGGGTTGGGGCTCAGGATCCCATTTGGGATCAGGTCAGGATTTGGGATCAGGCTGAGGTTCGGGATCAGGTTTGGGCTCAGGATCCCATTTGGGATCAGGTCAGGGTTTGGGCTCAGGATCCCATTTGGGATCAGGTCAGGGTTTGGGCTCAGGATCCCATTTGGGATCAGGTCAGGGTTGGGGCTCAGGATCCCATTTGGGATCAGGTCAGGGTTTGGGCTCAGGATCCCATTTGGGATCAGGTCAGGATTTGGGATCAGGATGAGGTTCGGGATGAGGATGAGGATCAGGTTTGGGATCAGGATCGGGACCAGGCTCGGGATGAGGTTCGGGATGAGGTTGGGGCTCAGGATCCCATTTGGGATCAGGCTCAGGATTTGGGCTCAGGATCCCATTTGGGATCAGGTTTGGGCTCAGGATCCCATTTGGGATCAGGTTTGGGCTCAGGATCCCATTTGGGATCAGGTCAGGGTTGGGGCTCAGGATCCCATTTGGGATCAGGTCAGGGTTTGGGCTCAGGATCCCATTTGGGATCAGGTCAGGGTTGGGGCTCAGGATCCCATTTGGGATCAGGTCAGGGTTTGGGCTCAGGATCCCATTTGGGATCAGGTCAGGGTTTGGGCTCAGGATCCCATTTGGGATCAGGTCAGGGTTTGGGCTCAGGATCCCATTTGGGATCAGGTCAGGGTTTGGGCTCAGGATCCCATTTGGGATCAGGTCAGGATTTGGGCTCAGGATGAGGTTCGGGATCAGGTTGGGGCTCAGGATCCCATTTGGGATCAGGTCAGGGTTGGGGCTCAGGATCCCATTTGGGATCAGGTCAGGGTTTGGGGCTCGGGATCCCATTTGGGATCAGGTCAGGGTTTGGGATCAGGATGAGGTTCGGGATGAGGTTGGGGCTCAGGATCCCATTTGGGATCAGGTCAGGGTTGGGGCTCAGGATCCCATTTGGGATCAGGTCAGGGTTTGGGCTCAGGATCCCGTTTGGGATCAGGTCAGGGTTTGGGATCGGGATCCCGTTTGGGATCAGGTCAGGGTTTGGGATCAGGATGAGGATCTGGATCAGGTTGGGGCTCAGGATCCCATTTGGGATCAGGTCAGGGTTTGGGCTCAGGATCCCATTTGGGATCAGGTCAGGGTTTGGGCTCAGGATCCCATTTGGGATCAGGTCAGGGTTTGGGCTCAGGATCCCATTTGGGATCAGGTCAGGGTTTGGGATCAGGATGAGGTTCGGGATGAGGTTGGGGCTCAGGATCCCATTTGGGATCAGGTCAGGGTTTGGGATCAGGATGAGGTTCGGGATGAGGTTGGGGCTCAGGATCCCATTTGGGATCAGGTCAGGGTTGGGCTCAGGATCCCATTTGGGATCAGGTCAGGGTTTGGGCTCAGGATCCCATTTGGGATCAGGTCAGGGTTTGGGCTCAGGATCCCATTTGGGATCAGGTTTGGGCTCAGGATCCCATTTGGGATCAGGTCAGGGTTGGGGCTCAGGATCCCATTTGGGATCAGGTCAGGGTTTGGGCTCAGGATCCCATTTGGGATCAGGTCAGGGTTGGGGCTCAGGATCCCATTTGGGATCAGGTCAGGGTTTGGGGCTCAGGATCCCATTTGGGATCAGGTCAGGGTTTGGGCTCAGGATCCCATTTGGGATCAGGTCAGGGTTGGGGCTCAGGATCCCAATTGGGATCAGGTCAGGATTTGGGCTCAGGATCCCATTTGGGATCAGGTCAGGATTTGGGATCGGGATGAGGCTCAGGATGAGGATGAGGATCAGGTTTGGGATCAGGATCGGGACCAGGCTCGGGATGAGGTTCGGGATGAGGTTGGGGCTCAGGATCCCATTTGGGATCAGGCTCAGGATTTGGGCTCAGGATCCCATTTGGGATCAGGTTTGGGCTCAGGATCCCATTTGGGATCAGGTCAGGGTTGGGGCTCAGGATCCCATTTGGGATCAGGTCAGGGTTGGGGCTCAGGATCCCATTTGGGATCAGGTCAGGATTTGGGATCAGGCTGAGGTTCGGGATCAGGTTTGGGCTCAGGATCCCATTTGGGATCAGGTCAGGGTTTGGGCTCAGGATCCCATTTGGGATCAGGTCAGGGTTTGGGCTCAGGATCCCATTTGGGATCAGGTCAGGGTTGGGGCTCAGGATCCCATTTGGGATCAGGTCAGGGTTGGGGCTCAGGATCCCATTTGGGATCAGGTCAGGGTTGGGGCTCAGGATCCCATTTGGGATCAGGTCAGGATTTGGGCTCAGGATCCCATTTGGGATCAGGTCAGGGTTGGGGCTCAGGATCCCATTTGGGATCAGGTCAGGATTTGGGATCAGGCTGAGGTTCGGGATCAGGTTTGGGCTCAGGATCCCATTTGGGATCAGGTCAGGGTTTGGGCTCAGGATCCCATTTGGGATCAGGTCAGGGTTTGGGCTCAGGATCCCATTTGGGATCAGGTCAGGGTTGGGGCTCAGGATCCCATTTGGGATCAGGTCAGGGTTGGGGCTCAGGATCCCATTTGGGATCAGGTCAGGGTTTGGGCTCAGGATCCCATTTGGGATCAGGTCAGGGTTTGGGCTCAGGATCCCATTTGGGATCAGGTCAGGATTTGGGATCGGGATGAGGCTCAGGATGAGGATGAGGATCAGGTTTGGGATCAGGATCGGGACCAGGCTCGGGATGAGGTTCGGGATCAGGTTGGGGCTCAGGATCCCATTTGGGATCAGGTCAGGGTTGGGGCTCAGGATCCCATTTGGGATCAGGTCAGGGTTTGGGGCTCGGGATCCCATTTGGGATCAGGTCAGGGTTTGGGATCAGGATGAGGTTCGGGATGAGGTTGGGGCTCAGGATCCCATTTGGGATCAGGTCAGGATTTGGGCTCAGGATCCCATTTGGGATCAGGTCAGGGTTGGGGCTCAGGATCCCATTTGGGATCAGGTCAGGGTTTGGGCTCAGGATCCCATTTGGGATCAGGTCAGGATTTGGGATCAGGCTGAGGTTCGGGATCAGGTTGGGGCTCAGGATCCCATTTGGGATCAGGTCAGGGTTGGGGCTCAGGATCCCATTTGGGATCAGGTCAGGGTTTGGGGCTCGGGATCCCATTTGGGATCAGGTCAGGGTTTGGGATCGGGATCCCATTTGGGATCAGGTCAGGGTTTGGGATCAGGATCCCATTTGGGATCAGGTCAGGATTTGGGCTCAGGATCCCATTTGGGATCAGGTCAGGATTTGGGCTCAGGATGAGGTTCGGAATGAGGTTGGGGCTCAGGATCCCATTTGGGATCAGGTCAGGATTTGGGCTCAGGATGAGGTTCGGGATGAGGTTGGGGCTCAGGATCCCATTTGGGATCAGGTCAGGGTTTGGGATCGGGATCCCATTTGGGATCAGGTCAGGATTTGGGATCGGGATCCCATTTGGGATCAGGTCAGGGTTTGGGCTCAGGATCCCATTTGGGATCAGGTCAGGGTTTGGGATCAGGATCCCATTTGGGATCAGGTCAGGGTTTGGGCTCGGGATCCCATTTGGGATCAGGTCAGGGTTTGGGCTCAGGATGAGGTTCGGGTCAGGATTTGGGCTCAGGATCCCATTTGGGATCAGGTCAGGGTTTGGGATCAGGCTGAGGATCTCTCTCGGGGTCGCTGTCCCCAAGCGCTGCCATCTGGAGCGGCAGCTGCCGCCCCTCCCCCACCCCTCCCCTCCTCTCCCCTCCCCCCCCGGGGATTAAGGAGATTTTGGGACTCTCCGCCGCCTCCTCCCCAAATCCGCGATCCCAAATCCGCGATCCCAAATCCGCGAGCGATCCCAAACCTCCCCAACCGCCGCGGCCGCGGGACGAGCTCCGCCGGGGGAAAAAAAACCCCAAAAAAACCCCCAAAAAAACCCCAAAATTCCCCAAAAAAATCCCAAATTCCCAAATTCCCAAATTCCCGGCCCATCCCGGGCGCTGCCGGAGCCACGGGTGAGTGATTTGGGGCCGGAAAAATCCCAGGATTTTGGGATTTGGGATTTGGGATTTTGGGGATTTGGGGATTTGGGGATTTGGGGATTTTGGGATTTTGGGATTTTGGGATTTGGGATTGAGTTCGGGATTGGGTTTGCCGCGGATTTGGGGTTTTTTTGGGGTGGGATTTGGGGTCGTTTGTGGGATTTTGAGAGTTTTTTGTGAGATTTTGGGGTGCGGGAACATCCCCGGGAAAAATCCCCTGAGATTTGGGGTTATTTTATGAGATTTTGGGTTTATTTAGGAGTGCGGGAACATCCCCAACAAAAATTCCCAGGATTTGGGGTTATTTTATGAGATTTTGGGGTTATTTTATGAGATTTTGGGTTTATTTAGGGATCGGGAACATCTGCAGGGAAAATCCCCTGGGATTTGGGGTTATTTTATGAGATTTTGGGACTATTTGGAGTGTGGGAACATCCCCAGGAAAAATCCCCTGAGATTTGGGGTAATTTTATGGGATTTTGGGGTTATTTATGAGATTTTGGGTTTATTTAGGGATCGGGAAGATCCCCAGGGAAAATCCCCTGAGATTTGGGGTTATTTTATGAGATTTTGGGGTTATTTTGTGGGATTTTGGGTTTGTTTAGGGATCGGGAACATCCTCAGGCAAAATCTCCCAAGCATTTGGGGTTATTTTATGGAATTTTGGGTTATTTTATGAGATTTTGGGTTTATTTTATGGGATTTTGGGTTTATTTAGGGATCGGGAACATCCGCAGGGAAAATCCCAGGAGATTTGGGGTTATTTTATTGAATTTTGGGGTTTTTTGTGAGATTTTGGGGTCATTTGGAGTGTGGGAACATCCCCGGGAAAAAATCCCAGGATTTGGGGTAATTTTATGGGATTTTGGGGTTATTTATGGGATTTTGAAGTTGTTTAGGGATCAGGAAGATCCCCAACAAAAATTCCCGGCATTTGTGGTTATTTTATGGAATTTTGGGTTTATTTATGAGATTTTGGGGTTATTTATGGGATGAGAACATCCCCAGGGAAAATCCCCCGGGATTTGGGGTAATTTTATGGGATTTTGGGGTTATTTGTGGAATTTTGGGTTTATTTATGGGATTTTGAAGTTATTTAGGGATCAGGAAGATCCCCAACAAAAATTCTCTGGAATTTGGGGTTATTTTATGGGATTTTGGAGTTTTTTGTGAGATTTTGGGGTCATTTGGAGTGCGGGAACATCCCCAGGAAAAAAATCCAGGGATTTGGGGTTATTTATGGAATTTTGGGACTATTTGGGGTGCAGGAACATTCCCAGGAAAAAAATCCAGGGATTTGGGGTTATTTATGGGATTTTGAAGTTATGTACGAATTAGGAACATCCCCAAGAAAAATCCCCTGGGATTTGGGATTATTTTATGTGATTTTAGGTTTATTTATGGAATCTTGAAGTTATTTAGGGATCAGGAACATCCGCAGGGAAATTCCCGTGGGATTTGGGGTAATTTATGGGATTTTCAGGGGTTACCCCCCCATGGCCCCAATTCCCAAACTTTTCCGCCTTTTCCTAGGGAATTTTGCCTCCTTCCTCCTGATTCCCCAATTTTTTTTGGGAATTTTCCCGGAGTTTCCAAGGAATTCGCCCCCCCCCCTTTTCCCGGGAATTCCGCCCCCTCCGTTATCCCTTGGGAAACCCCAAATCCTGGGAATTTTTGGGAATTCTCCCCCCCCGCTCCCAAATTCCCGATTTTTCCCAGGTTTTTTTCCCGGTTTTTTTTTTCTTTTCCCCCATTTTTTTTCCCTCATTTTTCCCAGTTTTTTTTCCGTAGTTTTTTCCCTGTTTTTCCTGTTTTTCCCTCCGGTTTTTCCAAGTTTTTCCCAATTTTTTTTCCTCGATTTTTCAGGTTTTCCCTTTATTTTTTTCCTCGGTTTTCTCGGTTATTTTCCGGGTTTTTTTCCCTGTTTTTCCTGTTTTTTCCTCTGGTTTTTCCAAGTTTTTCCCAGTTTTTTTTCCTCGATTTTTCAGGTTTTCCCTTTATTTTTTTCCTCGGTTTTCTCGGTTATTTTCCGGGTTTTTTTCCCTGTTTTTCCTGTTTTTTCCTCTGGTTTTTCCAAGTTTTTCCCATTTTTTTTCCTCGATTTTTCAGGTTTTCCCCTTATTTTTTTCCTCGGTTTTCTCGGTTATTTTCCGTTTTTTTTTCCCGGTTTTTTTCCCGTTTTTTCCTGTTTTTACCCCCGGGTTTTTCAGTTTTTTTCCCAGTTTTTTCCTCCACTTTTTCCCGTTTTTTTCCTCGGTTTTTCCCAGGGTTTTTTCCCCTAATTTCCCCTGATTTTCCCATCTTTTTTCCCCCGGTTTTCCCTATTTTTGCCCTTTTTTTCCCCCCAGGTTTTCCTCATTTATTCCCCCTGTTTTTCCCGGTTTTTTTCCTGTTTTTTTCCTCTCGGTTTTCCTCGTTTTCCCCTTTTTTTCCCCCCAGTTTTCACCGATTTTTCCCATTTTTTTCCCCCAGTTTTCACCGATTTTTCCCATTTTTTCCCCCCAGTTTTCACCGATTTTTCCCATTTTTCCCCCCCAGTTTTCCCTATTTTTCCCCGATTTTTCCCATTTTTTCCCCTCGGTTTTCCCAGGTTTTTCCCGATTTTTTCCCCTTTTTCCCCCCCGTTTTTCCTGGTTTTCCTTCTGTTTTTTCCCTGTTTTTCCCAGGTTTTTTCCCCGATTTTTTCCTGTTTTCTCCGTTTTTTCCCCCCACTTTTTCCCTATTTTTTTCCCGTTTTTTTCCCGTTTTTTCTGCATTTCCCCCGGTTTTTCTCGGTTATTTTCCGGGTTTTTTCCTGTTTTTTTCTAGTTTTTTCCCCCCATTCTTCTCTGTTTTTTCCCCTCGGTTTTTCCCAATTTTTCCCCCGATTTTTCCCCTTTTTTTCCCTTTGTTTTTCTCGGTTTTCCCTGTATTTTCCCCGTTTATTTCCATTTTTCCGGGTTTTTTCCTCGGTTTTTCCCAGGATTTTCCCCCCTTTTCCCCCGCGTTTTCCCATTTTTTCCCCCTGTTTTTCCCATTTTTTCCCGTTTTTTTTTTTTCTCGGTTTTTTCCCCGGTTTTCACTTTTTTCCCTCGGTTTTCCGCATTTTTCCCCCGTTTTTTTCCCCATTTTTTTCCCTCGGTTTTTCTCGGTTTTCCCTGGATTTTCCCTTTTTTATTTCCCGTTTTTCCCGGATTTTTTCTCGGTTTTTCCCAGGTTTTTCCCCCCTTTTCCCCCGCTTTTTCCCATTTTTTTCCCCCTGTTTTTCCCATTTTTTCCCCTGTTTTTCCCTGTTTTTTTTTTTTTTTTTTCTCGATTTTTCCCGGTTTTCACTTTTTTCCCTCGGTTTTCCCAACTTTTCCCCCGATTTTTCCCCCTATTTTTTCCCTTTGTTTTTCTCGGTTTTCCCTGGATTTTCCCGGTTTTATTTCCCATTTTTCCCGGGTTTTTTTCTCGGTTTTTCCCAGGTTTTTCCCCCCTTTTCCCATTTTTTCCCCCGATTTTTCCCCTTTTTTTTCCCTTTGTTTTTCTCGGTTTTCCCTGTATTTTCCCCGTTTTATTTCCCATTTTTCCCGGTTTTTTCCTCGGTTTTTCCCAGGATTTTCCCCCCTTTTCCCCCGCGTTTTCCCCATTTTTTCCCCCCTGTTTTTCCCCATTTTTTCCCCGGTTTTTTTTTTCTCGGTTTTCCCGGTTTTCACTTTTTTCCCTCGGTTTTCCGCATTTTTCCCCCGTTTTTATCCCCATTTTTTTCCCTCGGTTTTTCTCGGTTTTCCCTGGATTTTCCCCTTTTTATTTCCCGGTTTTTCCCGGGTTTTTTTCTCGGTTTTCCCTGTATTTGCCCCTTTTTTATTTCCCGTTTTCCCCGGTTTTTTTTCTCGGTTTTCCCGGTATTTTCCCCTTTTTATTTCCCTGTTTTCCCCCTATTTTTTCCCTTTGTTTTTCTCGGTTTTCCCTGGATTTTCCCGGTTTTATTTCCCGTTTTTCCCGGGTTTTTCCCCGGATTTTTCCCCTTTTCCCCCCTCTTTTTCCCCATTTTTTTCCTCTCTGTTTTCCCCTTTTTTCCCCGTATTTTCCCCTTTTTATTTCCCGTTTTTTCCCGATTTTTTTCCCATTTTTTTTTCCCGGGAAGGTCAGATCGTCCCCGCGGATCCTTTCCCTTTTCCCGCGGGAGCTTTGGAATTTTCGGAATTATCCACGGAGCTTTTAATCCTCCCTTTAACTCCTTCCTGCCCGCGCCGCGCCGGGGCTGCGAAAAAACTCGGGAATGGATTTTATTTTCCCACGGAAAAGGCGGGAATTCCTCCCCAAATCCCGGGAATTTTCCAGGAATTTCCCGGGAATTTCCCTGGAATAATAATAATAGTAATAATGATAATAATGATAATGATGATAATGATGATAATGATGATAATGATGATAATGATGATGATAATAATAATAATAATAATAGTAATATTCCCACAGGAAAAATTCCCATCCCATGGGAATAATTCCCATCCCATAGGAATAATTCAGCAGGAATAATAGTAAAGATAATAGCAATAGTAATAATATTAGTAATAGTAATAATAATAAAAAAAATAATAGTAATAATCATAATAATAATGATAATAATCCCACAGGAAAAGTTCCATCCCATAGAAATAATTCCATCCCACAGGAATAATTCCATAGGAATAATTCCATCCCACAGGAATAATTCCACAGGAATAATAATAATAATAATAATAATAATAATAATAATAATAATATTCTCACAGGAAAATTCCCATCCCGCGGGAATAACTCCATCCCACGGGAATAATTCCATAGGAATAATTCCCATCCCGCGGGAAAAATTCCACAGGAATAATAATGATAATGATAATGATAATGATAATGATAATGATAATGATAACAATAATATTCCCACAGGAAAAATTTCCAACCCATGGGAATAATTCCCATCCTGCAGGAAAAATTCCCATCCCGCAGGAATAATTAATTCCCATCCAGCAGGAGTAATTCCCATCCCACGGGAAAAATTCCCATCCTACAGGAATAATTCCATCCCTCAGGAATAATTCCACAGGAATAATAATAATAATAATAATAATAATAATAATAATATTCCCACAGGAAAAATTCCCAACCTGCAGGGAAAAATTTCCATCTCGTGGGAATAATTCCACAGGAATAATAATAATAATAATAATAATAATAATAATGATAATAATAATAATAATAATATTCCCACAGGAAAAATTCCCATCCCATGGGAATAATTCCCATCACATAGGAATAATTCCACAAGAATAACAGTAATAATAATAGTAATAGTAATAATAATAGTAATAGTAATAATAATAGTAATAATAATAATAATGATAATAATCCCACAGGAAAAGTTCCATCCCATAGGAATAATTCCATCCCACAGGAATAATTCCACAGGAATAATAATAATAATAATAATAAAAAAAAAAAAAAAAAAATAAAAATAATAATAATAATAATAATAATATTCCCACAGGAAAAATTTCCAACCCATGGGAATAATTCCCATCCTGCAGGAAAAATTCCCATCCCGCAGGAATAATTAATTCCCATCCAGCAGGAGTAATTCCCATCCCATGGGAAAAATTCCCATCCTACAGGAATAATTCCATCCCTCAGGAATAATTCCACAGGAATAATAATAATAATAATAATAATAATAATAATAATAATAATAGTAATAATATTCCCACAGGAAAAATTCCCAACCTGCAGGGAAAAATTTCCATCTCGTGGGAATAATTCCACAGGAATAATAATAATAATAATAATATTCCCACAGGAAAAATTTCCATCCCATGGGAATAATTTCCATCCCATAGGAATAATTCAGCAGGAATAATAGTAAAGATAATTGTAATAGTAATAATAATAGTAATAGTAATAAAAATAATAGTAGTAATAATAGTACTAATGATAATAATCCCACAGGAAAAGTTCCATCCTGTAGGAATAATTCCATCCCACAGGAAAAATTCCACAGGAATAATAATAATAATAATAAAAATAAAAATAAAAATAATAATAATAATAATAATATTCCCACAGGAAAAATTCCCATCCCGCGGGAATAATTCCATCCCACGGGAATAATTCCATAGGAATAATTCCCATCCCACAGGAATAATTCCACAGGAATAATAATAATGATAATGATAATGATAATGATAATGATAATAATGATAATAATAATAATAATATTCCCACAGGAAAATTTCCAACCCATGGGAATAATTCCATCCCACGGGAATAATTCCCACCCCGCCGGAATAATTCCATCCCATAGAAATAATTCCCATCCCGCGGGAAAAATTCCCATCCCACAGGAATAGTTCTATCCCATAGGAATAATTCCATAGGAATCATTCCCATCCCGCAGGAATAATTCCACAGGCATAATAATAATAATAATAATAATAATAATAATAATAATAATAATAATAATATTCCCACAGGAAAAATTCCCATCCTGCAGGAATAATTCCCATCCCATGGGAATAATTCAGCAGAAATAATAGTAATAATAATAGTAATAATAATAATAGTAGTAATAGTAATAATAATAATAATAATAGTAATAATAATAGTAATGATAATATTCCCACAGGAAAAGTTCCATCCCATAGGAATAATTCCATCCCACGGGAAAAATGCCATAGAAATAATAATAATAATAATAATAATAATAATAATAATAATAATAATAATAATATTCTCACAGGAAAAGTTCCATCCTGTAGGAATAATTCCATCCCACAGGAATAATTCCAGTCCCATAGGAATATTTCCACAGAAATAATAATAATAATATTCCCACTGGAATAATTCCCACCCCGCAAGAAAAATTCCCATCCCGCAGGAAAAATTCCACAGGAATAATAATAACAGTAATAATGATAGTAATAATAATAACTATAATAATAATTTTTATTAGTCCCACAGGAATAATAATTCCATAGGAATAATAATAATAATAATAATGTTTCCACAGGAAAAATTCCCATCCCACGGGAGTAATTCCATAGGAATAATTCCCACCCCAAGGGAATAATTCCCATCCCGCGGGAAAAATTCCATCCCGCAGGAATAATTCCACAGGAATAATAATAATAATAATAATAATAATAATAATAATAATAATAATAATAATAATATTTCCACAGGAAGAATTCCCATCCTGCAGGAATAATTCCCATCCCATGGGAATAATTCCCCTCCCGCAGGAATAATTCCATCCCATAAGAATAATTCCGTAGAAATAATTCCCATCCCATAGGAATAATTCCATAGGAATAATTCCCATCCCGCAGGAATAATTCCCGAGGAATACTACTACTACTACTACTACTACTACTACTAATAATAATAGTAAGAACAACAATAATAATAATATTAGTTATGATAAAAATATTCCCACAGGAAAAGTTCCATCCCGTAGGAATAATTCCATCCCATAGGAGTAATTCCCATCCCACAGGAATAATTCCATAGGAATAATTCCCATCCCACAGGAGTAATTCCATCCCATTGGAATAATTCCATCCCATAAGAATAATTCCATAGGAATAATTCCATAGGAATAATGATAATAATAATAATAATAATAATAATAATGTTAGTAATAATATTCCCACAGGAAAAGTTCCATCCTGTAGGAATAATTCCCATCCCATAGGAATAATTCCATCCCGCAGGAATAATTTCCATCCCGCGGGAAAAATTCCCATCCCGCAGGAATAATTCCGTAGGAATAATTCCCATCCCGCAGGAAAAATTCCATAGGAATAATTCCCATCCCGCAGGAATAATTCCATCCCATAAGAATAATTCCGTAGAAATAATTCCCATTCTGTAGAAATAATTCCATAGGAATAATTGCCATCCCACAGGAATAATTCCCATCCTGCAGGAATAATTCCCAAGGAATAATAATAATGATAATAATACCAGTAATAATAGTAATAATAATAATAATAATATCAGTTATAATAATAATATTCCCACAGGAAAAGTTCCATCCCGTAGGAATAATTCCATCCCACGGGAAAAATGCCATAGAAATAATAATCATAATAATAATAAAATAATAATAATAATAATAATAATAATAATAATAATATTCTCACAGGAAAAGTTCCATCCTGTAGGAATAATTCCATCCCACAGGAATAATTCCAGTCCCATAGGAATATTTCCACAGAAATAATAATAATAATAATATTCCCACTGGAATAATTCCCACCCCGCAAGAAAAATTCCCATCCCGCAGGAAAAATTCCACAGGAATAATAATAACAGTAATAATGATAGTAATAATAATAACTATAATAATAATTTTTATTAGTCCCACAGGAATAATAATTCCATAGGAATAATAATAATAATAATGTTTCCACAGGAAGAATTCCCATCCTGCAGGAATAATTCCCATCCCATGGGAATAATTCCCCTCCCGCAGGAATAATTCCATCCCATAAGAATAATTCCGTAGAAATAATTCCCATCCCATAGGAATAATTCCATAGGAATAATTCCCATCCCGCAGGAATAATTCCCGAGGAATACTACTACTACTACTACTACTACTACTACTACTAATAATAGTAAGAACAACAATAATAATAATATTAGTTATGATAAAAATATTCCCACAGGAAAAGTTCCATCCCGTAGGAATAATTCCATCCCATAGGAGTAATTCCCATCCCACAGGAATAATTCCATAGGAATAATTCCCATCCCACAGGAGTAATTCCATCCCATTGGAATAATTCCATCCCATAAGAATAATTCCATAGGAATAATTCCATAGGAATAATGATAATAATAATAATAATAATAATAATAATGTTAGTAATAATATTCCCACAGGAAAAGTTCCATCCTGTAGGAATAATTCCCATCCCATAGGAATAATTCCATCCCACAGGAATAATTTCCATCCCGCGGGAAAAATTCCCATCCCGCAGGAATAATTCCGTAGGAATAATTCCCATCCCGCAGGAAAAATTCCATAGGAATAATTCCCATCCCGCAGGAATAATTCCATCCCATAAGAATAATTCCGTAGAAATAATTCCCATTCTGTAGAAATAATTCCATAGGAATAATTGCCATCCCACAGGAATAATTCCCATCCTGCAGGAATAATTCCCGAGGAATAATAATAATGATAATAATACCAGTAATAATAGTAATAATAATAATAATAATATCAGTTATAATAATAATATTCCCACAGGAAAAGTTCCATCCCGTAGGAATAATTCCATCCCACGGGAAAAATGCCATAGAAATAATAATCATAATAATAATAAAATAATAATAATAATAATAATAATAATAATAATAATAATAATAATAATAATATTCTCACAGGAAAAGTTCCATCCTGTAGGAATAATTCCATCCCACAGGAATAATTCTAGTCCCATAGGAATATTTCCACAGAAATAATAATAATAATATTCCCACTGGAATAATTCCCACCCCGCAAGAAAAATTCCCATCCCGCAGGAAAAATTCCACAGGAATAATAATAACAGTAATAATGATAGTAATAATAATAACTATAATAATAATTTTTATTAGTCCCACAGGAATAATAATTCCATAGGAATAATAATAATAATAATGTTTCCACAGGAAAAATTCCCATCCCACGGGAATAATTCCATAGGAATAATTCCCACCCCAAGGGAATAATTCCCATCCCGCGGGAAAAATTCCCATCCCACAGGAATAATTCCACAGGAATAATAATAATAATAATAATAATAATAATAATAATAATAATAATAATAATAATATTCCCACAGGAAAAATTCCCATCCCGCAGGAAAAATTCCACAGGAATAGTAATTGTAGTTACAATAATAGTAGTAATAATAATGATATTACTATTATTATTGTTATTATTGTTGTTGTTTTTATTTCCACAGAACTAATAATTCCACAGGAAGAAGAATAATAATAATGATAATAATAATAATAATGATAATAATAATATTCCCACAGGAAAAATTCCCATCCCGCAGGAAAAATTCCACGGGAATAATAACTGTAGTCATAATAATAATAGTAATAGTAATGATATTATTATTATTGTTGTTGTTGTTGTTGTTATTCTGACAGAACTGATAATTCCACTGGAATAATAATAATAATAATAATAATAATAATAATAATAATAATAATAATGATAATAATAATAATAATAATAATAATAATTCCCACAGGAAAAATTCCCATCCCGCAGGAAAAATTCCCATCCCACAGCAATAATTCCATCCCATCTGAATAATTCCATCCCACAGGAATAATTCCTTAGGAATAATTCCATCCCATAGGAAAAATTCCATCCCGCAGGAATATTTCCGTGGGAATAATAATAATAATATTCCCACAGGAAAAATTCCCATCCTGCAGGAATAATTCCTGAGGAATAATTCCCATCCCGCGGGAAAAATTCCCATCCCACAGGAATAGTTCCATCCCACAGGAATAATTCCATAGGAATAATTCCCATCCCGCAGGAATAATTCCACAGGAATAATAATAACAATAATAATAATAATAATAAAAATAATGATAATAATAATAATAATAATAATAATAATAATATTTCCACAGGAAAAATTCCCATCCCGCAGGAATAATTCCCATCCCATAGCAATAATTCCATCCTGCGGGAAAAATTCTATCGCATAGGAATAATTCCATAGGAATAATTCCCATCCCACAGGAAAAATTCCATCGGAATAATTCCCATCCCACAGAAAATAATTCCCATCCCGCGGGAATAATTCCATAGGAATAATTCTCATCCCATAGGAATAATTTCATGGGAATAATTCCCATCCCACAGGGATAATTCCATCGGAATAATTCCCATCCCACAGAAAAAAATTCCCATCCCGCGGGAATAATTCCACAGCAATATTTCCCATCCCGCAGGAAAAATCCCATCCCATAGGAATAATTCCATAGGAGTATTTCCCATGCCAGAGGAATAATTCCCATCCCATAGAAAAAATTCCCATCCCGCGGGAATAATTCCATAGGAATAATTCCCATCCCGCGGGAAAAATTCCATCCCATAGGAATAATCCCATCCCACAGGAATAATTCCATAGAAATAATGCCATAGGAATAATTCCCATCCCTTAGGAATAATTCTATCCCACAGGAATAATTCCACAGGAATAATAATAATAATAATAATAATAATAATAATAATAATAATAATAATAATATTCCCACAGGAAAAGTTCCATCCTGTAGGAATAATTCCATCCCACGGGAATAATTCCATCCCGCAGGAATAATTCCCATCCCGCGGGAAAAATTCCATCCCAGAGGAAAAATTCCCATCCCTTAGGAATAATTCCATCCCATAAGAATAATTCCATAGGAATAATTCCATAGGAATAATTCCCATCCCATAGGAATAATTCCCGAGGAATAGTAACAATAATAATAATAATAATAATAATAATAATAATAATAATAATAATAATAATAATAATAATAGTAAAAATAATAATATTCCCACAGGAAAAGTTCCATCCTGTAGGAATAATTCCCATCCCACAGGAATAATTCCATAGCAATAATTCCCATCCCGCAGGAATAATTCCCATCCTGCAGGAATAATTCCCGAGGAATAATAATAATGATAATAATACCAGTAATAATAGTAAGAATAATAATAATAATATTAGTTATAATAATAGTATTTCCACAGGAAAAGTTCCATCCCGTAGGAATAATTCCCATCCCATAGGAGTAATTCCCATCCCACAGGAATAATTCCATCCCATAGGAATAATTCCCATCCCATTGGAATAATTCCATCCCATAAGAATAATTCCATAGGAATAATTCCATAGGAATAATAATAATAATAATGATAATAGTAATAATAATAATAATAATAATAATGTTAGTAATAGTATTCCCACAGGAAAAGTTCCATCCCGTAGGAATAATTCCCATCCCATAGGAATAATTCCATAGGAATAATTCCATCCCACAGGAATAATTCCCGAGGAATAATAATAATGATAGTAATACCAGTAATAATAGTAAGAATAATAATAATAATAATATCAGTTATAATAATAATGTTCCCACAGGAAAAGTTCCATCCCGTAGGAATAATTCCATCCCATTGGAATAATTCCATAGGAATAATTCCCATCCCATAGGAATAATTCCATAGCAATAATTCCCATCCCGCAGGAATAATTCCATCCCATAAGAATAATTCCGTAGAAATAATTCCATAGGAATAATTCCCATCCCATAGGAATAATTCCATCCCGCAGGAATAATTCCATAGAAATAATTCCATAGGAATAATTCCCATCACTTAGGAATAATTCTATCCCACAGGAGTAATTCCACAGGAATAATAACAATAATAATAATAACAATAATAATAATAATAATAATAATAATAATATTCCCACAGGAAAAGTTCCATCCTGTAGAAATAATTCCCATCCCATAGGAATAATTCCATCCCACAGGAATAATTTCCATCCCGCGGGAAAAATTCCCATTCCGCAGGAATAATTCCATAGGAATAATTCCCCTCCCACAGGAATAATTCCATAGGAATAATTCCCATCCCTTAGGAATAATTCCATCCCACAGGAATAATTCCCGAGGAATAATAATAATGATAATAATACCAGTAATAATAGTAAGAATAATAATAATAATATCAGTTATAATAATAATGTTCCCACAGGAAAAGTTCCATCCTGTAGGAATAATTCCATCCCATAGGAGTAATTCCCATCCCACAGGAGTAATTCCATCCCATAGGAATAATTCCCATCCCATTGGAATAATTCCATCCCATAAGAATAATTCCATAGGAATAATTCCATGGGAATAATAATAATAATAATAATAATAACAATAATAATAATAATAATAATAATAATGTTAGTAATAGTATTCCCACAGGAAAAGTTCCATCCCGTAGGAATAATTCCCATCCCATAGGAATAATTCCATAGGAATAATTCCATCCCACAGGAATAATTCCCGAGGAATAATAATAATGATAATAATACCAGTAATAATAGTAAGAATAATAATAATAATATCAGTTATAATAATAATATTCCCACAGGAAAAGTTCCATCCTGTAGGAATAATTCCCATCCCATAGGAGTAATTCCCATCCCACAGGAATAATTCCATAGGAATAATTCCCATCCCATTGGAATAATTCCATAGGAATAATTCCCATCCCATTGGAATAATTCCATCCCATAAGAATAATCCCATCCCGCAGGAATAATTCCATAGAAATAATTCCATAGGAATAATTCCCATCACTTAGGAATAATTCTATCCCACAGGAGTAATTCCACAGGAATAATAATAATAATAATAATAATAATAATAATAATAATAATATTCCCACAGGAAAAGTTCCATCCTGTAGGAATAATTCCATCCCATAGGAGTAATTCCCATCCCACAGGAATAATTCCATCCCATAGGAATAATTCCCATCCCATTGGAATAATTCCATCCCATAAGAATAATTCCATAAGAATAATTCCATAGGAATAATAATGATAATAATGATAATAATAATAATAATAATGTTCGTAATAGTATTCCCACAGGAAAAGTTCCATCCCGTAGGAATAATTCCCATCCCATAGGAGTAATTCCCATCCCACAGGAATAATTCCATAGGAATAATTCCATCCCATAAGAATAATTTCATAGGAATAATTCAATAGGGAGAATAATAATAGTAATAATAATAATAATATTAGTAATAGTAATAGTATTCCCACAGGAAAAATTCCATCCTGTAGGAATAATTCCCATCCCACAGGAATAATTCCATAGGAATAATTCCCATCCCATTGGAATAATTCCATAGCAATAATTCCCATCCCGCAGGAATAATTCCATCCCATAAGAATAATTCCGTAGAAATAATTCCACAGCAATAATTCCCATTCCGTAGAAATAATTCCGTAGGAGTAATTCCCATCCCACAGGAATAATTCCATCCCAGAGGAATAATTCCATAGCAATAATTCCCAACCCATAAGAATCATTCCCATCCCGCGGGAAAAATTCCCATCCCGATTTCCCGGGAAAGAGGAGGAGGAGGAGGAGGGGGCGGGGCCTGGCGCATCCCAGGATTCTCCTTCGGGATCAGGATCGGGATCGGGACCGGGATCGCCTCCCCCTCCCAAATTCCCAAAAAAATCCCCATCCCGAGGCGGGAAGCGATTCCCGCCATTCCCGGCCGCCATTCCCGGTTTTTCCGGCTGATTCCCGGAATTCCTCCCTCCCCCGGGAGCGATGCTGCCGCCGGGAGCCGCCGGGAGCCGCGGGAAAAACATTCCCGGAATTCCCGGAATTCCCAGAATTCCTGAGCCATGGCCCTGAGCTCTCCCTGGAGAGCATTCCCGGAATTCCCGAGCTGCTCCTGGGAAATGCTG
Organism: Acanthornis magna; assembly: GCA_036785705.1. NCBI lineage: Eukaryota > Metazoa > Chordata > Aves > Passeriformes > Acanthizidae > Acanthornis > Acanthornis magna. Next base: position 313,609 of record JAWUZG010000248.1, on the reverse strand, counting down.
CCCCTGCCCGCAGCAGGTAGCGCAGAAATTCGGGAATTTTTTCCCGAGGATATGGGGGGGGGGAGGGGCGGGGAGGGGGAGGGGTTTTTCCAGGATTTTATCAGGATTTTTTCAGGATTTTTCCAGGGTTTTTCCATGATTCTCTCAGCATTTTCCAAGGATTTTCCCATGATTTTTCCAGGATTTTATCAGGATTTTCTCTGGATTTTCCAGGGTTTTCCCAGGATTTTTCCAGGATTTTATCAGGATTTTCTCTGGATTTTCCAGGGTTTTCCCAGGATTTTTCCAGGATTTTCTCAGGATTTTCTCAGGATTTTTCCTGGATTTTTCCCAGATTTTCCCAGCATTTTCTCACGATTTCCCCAGGAATTTTCCAGGATTTTTCCGCGATTTCCTAAGCATTTTCTCAGTGTTTTCCCAGGATTTTTCACGATTTTTTCAGGATTTTTTTTTTTCAGAATTTCTCCAGGATTTTCCCAGGATTTCTCCCGGATTTTCCCAGGACTTCTCCAGGATTTTCCCAGGATTTCTCCCGGATTTTCCCAGGACGCTCCCAGGATTTTCTCCGGATTTTCTCAGGCTTTTCCTAGGATTTTCCAGGGCTTTTCCATGATTCTCTCAGCATTTTCCAAGGATTTTCCCACGATTTTTCCAGGATTTTCTCAGGATTTTCTCAGGATTTTCCCAGGGTTTTATCAGGATTTTTCCCAGATTTTTCCAGGATTTTTTCCTGGATTTTCCCGGGATTTTCTCAGGATTTCATCAGGATTTTTCTAGGAGTTTTCCACAATTCTCTCAGGATTTTATCAGCAATTTCTCAGGATTTTCCCAGGATTTTTCCATGATTCTCTCGGCATTTTCCAAGGATTTTTCCACGATTTTTCCAGGATTTTATCAGGATTTTCTTAGGATTTCCCAGGGTTTTCTCAGGATTTTTCCAGGTTTTTTCCAGGACTTCTTCCAGGATTTTCCCAGGATTTTCTCAGGATTTTCCCAGGATTTTCTCAGTATTTTTTCAGGATTTTTTTCCAGGATTTTCCCAGGATTTTCTCAGGATTTTCCCAGGATTTTCTCAGGATTTCATCAGGATTTTCTCAGGATTTTTCTAGGATTCTCTCAGGATTTTTCCAGGATTATATCAGGACTTTTCCAGGATTTTCTCAGGATTGTCCCAGGATTTTTCCACAATTTTCCTAGGATTTTTCCAGGGTTTTTCCAGGATTTTCCCATGATTTTTCCACAATTTTTCCAGGATTTTCCCAGGATTTTCCCAGGATTTTCCCAGGATTTCCCAGGATTTTCTCAGGATTTCATCAGGATTTTCCCAGGATTTTCCAGGATTTTCTCTGGATTTTCCCAGGATTTTTCAGCATTTTCTCAGGATTTTCCCAGGATTTTTCTACAATTTTCCCAGGATTTTCCCAGGACTTTTCCAGGATTTTTCCAGGATTTTCTCAGGATCTTCTCAGGATTTTCCCAGGATTTTCCCACGATTTTTCCAGGATTTTTCCAAAGGAATTCAGGGTTTGGGATTGGGAATTTCTGGGAATGCTGAGGGGAATCACCGACTCCATCCCCAGGGAATGTTTGGGAAGCGGCTCCGGGATCGGGAGAGTCATTCCCGAGGAAAAAATGGGAATAAAGTCTGGGAAAACCTCCCTGGGCCTTATGGAATTCCAGGATTTTTTCCCAGTTTTTATGGAATTCTGGCCTTTCATTGCAGTTTTATTCCGGTTTTCATGGAATTCCGGAACGGGGGAAAGCCTTTCCCGTGGAATTATGGGATGGGGAAAAGCCTTTCCCGTGGAACTCCAGAATGGGAAAAGCTTTTCCCATGGAATTCTGGATGGGAAAGGATTTTCCCATGGAATTATGGGATGGGAAAAACCTTTCCCGTGGAATTATGGAATGGGAGAAAGCCTTTCCCGTGGAATTATGGGATGGGAAAAGCCTTTCCCGTGGAATTATGGGATGGAGAAAAGCCTTTCCCATGGAATTATGGAATGGGGAAAAGCTTTCCCATGGAATTCCAGAATGAGGAAAAACTTTTCCCATGGAATTCTGGAACACAGAAAAGCCTTTCTCATGGAATTCTGGAATGTGGGAGAAGTCTTTCCCGTGGAATTATGGGATGGGAAAATCCTTTCCCATGAAATTATGGAATGGGGAAAAGTCTTTTCCGTGGAATTCCAGAATGGGGAAAAGCCTTTCCCATGGAATTCTGGGATGGGGGAAAGCCTTTCCCGGGGAATTCCAGAATGGGAAAAACCTTTCCCATGGGCTGCTCCTTTTCCTGGGATAAATCCTCAGGAATTCCGAGGGATCCAACCTCCCTGAGGATTTTCCGGGGCAAAGGCAGAATTTTAGGGAAAATTTGGGAATTCTGGGTGGGAACAACGCCGCCCCGCCTCAGTCCGTCGGGAAGGAACTCCTGGATTTCCTTCCCATGGAATTTTGGTGCGAAAACTCCGGGATTTGGGCTGGAAATGTCTGGGATTTCTGGGCAGGCTCTGTGATTTCCCGGAAAACTCCGGGATTTGGGCTGGAAAACTCTGTGATTTCTGGGAAAACTCTGTGATTTCTGGGAAAATTCAGGGATTTGGGCTGGAAAACTCTGGGATTTCTGGGAAAATTCTGGGATTTGGGCTGGAAAACACCAGGATTTCTGGGAAAGCTCTGGGATTTACTGGTAAACTCTGTGATTTCCGGAAAAACTCCGGGATTTGGGCTGGAAAACTCTGGGATTTCTGGGAAAACTCCTGGATTTGGGCTGGAAAACTCTGTGATTTCTGGGAAAACTCCGGGATTTGGGCTGGAAAACTCTGGGATTTCTGGGAAAACTCCTGGATTTGGGCTGGAAAACTCTGTGATTTCTGGGTAAACTCCGGGATTTGGGCTGGAAAACTCTGGGATTTCCAGGCAAACTCTGGGATTTCTGGGAAAACTCCGGGATTTCCTGGAAGTCTCTGGGATTTGGGCTGGAAAACTCCAGGACTTCCAGGAGAACTCTGATTTCTGGGAAAACTCTGTGATTTCCAGGAAAACTCCTATATTTCCCAAAAAACTCCAGGATTTCCGGGAAAACCCTGGGATTTGGGCTGGAAAACTCCAGGATTTCTGGGCAAACTCCTGGATTTGGGCTGGAAAACTCTGTGATTTCTGGGAAAACTCCGGGATTTGGGCTGGAAATGTCTGGGATTTCTGGGCAGGCTCTGTGATTTCCCGGAAAACTCCGGGATTTGGGCTGGAAAACTCTGTGATTTCTGGGAAAACTCTGTGATTTCTGGGAAAATTCAGGGATTTGGGCTGGAAAACTCTGGGATTTCTGGGAAAATTCTGGGATTTGGGCTGGAAAACACCAGGATTTCTGGGAAAGCTCTGGGATTTACTGGTAAACTCTGTGATTTCCGGAAAAACTCCGGGATTTGGGCTGGAAAACTCTGGGATTTCTGGGAAAACTCCTGGATTTGGGCTGGAAAACTCTGTGATTTCTGGGAAAACTCCGGGATTTGGGCTGGAAAACTCTGGGATTTCTGGGAAAACTCCTGGATTTGGGCTGGAAAACTCTGTGATTTCTGGGAAAACTCCGGGATTTGGGCTGAAAAACTCTGGGATTTCTGGGCAAACTCTGGGATTTCTGGGAAAACTCCGGGATTTCCTGGAAGTCTCTGGGATTTGGGCTGGAAAACTCCAGGACTTCCAGGAGAACTCTGATTTCTGGGAAAACTCTGTGATTTCCAGGAAAACTCCTATATTTCCCAAAAAACTCCCGGATTTCCGGGAAAACCCTGGGATTTGGGCTGGAAAACTCTGGGATTTCTGGGCAAACTCCTGGATTTGGGCTAGAAAACTCTGTGATTTCTGGGAAAACTCCGGGATTTGGGCTGGAAAACTCTGGGATTTCTGGGAAAACTCCGGGATTTGGGCTGGAAAACTCCGGGATTTCTGGGAAAACTCCGGGATTTCTGGGAAAACTCTGTGATTTCCGGGAAGACTCTGATTTCGGGGAAAACTCCAGGATTTGGGCTGGAAAACTCCAGGATTTCTGGGCAAACTCTGTGATTTCTGGGAAAACTCCTATATTTCCCAAAAAACTCCAGGATTTCCGGGAAAACCCTGGGATTTGGGCTGGAAAACTCTGGGATTTCTGGGCAAACTCCTGGATTTGGGCTGGAAAACTCTGGGAGTTCTGGGCAAACTCCGTGATTTCCGGGAAAACTCCGGGATTTCCTGGAAGTCTCTGGGATTTGGGCTGGAAAATTCCAGGACTTCCAGGAGAACTCTGATTTCTGGGAAAACTCTGTGATTTCCAGGAAAACTCCTATATTTCCCAAAAAACTCCCGGATTTCCGGGAAAACCCTGGGATTTGGGCTGGAAAACTCCAGGATTTCTGGGCAAACTCCAGGATTTGGGCTGGAAAACTCCAGGAGTTCTGGGCAAACTCTGTGATTTCTGGGAAAACTCCTATATTTCCCAAAAAACTCCAGGATTTCCGGGAAAACCCTGGGATTTGGGCTGGAAAACTCTGGGATTTCTGGGCAAACTCCTGGATTTGGGCTAGAAAACTCTGGGAGTTCTGGGCAAACTCTGTGATTTCCAGGAAAACTCCGGGATTTCCTGGAAGTCTCTGGGATTTGGGCTGGAAAATTCCAGGACTTCCAGGAGAACTCTGATTTCTGGGAAAACTCTGTGATTTCCAGGAAAACTCCTATATTTCCCAAAAAACTCCCGGATTTCCGGGAAAACCCTGGGATTTGGGCTGGAAAACTCTGGGATTTCTGGGCAAACTCCTGGATTTGGGCTGGAAAACTCTGGGGCTGGAAAACTCTGGGAGTTCTGGGAAAACTCTGATTTCTGGGAAAACTCTGTGATTTCTGGGAAAACTCTGTGATTTCCGGGAAAACTCTGGGATTTCTGGGAAAACTCCAGGATTTGGGCTGGAAAACTCCGGGATTTCTGGGAAAACTCTGTGATTTCCGGGAAGACTCTGATTTCGGGGAAAACTCCAGGATTTGGGCTGGAAAACTCCAGGATTTCTGGGAAAACTCCGGGATTTGGGCTGGAAAACTCCAGGATTTCTGGGCAAACTCTGGGATTTCCGGGAAAACTCCTGTATTTCCCAAAAAACTCCAGGATTTCTGGGAAAACCCTGGGATTTGGGCTGGAAAACTCTGGGATTTCTGGGAAAACTCCAGGATTTCTGGGAAAACTTCAGGATTTCTGGGAAAACTGTGTGATTTCTGGGAAAACTCTGTGATTTCCAGGAAAACTCTGGGATCTGGGCTGCAAAACTTCGTTATTTCTGGGCAAAGTCCATGATTTCCGGGAAAACTCTGTGATTTCCGGGAAAACCCCGGGATTTGGACTGGAAAACTCTGGGATTTCTGGGCAAACTCCAGGATTTGGGCTGGAAAACTCTGGGAGTTCTGGGCAAACTCCGTGATTTCCGGGAAAACTCCGGGATTTCCTGGAAGTCTCTGGGATTTGGGCTGGAAAATTCCAGGACTTCCAGGAGAACTCTAATTTCTGGGAAAACTCTGTGATTTCCAGGAAAACTCCTATATTTCCCAAAAAACTCCCGGATTTCCGGGAAAACCCTGGGATTTGGGCTGGAAAACTCTGGGTTTTCTGGGCAAACTCCTGGATTTGGGCTGGAAAACTCTGGGAGTTCTGGGAAAACTCTGATTTCTGGGAAAACTCTGTGATTTCTGGGAAAACTCTGGGATTTCTGGGAAAACTCTGGGATTTCTGGGAAAACTCCAGGATTTGGGCTGGAAAACTCCGGGATTTCTGGGAAAACTCTGTGATTTCCGGGAAGACTCTGATTTCGGGGAAAACTCCAGGATTTGGGCTGGAAAACTCCAGGATTTCTGGGAAAACTCCGGGATTTGGGCTGGAAAACTCCAGGATTTCTGGGCAAACTCTGTGATTTCCGGGAAAACTCCTATATTTCCCAAAAAACTCCAGGATTTCTGGGAAAACCCTGGGATTTGGGCTGGAAAACTCTGGGATTTCTGGGAAAACTCCTGGATTTCTGGGAAAACTGTGTGATTTCTGGGAAAACTCTGTGATTTCCAGGAAAACTCTGGGATTTGGGCTGCAAAACTTCGTTATTTCTGGGCAAACTCCATGATTTCCGGGAAAACGCTGTGATTTCTGGGAAAACCCCGGGATTTGGACTGGAAAACTCTGTGATTTTTGGGAAAACTCCAGGATTTGGGCTGGAAAACTCTGGGATTTCCAGGCAAACTCTGTGATTTCCAGGAAAACTCTGTGATTTCCGGGAAAACTCTGGGATTTCTGGGAAAACTCCGGGATTTGGGCTGGAAAACTCCGGGATTTCTGGGAAAACTCTGTGATTTCCGGGAAGACTCTTGATTTCGGGGAAAATTCTGGGATTTGGGCTGGAAAACTCCGGGATTTCTGGGCAAACTCTGTGATTTCCGGGATTTCCGGGCAAACCCCGGGATTTCCGGGTCGTTTCTGGGTCCCCGGGGGTATTCCCGGTGGGAATTCCCGATCCGATCCCATTCCGGTGCCGTTCCCAGGGGTGTGCGGCTGCTGCGGAGCTCTGCGGCCGCGCTACAAACGCCTCGTGGACAACATCTTCCCCGAGGACCCCGAGGTAAGGCCGGAGCTTTCCGGGAATCCCAAAAATCCCCAAAATCCTGTGGGAAGGTCGGCTGGGGGGTGGATCCCATCCTTCTTTTTTTTTTTTTTTGGGGATTCGGGATTTGGGGTTTGGGATTCGGGATTCGGGATTTGGGGTTTGGGTGGATGGGAGTTGGATCTGATCCTTTTTCTTTTTTTGGGATTTGGGATTTGGGATTTGGGGATGGATGGAAGGATGGGGGGTGGATCCCATCCTTTTTTTTTATTGGGATGAGGGATTTGGAATTTGGGATTTGGGATTTGGGGTTTGGGTGGATGGGAGGGTGGGAGTTGGATCTGATCTTCGTTTTTTTTTTGGGATTTGGGGATGGATGGGAGTGTGGGGAGTGGATCCCATCCTTCTTTTTTTTTTGGGATTTGGGGATGGATGGGAGGGTGGGAGTTGGATCTGATCCTTTTTCTTTTTTTGGGATTTGGGATTTGGGATTTGGGGATGGATGGGAGGATGGGGGGTGGATCCCATCCTTTTTTTTTTTTTGGGATGAGGGATTTGGAATTTGGGATTTGGGGATGGATGTGACGGTGGGGGGTGGATCCCCTCCTTTTTTTTTTTTTTTGGGATGAGGGATTTGGAATTTGGGATTTGGGATTTGCGTGGATGGGAGGGTGGGAGTTGGATCTGATCCTTCTTTTTTTTTGGGATGAGGGATTTGGGATTTGGGGTTTGGGTGGATGGGAGGATGTGGGATGGGATCTGATCTTCCTTTTTTTTTGGGATTTGGGATTTGGGATTTGGGATTTGGGGATGGATGGGAGGGTGGGGAGTGGATCCCATCCCTTTTTTTTTGGGATTTGGAATTTGGGATTTGGGATTTGGGGATGGATGGGAGGGTGGGAGTTGGATCTGATCCTTTTTCTTTTTTTGGGATTTGGGATTTGGGATTTGGGGATGGATGTGACGGTGGGGGGTGGATCCCATCCTTTTTTTTTTTTTTGGGATGAGGGATTTGGGGTTTGGGGTTTGGGATTTGCGTGGATGGGAGGGTGGGAGTTGGATCTGATCCTTCTTTTTTTTTGGGATGAGGGATTTGGGATTTGGGGTTTGGGTGGGCAGGAGAGTGGAGAATGAATCCCATCCTTCTTTTTTTTTGGGATGAGGGATTTGGGATTTGGGATTTGGGATTTGGGATTTGGGGATGGATGGGAGGATGGGGGGTGGATCCCATCCTTTTTTTTTATTGGGATGAGGGATTTGGAATTTGGGATTTGGGATTTGCGTGGATGGGAGGGTGGGAGTTGGATCTGATCCTTCTATTTTTTGGGATGAGGGATTTGGGATTTGGGATTTGGGGTTTGGGTGGGCAGGAGAGTGGGGAATGAATCCCATCCTTCTTTTTTTTTTGGGATGAGGGATTTGGGATTTGGGATTTGGGATTTGGGGATGGATGGGAGGGTGAGGGACGGGATGTGATCCTTCTTTTTTTTTTTTGGGATTTGGGATTTGGGATTTGGGATTTGGGTGGATGGGAGGGTGGGGGTTGGATCTGATCTTCGTTTTTTTTTTGGGATTTGGGGATGGATGGGAGTGTGGGGAGTGGATCCCATCCTTTTTTTTTTGGGATTTGGGGATGGATGGGAGGGTGAGAGTTGGATCTGATCCTTTTTCTTTTTTTGGGATTTGGGATTTGGGATTTGGGGATGGATGTGACGGTGGGGGGTGGATCCCATCCTTTTTTTTTTTTTTTGGGATGAGGGATTTGGAATTTGGGATTTGGGATTTGCGTGGATGGGAGGGTGGGAGTTGGATATGATCCTTTTTTTTTTTTGGGATGAGGGATTTGGGATTTGGGATTTGGGATTTGGGGTTTGGGTGGGCAGGAGAGTGGGGAATGAATCCCATCCTTCTTTTTTTTTGGGATGAGGGATTTGGGATTTGGGGATGGATGGAAGGGTGGGTAGTGGATCCCATCCTTCTTTATTTTTTGGGATTTGGGATTTGGGGATGGATGGGAGGGTGGGAGTTGAATCTGATCCTTTTTTTTTTTGGGGATTTGGGGATGGATGGGAGGGTGGGGGGTGGATCCCATCCTTTTTTTTTTTTTTTGAGATTTGGGATTTGGGATTTGGGGTTTGGGATTTGCGTGGATGGGAGGGTGGGAGTTGGATCTGATCCTTCTTTTTTTTTGGGCTGAGGGATTTGGGATTTGGGGTTTGGGTGGGCAGGAGAGTGGAGAATGAATCCCATCCTTCTTTTTTTTTTGGGATGAGGGATTTGGTATTTGGGATTTGGGATTTGGGGATGGATGGGAGGGTGAGGGACAGGATCTGATCCTTCTTTTTTTTTTGGGGATTTGGGATTTGGGGTTTGGGTGGATGGGAGGGTGAGGGGTTGGATCCAATCCTTCTTTTTTTTGGGGGATTTGGGATTTGGGATTTGGGATTTGGGAGGGTGGGAGGGTGGGGGATGTTATCCGATCCTTCTTTTTTTTTTTTTGGGATGAGGGATTTGGGGTTTGGGGTTTGTGTGGATGGGAGTTGGATCTGAGCCTTCCTTTTTTTTTGGGGGATGAGGGATTTTAGGTTTGGGTGGATGGGAGGGTGAAGGACAGGATCTGATCCTTCTTTTTTTTTTGGGGATTTGGGATTTGGGGATGGATGGGAGGGTGGGGGTTGGATACTACCCTTTCTTTTTGGGATAAGGGATTAGGGATTTGAGGTTTGGGACTTGGGATTTGGGGTTTGGGGTTTGCGTGGACGGGAGTTGGATCTGATCCTTCTTCTTCCAGGATTTGGGATCTAAACCTTTTTTGGAATTTGGGATTTGGGATTTGGGTGGACGGGAGGGTGCGGAATCGGATCCAGTCCTTTTTCCAGGATTTGGGATTTGGGATTTTGGATTTGGGGTTTGGGTGGGTGGGAGGGTGAGGGATTGGAGCCGATCTTTCTTCTTCCAGGATTTGGGATTTGGAATTTTTGGGATTTGAGATTAAGGTGGACAGGAGGGTGAGGGATCGGATCCAATCCTTTTTCCGGGATTCGGGATCCGGGATTTCGGATTTCCAAGGGTGGGGATCCCTCAACACCCCCAGGGTTCCCAGCCCCAGAATTCCCTGCACTTCCAGGATCCAGGAATTCCCCTCGGGATCAGCCCCAGGGAATTCCCTGCTGGGCCTGGAGCGTCCCAAATCCAACCGTTCCCATTAACTGGGAATGACTGGGATCGTTCCATGAACTGGGAGTGACTGGGATCGTTCCATGAACTGGGAATGACCAGGATCGTTCCATGAACTGGGAATGACTGGGATCGTTCCGTTAACTGGGAATGACTGGGATCGTTCCATGAACTGGGAATGACTGGGATTGTTCCATGAACTGGGAATGACTGGGATCGTTCCATGAACTGGGAATGACTGGGATTGTTCCATGAACTGGGAATGACCGGGATAGTTCCATGAACTGGGAATGACCGGGATCGTTCCAGGGACTGGGAGTGACCGGGATCGTTCCATTAACTGGGAATGAGTGGGATCGTTCCATTAACTGGGAATGACTGGGGTCGTTCCATTAACTGGGAATGACTGGGATCGTTCCAGGGACTGGGAATGAGTGGGATCGTTCCGTTAACTGGGAATGACTGGGGTCGTTCCATGAACTGGGAATGACCGGGATCGTTCCATGAACTGGGAATGACTGGGATCGTTCCATGGGCTGGGAATGACTGGGATGGTTCCATTAACTGGGAATGACTGGGATCATTCCGTTAACTGGGAATGACTGGGATCGTTCCATTAACTGGGAGTGACTGGGATCGTTCCATGAACTGGGAATGACCGGGATCGTTCCATTAACTGGGAATGACTGGGATTGTTCCAGGGGATGGGAATGACTGGGATCGTTCCATGAACTGGGAATGACTGGGATCGTTCCGTTGACTGGGAATGACCGGGATCGTTCCATGAACTGGGAATGACTGGGATCATTCCGTTAACTGGGAATGACTGGGATCGTTCCATTAACTGGGAGTGACTGGGATCGTTCCATGAACTGGGAATGACTGGGATCGTCCCATGAACTGGGAATGACTGGGATCGTTCCATGAACTGGGAATGACTGGGATCGTTCCATGAACTGGGAATGACTGGGATCGTTCTATTAACTGGGAATGACTGGGATTGTTCCAGGGACTGGGAATGACTGGGATCATTCCATGAACTGGGAGTGACTGGGATCGTTCCAGGGACTGGGAATGACTGGGATCGTTCCATTAACTGGGATTGACTGGGATCGTTCTATTAACTGGGAATGACTGGGATAGTTCCATGAACTGGGAATGACTGGGATCGTTCCATGAACTGGGAATGACTGGGATCGTTCCATGAACTGGGAATGACTGGGATCGTTCCATTAACTGGGAGTGACTGGGATCGTTCCAGGGACTGGGAATGACTGGGATCGTTCCATGAACTGGGAATGACTGGGATCGTTCCGTTGACTGGGAATGACCGGGATCGTTCCATGAACTGGGAATGACTGGGATCATTCCGTTAACTGGGAATGACTGGGATCGTTCCATGAACTGGGAGTGACTGGGATCGTTCCATGAACTGGGAATGACTGGGATCGTCCCATGAACTGGGAATGACTGGGATCGTTCCATGAACTGGGAATGACTGGGATCGTTCCATGAACTGGGAATGACTGGGATCGTTCTATTAACTGGGAATGACTGGGATTGTTCCAGGGACTGGGAATGACTGGGATCATTCCATGAACTGGGAGTGACTGGGATCGTTCCAGGGACTGGGAATGACTGGGATCGTTCCATTAACTGGGATTGACTGGGATCGTTCTATTAACTGGGAATGACTGGGATAGTTCCATGAACTGGGAATGACTGGGATTGTTCCATGAACTGGGAATGACTGGGATCGTTCCGTTAACTGGGAATGACTGGGATCGTCCCATGAACTGGGAATGACTGGGATCGTTCCATGAACTGGGAATGACTGGGATCGTTCTATTAACTGGGAATGACTGGGATCGTTCCAGGGACTGGGAATGACTGGGATCGTTCCATTAACTGGGAGTGACTGGGATCGTTCCAGGGACTGGGAATGACTGGGATCGTTCCATTAACTGGGATTGACTGGGATCGTTCTATTAACTGGGAATGACTGGGATCGTTCCGTTAACTGGGAATGACTGGGATCGTTCCATGAACTGGGAGTGACTGGGATCGTTCCATGAACTGGGAGTGACTGGGATCGTTCCATTGGCTGGGAATGACTGGGATCGTTCCGTTAACTGGGAATGACTGGGATCGTTCCATGAACTGGGAATGACTGGGATCGTTCCATTAACCGGGAGTGACTGGGATCGTTCCATGAACTGGGAATGACCAGGATCGTTCCATGAACTGGGAATGACTGGGATCGTTCCAGGGACTGGGAATGACTGGGATCGTTCCAGGGACTGGGAATGACTGGGATCATTCCATGAACTGGGAGTGACTGGGATCGTTCCAGGGACTGGGAATGACTGGGATCGTTCCATGGGCTGGGAATGACTGGGATCGTTCCATGAACTGGGAATGACCGGGATCGTTCCATTAACTGGGAATGACTGGGATCGTTCCATTAACTGGGAGTGACTGGGATCGTTCCAGGGACTGGGAGTGACCGGGATCGTTCCATTAACTGGGATTGACCGGGATCGTTCCATGAACTGGGAATGACCGGGATCGTTCCATGAACTGGGAATGACTGGGATCATTCCATTAACTGGGAATGACTGGGATTGCTCCATTAACTGGGAATGACCGGGATCGTTCCATTGGCTGGGAATGACTGGGATCGTTCCATGAACTGGGAATGACTGGGATTGTTCCGTTAACTGGGAGTGACTGGGATCGTTCCATGAACTGGGAATGACTGGGATCGTTCCATGAACTGGGAGTGACTGGGATCGTTCTATTAACTGGGAATGACTGGGATCGTTCCGTTAACTGGGAATGACCGGGATCGTTCCATTGGCTGGGAATGACTGGGATCGTTCCATGAACTGGGAATGACTGGGATCGTTCCGTTAACTGGGAGTGACTGGGATCGTTCCAGGGACTGGGAATGAGTGGGATCGTTCCATTGGCTGGGAATGACCGGGATCGTTCCATGAACTGGGAATGACCGGGATCTTTCCATGGGCTGGGAATTCCCAAAATCTTGGTGCTGTTGAGAATCTCTGGGGTGGGCCTGGCCTGGCTCGGAGGTTTTCCCAGGAACACAAGGCCTTCCCATTCCCATTCCTTTCCCATCCTATTCCCATTCTATTCCCATCCCCATTCCCATAATTCCCATTCCCATTCCATTCCTGTTCCCATTCCCATTCCAATCCAATCCCCATTCCAATCCCCATTCCCATTCCCATAAATCCCATTCTCATTCCCATTCTATTCCTATTCTATTCCATTCCCATTCCCATAATTCCCATTCCCATTCCCGTTCCCATTCCCATTCCCGTTCTTATTCCCGTTCCCATTCCATTCCCATTTCCATTCCCATAATTCCCATAATTCCCATTCCATCCCATTCCCATTCCATTCCGTTCCATTCCCATTCCCATTCCCATAATTCCCATTCCCATTGCCATTCCTATTCCCATTCCCATAATTCCCATTCCCATTCCCATAATTCCTATTCCCATTCCCATAATTCCCATTCCCATTCCCATAATTCCTATTCCCATTCCCATTCTTCCCATAATTCCCATAACTCCCATAATTCCCATAATTCCCAGGATGGGCTGGTGAAGACCAACATGGAGAAGCTGACGTTCTATGCTCTCTCGGCTCCGGAGAAGTTGGATCGGATCGGAGCCTACCTGTCGGAGAGGATGATCCGCGACGTCAGCCGGCACCGCTACGGGTCAGGGAGCAGGAAAGCCGGGAATTCTGGGAATTCTGGGATGGCTGGGAATTCTGGGAATTCTGGGAGGGCTGGGGGGGGAGGGAGGGGAAATCCAATCCCAATTTTATCCCATTCCAATCCAAATCCAGTCCTATTCCCATCCCGTTCAAATCCAAATCCCAATCCCATTCTGATCCCAATCCCATTCCCAATCCCAATCCCAGTCCCAATCCCAATCCCATTCTGATCCCAATCCCAATCCCAATTCCATTCCGTCGCCCAATCCCAATCCCATTCCAATCCCAATTCCAATCCCAATCCCATTCCAATCCCATCCCATACCAATCCCAATCCAATCCCATTATAATCTCAATCCCATTCCCAATCCCATCCCATCCCATTCCAATTCCAATCTAATCCCATTCCAATCCCATCCCAATCGCATTCCAATCCCATTCTGCTCCCATCCCAATCCCATCCCATCCCCATTGCATTCTAATCCCAATCCCAATCCCATCCCAATCTGAATCCCATCCTATCCCAATCCAATCCAATTCCAATCCCATTCCAATCCCAATCCATACCCAATCCAACCCCGCGATCCCAGGGGGATCCCAGTCCATCCTGGGACATTCCCCGGGAATGTCAGCCCATTTGGGAATCCCTTCCCCAACCCCAAGCACTCTCCCCTTTCCCAGGGCAATCCCTCTGAGCATTCCCAGCTCTCCCAGCTTTCCCAGATCCCATCCATCCCCACCCCAACTCCTCCCTGCCAAGGAATTTCGGCATCCAGGAGCTTCCCTGGCAATCTCGGCACTCCAGGAAGGCTCTCCCTTCCCTTTGCCATCCCCGACTTCCATCCAAATCCCTCGCCATGGATTCCCAGTGTCCTCCAGCCCAGAATCCCGCAATGCTTTGGGATCCGTGGGCCCCAAATCCCATCCCATTCCCATCCCAATCCAATCCCACGATCCCAGGGGGATCCAAATCCATCCTCGGGCACTGCCAGGGCTCCACAGCTTTCCTGGGAATTCCAGCCCGGGGTATCCATAGGGATGGATCTGCTCCCTCGGGATCGCCCTTTGGCTCTTTTCGGGTTTTCCGTGGATCTCCAGCAGCTCCCGGATCCCTTCCCGAGGCTGCTCGGAATTCCGTGGGCGCCACTTTCGCTCCTGGAAAATTCCCTGGAGCTCCCCAATCCTGACCTTGATCCCAGCGCTCCCGAAGCCACCCTGGAGAATTTTTGGGAACAATTCCAGGAATGGGAATTCCGGGAATGGGGTCTGAGGCGCTTCCCAGCTTTTCCGGAGCCGCGGGAAGGCCGAAAATGTTTGGGAAGCACATTTTTGGGATCGCCATTCCCATGGAAAATGGGACGGGAATTCCCTGGGATTTCCATTCCCCAGGATCGGGATCAGATCCTGTTCCCTTGGTTTTCCATCTGAAATTCCCTCGGAATCCGTTACAAATTCCGGGAGAGCTCTGGAGGGCTCCATCCCTCGGGAGCAGCCTCTGGATCCATTCCGGGCTCCAGAACCGAGGAAAACCTGGGAAAAAAGCTGGAAAAAGTCTGGAAAAAACTGGAAAAAAACTGGACAAAAATTGGAAAAAAAATGGGAAAAAGCTGGAAAAAAAGCTGGAAAAAAAACTGAAAAAAAAAAAGGAAAAAAAAATGGAAAAAAATGGAAAAAAATGGAAAAAAAATGGGAAAAAAAAAGGAAAAGAAATGGAAAAAATGGAAAAGAAATGAAAAAAAAAAAGGAAAAAAAATGGAAAAAAATGGAAAAGAGCTGGAAAAGCTTCAAAGGCTCATCCATGTCCCTGGGAATGCTGGGATGATCCGAGCTCTGCGCAACATTCCTTGGATCTCTGGGGAAAAAACAACAACACCAAAAAAAACAGTTCCAGAGGTTTCCTGACGTGTCCCAGATCCGGGAACAAATTCCCTATGGAATGGGGACGGATTTTCCAATTTTAGCGCCCGGAATGAGCGTGGGATGGGCCCGGCCTGGATTTTGGGAATGCCAGGAGTTGATTTTCCATCCCCTCTGATCCCGATGATCCTGGATCATCAGTTATCCCAAAAAATCCAGGAATGCTGTCCCAGGAATGTCGTTCCCAGCCTTTTCCCGGGAGCTGGAAAATTCCCTTTTTCCTGCTCTCATCCCAGCCAGATTCCCTCCAGAATATCTGGGGTTATCCGGGATTTTTGCTCTCCCGGCCTCTGGAATCACTGGGGCTGCGATCCCGCAGGGATTTCTCCGTCCCCAGAGCCGGAATTCCCGATTTTCCGAGCCCCGGAAAATGGGATCGATCTTCCCGCGTTTTACCTGGAAATTCTGGTGTTTCCCAGGGAATTCCGGAAGGAGATCCCGGCCGTGGGAAACGGAGCTGGAAAAGCGGGAATTGGGCTGGAAATCCCAAAAAAATCCGGGTTTGGCCCCTCCCACTTTGGGAATCCGGGGTCTGCCATGGGATAAAAATTCCGAGGGGAGGGAATGAGGAATGGGAGGGAATGGGATGAGATTCCGGAGCTTTTGGAATTCTGGGATTCACTGCGGGAAGAGCCGGAGCCGGGATGCTTCGTGTGATCCCAGTTTGGGGTTTTTTTTGGGAATTCTGGGTGTTCCCAGCTGGAATAAATCCCTGCTCGGAGCTGGCAGAGCCTGGGAATTCCCTCTCCGTGGAATTGGGAGTTCCCAATCCATTGGTTGGGAAGGATCCATTCCCAGTTCCCAATTCCCTTCCATTCCCAATTCCCAGTTCCCAATTCCCAATTCGCTTCCCTAAATCCCATCCCTTCCGTTCCTTCCCTAAATCCCTTCGCAATTCCTAATTCTTTTCCATTCCCAATTCCGAACTCCCAATTCCCAATTCCCCTTCTTTCAATTCCCAATTCCCAATCCCCAATTCCCAATTCTCTTCCATTCCCATTTCCCAGTTCCTAATTACTTTCCATTCCCAATTCCTAATCCCCAATTCCCTTCCCAATTTCCAATTACTTTCCCAATTCCCAATTTCCTTCCATTCCCTAAATCCCTTCCTTAAATCCCTTCCCTTCCCAATTCCCATTTCCCATTTCCCATTTCCCATTTCCCAATTCCCTTCCGTTCAATTCCCAATTCCCAATTACTTTCCATTTCCAATCCCCAATTCCCAATCCCCAATTCCCAATTCCCTTCCATTTCCCATTTCGCATTTTCCAATTCCTGTCCATTCCCAATCCCCAATTCCCAATCCCCAATTCCCATTTCTCAATTCCCAATCCCCAATTCCCATTTCCCAACCCTCAATTCCCAATCCCCAATTCCCTTCCATTCCCAATCCTCAATTCCCATTTCTCAATTCAAATTCCCAATCCCCAATTCCCAATTCCCAGTCCCCAATTAATTTCCATTCCCAATTCCCAATTTCCAATTTCCTTCTATCCCCAGTCCCCAGTCCCCCAACTCCCCCACCCCACACTGCTCTCCTCGGGGTCCGTTCCGGCATTCCCGTTCCGATTCCCACTCAAATTCCCGTTCCGATTCCCGCTCCGATTCCCGTTCCAATTCCCACTCAGATTCCCGATGCGATTCCTGTTCCGATTCCCATTGCAATTCCCACTCCAATTCCCGTTCCGATTCCCGTTCCAATTCCCACTCAGATTCCTGGTGCGATTCCTGTTCCGATTCCCATTGCAATTCCCACTCCAATTCCCGTTCTGATTCCCGTTCTGATTCCCATTCTGATTCCCATTCCGATTCCCATTATGATTCCCATTCCAATTCCCGTTCCAGTTCCCGTTCCAATTCCCGGTGCGATTCCCGCTCCAATTCCAGTTCCAATTCCTGTTCCGATTCCTGCTCCAATTCCCATTCCGATTCCCGCTCTGATTCCCGTTCCGGCATTCCCGTTCCGATTCCCAGTCCAATTCCCATTCCAATTCCCACTCTGATTCCCGCTCCAATTCCTGGTCCTATTCCCGTTCCAATTCCCATTCCAATTCCCGTTCCCATTTCCGCTCCGGGATTCCCATTCCAATTCCCACTCCGGGATTCCCGTTCCAATTTCCACTCCAATTCCCGCTCCAATTCCCGTTCCGATTCCCTTTCCAATTCCCGTTCCAATTCCCGCTCCGATTCCCGCTCCGATTCCCATTCCCATTCCCATTCCCATTCCAATTCCCGTTCCCATTCCTGTTCCCGTTCCCATTCCCGTTCCGGGATTCCTGTTCCGATTCCCATTCCCATTGCCGTTCCGGGATTCCCACTCCAATTCCCACTCCAATTCCCGCTCCGATTCCTGTTCTGATTCCCGTTCCGATTCCCGTTCTGATTCCTGTTCCCATTCCCATTCCGGGATTCTCGTTCCGATTCCCGTTCTGATTCCCGCTCCGATTCCCGTTCCCGTTCCCATTCCCATTCCAATTCCCATTCCCGTTCCGGGATTCCCATTCCGATTCCCATTCCCATTCTGATTCCCGTTCCCATTCCCATTCCAATTCCCATTCCCGTTCCCATTCCCGTTCCAGGATTCCCATTCCAATTCCCGTTCCAATTCCCATTCCAATTCCCATTCCCGTTCCGGGATTCTCGTTCCGATTCCCATTGCCATTCCTGTTCCCATTGCCATTCCCCTTCCCGTTCCGGGATTCCCGTTCCGATTCCCGTTCCAATTCCAATTCCCATTCCCATTCCCATTCCCGTTCCGGGATTCCCGTTCTGGGATTCCCGTTCCCATTCCCGTTCTGGGATTCCCATTCCGATTCCCGTTCCTGTTCCGGGATTCCCGTTCCGATTCCCGGTCCGGGATTCCCGTTCCCATTCCCATTCGAATTCCCGTTCCCATTCCCGTTCCCATTCCCATTCCCATTCCGATTCCCGTTCCCGTTCCCGGATTCCCGTTCCGATTCCCGGTCCGATTCCCGCCCGGAATGCCTTCCCAGGTACGTGTGCATCGCCATGGAGGCGCTGGACCAGCTGCTGATGGCTTGCCACTGCCAGAGCATCAACCTCTTCGTCGAGAGCTTCCTCAAGATGGTGGGGAAGCTCCTGGAGTCCGAGAAGCCCAACCTGCAGATCCTCGGCACCAACTCCGTGAGCAACGCCGGCAACGCCGCCGGAATTCCGGGAATTCGGGGGGGAGGGTGGGGTTTGGGGAGAGAGTGGGAAAATCCCGAGGAAAAATAGATGGAAAAGCTGGGATTTCCCGGAAAAGTGGCAGAATTCCGAGGAGAAATGGGTGGAAAAGCTGGGATTTGCTGGGAAAGTGGCAGAATTCCGAGGAGAAATGGGTGGAAACGCTGGGATTTGGTGGGAAAATGGCAGAATTCCGAGGAGAAATGGGTGGAAAAGCTGGGATTTGCTGGGAAAATGGCAGAATTCCGAGGAGAAATGGGTGGAAAAGCTGGGATTTGCTGGAAAAGTGGCAGAATTCCGAGGAGAAATGGGTGGAAAAGCTGGGATTTCCTGGAAAAGTGGCAGAATTCCGAGGAGAAATGGGTGGGAATGCTGGGATTTGCTGGGAAAGTGGCAGAATTCCGAGGAGAAATGGGTGGAAATGCTGGGATTTGCTGGAAAAGTGGCAGAATTCCGAGGAGAAATGGGTGGAAATGCTGGGATTTGCTGGGAAAATGGCAGAATTCCGAGGAGAAATGGGTGGGAATGCTGGGATTTCCTGGAAAAGTGGCGGAATTCCGAGGAGAAATGGGTGGGAATGCTGCGATTTGCTGGGAAAATGGCAGAATTCCGAGGGGAAATGGGTGGAAAAGCTGGGATTTCCTGGAAAAGTGGCAGAATTCCAAGGAGAAATGGGTGGAAATGCTGGGATTTGCTGGGAAAATGGCAGAATTCCGAGGGGAAATGGGTGGAAACGCTGGGATTTGGTGGGAAAATGGCAAAATCCTAAGGGAAAACGGCTGAAAAAGTGGCAAAATCCTAAGGGAAAACGGCTGGGAAGATATGTGGGGTTTTCGGGAAAAGTGGGAAAATCCTAAGGGAAAATGGCTGGAAAAGATGGGATTTCCTAGGAAAGTGGGAAAATCTTAAGGGGAAAACCGCTGGGAAAATCTGTGGGGTTTTTTTGGGAAGGCAGCAAAATCCCAAGGGAAAATGGCTGGAAGAGGAGGGGGTTTGCCAGAAAAGTGGGAAAATCCTAAGAAGAAAACAGCTGGGAAAATCTGTGGGGTTTGCTGGAAAAGAGGCAAAATCGTGAGGGAAAAGAGATGGGAAAATCTGTGGGGTTTGCTGGAAAAGTGGGAAAATCCTGAGGAATTGAAGGAGGTGGGGAGATCGGGGGGGTTTTTCTGGAAAAGTGACAAAATCCCAAGGGGAAACCTCTGGGAAAATCTGTGGGGTTTTCTGGAAAAGTGGGAAAATCCCAAGGGAAAACAGCAGGAAAATCTTTGGGGTTTCCTGGAAAAGTGGGAAAATCCCAAGGGAAAATGGGTGGAAAAGACGGAGATTTACTGGAAAAGTGGGAAAATCCCACTATGGGAAAATCTGTGGGGTTTGCTGGGGAAGGGGGAAAATCCTGAGGGAAAATGAGTGGAAAAGCTGAGGATTTTTGGGAAAAGTGGCAGAAAACGGCGGAAAAAGCTGTGGGATTTTTGGGAAAAGTGGCAAAATCCTGAGGGAAAACCAATGGGAAAGTCTGTGGGGTTTTCTGGAAAAGTGACAAAATCCCAAGGGAAAATGGCCTGAAAGGTGGGGATTTTTTTTGAAAAGTGGGAAAATCCCAAGGGAAAATGGCTGGGAAAATCTGTGGGGTTTTCTGGAAAAGTGGCAGCATTCCAAAGGGAATAGATGGAAAATCTGGGATTTCCTGGGAAATAGCAAAATCCCATTTAAAAAAAAGCCGGAAAAGCTGGAATTTCCTGGGAAAATGGGAAAATCCTATAAAAAACAGCCAGAAAATCTGGGATTTCCTGGGAAATAGCAAAATCCCCAAAAAAAATCAGCCGGAAAAGCTGGAATTTCCTGGGAAAATGGGAAAATCCAATGGGAAAACAGCCAGAAAATCTGGAGCTTCTCAGCACCAAAACCTCCAAAAATCCCAATTTTGGGTGGAATTCCCCGGCAATTTTTCCGGGATTTTTTCTGGAATTTTTTCCCGGGATTGATTTTTCCCAGGATTTTTTTCCAGGATTTTTCCTGGCATTTTTTCCGGGATTTTTCCTGGGATTTTTTCTTGGATTTTTTCTGGGATTTTTCCCGGGATTTTTTCCTGGGATTTTTCCTGGGATTTTTTCCCGGGATTTTTCCTGAGATTTTTTTCCCAGGATTTTTCCCTGGGATTATTTCCTGGGATTTTTTCCGGGATTTTTCCTGAGATTTTTTCCCGGGATTTTTCCTGGGATTTTTGCCGGGATTTTTTTCTGGAATTTTACCCAGGATTTTACCCAGGATTTTTCCTGGGATTTTCCCGGGATTTTTCCTGGGATTTTTCCCGCTATTCCCGTTTTTCCCTCCTCCTGCAGTTTGTGAAGTTCGCCAACATCGAGGAGGACACGCCCTCGTACCACCGCAGCTACGACTTCTTCGTGTCGCGCTTCAGTGAAATGTGCCACTCCGGACACGATGATCCCGACATCCGCAAAAAGTGAGGGAAAACCCAGAAAAAAACTGGGAATGGGGTTTGGGATTTGGGATTTAGGGATTTGGGATTTAGGGAAATGTGCCACTCCGGCCACGATGATCCCAACATCTGCAAAAAGTGAGGGAAAACCCAGAAAAAAACTGGGAATGGGATTTGGGATTTAGGGAAATGTGCCACTCGGGCCACGATGATCCCGACATCTGCAAAAAGTGAGGGAAAAACCCAGAAAAAACCTGGGAATGGGGTTTGGGATTTGGGATTTGGGATCTAGGGAAATGTGCCACTCCGGACACGATGACCCCGACATCTGCAAAAAATGAGGAATTCCTGGAAAAAAACTGGGAATGAGGTTTGGGATTTAGGGAAATGTGCCACTCCGGCCACGATGATCCCGACATCTGCAAAAAGTGAGGAATTCCTGGGAAAAATGCGGGAATGGGGTTTGGGATTTGGGGTTTGGGATTTGGGATTTAGGGATTTGGGATTTAGGGAAATGTGCCACTCCGGCCACGATGACCCCGACATCCGCAAAAAGTGAGGGAAAAACCCAGAAAAAACCTGGGAATGGGGTTTGGGATTTGGGATTTGGGATTTAGGGAAATGTGCCACTCCGGACACGAGTGTCCCGACATCTGCAAAAAGTGAGGAAAAACCAGGAAAAATGTGGGAAAAAATGTGGGAATGGGGTTTGGGATTTGGGGATTTGGGATTTGGCATTTAGGGAAGTATGCCACTTGGGCCACGATGATCCCGACATCCGCAAAAAGTGAGGAATTCCCGGAAAAACCCCGGGAATGGCATTTGGGATTTAGGGAAGTGTGGCACTCTAGCCATGATGATCCCGACATCCGGAAAAAGTGAGAGAAGACCCTGGGAAAAATGTGGGAAGGGGGTCTGGGATTTGGGATTTAAGGAAATGTGCCACTCCGGCCATGACCATCCTGATATCCGCAAAAAGTGAGGGAAAAACCCGGAAAAACCCTGGGAATGGGGTTTGGGATTTGGGGATTTAGGGATTTGGGATTTAGGGATTTGGGATTTGGGATTTAGGGAAATGTGCCACTCTGGCCACGATGATCGCGACATCCAAAAAAAGGGAGGGAAAAGCTCTGGGAATAAGGTTTGGGATTTAGGGATTTGGGATTTAGGGAAATGTGCCACTCCAGCCACAATGACTGTGACATCTGCAAAAAGTGAGGAATTCCCGGAAAAACCCTGGGAATGGGGTTTGGGATTTAGGGATTTGGGATTTAGGGATTTAGGGATTTGGGATTTGGGATTTGGGGATTCAGGGAAATGTGCCACTCTGGCCACGACGATCCCCACAGGATTCCAGGTTTTTTACGGAATTCAGCGTTTTCCATGGAATTCTTCTCCAGGAATTCCGGTCTGGGCTGTGTGGGGTCGGGAAGGACCTTTGGGGCTCATCCTTCGGAGAATTCCCCGACCGCGTGCGGATCCTTTGGCGTCTCCCAGGGAATTCCCTCAGAATTCCGGGATCTTTTTCCGTCAGGATCCGGATGTCGGGGATCAAGGGCCTGCAGGGTGTGGTGCTGTTCCCAGGTGGAATTCCCATGGAATTCCGGGATGATTTTCCCATGGGAATTCCCTCAGAATTCCAGGATTTTTTCCCCCCGTCAGGATCCGGATGTCGGGGATCAAGGGCCTGCAGGGGATGGTGCTGATCCTGAGCGGATCCCGGGGAATTCCCTGGGAATTCTGGGATGATTTTCCCGCAGGAATTCCCTCAGAATTCCGGGATTTTTTCCCCCCATTAGGATCTGTATGTCGGGGATCAAGGGCCTGCAGGGGGTGGTGCTGATCCCGGGTTGATCCCGGGGTGGATTCCCATGGAATTCCGGGATTTTTTTCCCGATAGGATCCAGATGTTGGGGATCAAGGGCCTGCAGGGGGTGGTGCTGATCCCGGGGGCAATTCTGGGTTGATTTTCCCAGGGGATTCCCTCAGAATTCCGGGATAATTTCCCCAGGAGATTCCCTGGAAATTCCGGCATGATTTTCCTGGGGAATTCCCATGGAATTCCGGGATTTTTTTCTCTCAGGATCCGGATGTTGGGGATCAAGGGCCTGCAGGGGGTGGTGCTGTTCCCAGGTGGAATTCCCATGGAATTCTGGGATGATTTTCCCGCGGGAATTCCCTCAGAATTCCGGGATTTTTTCCCCCCATTAGGATCCGGATGTTGGGGATCAAGGGCCTGCAGGGGGTGGTGCTGATCCTGGGCGGATCCCAGGGAATTCCCTCAGAATTCCAGGATGATTTTCCTGGGGGGATCTCCTGGAAATTCCGGGATGATTTTCCCGGGGTGGATTCCCATGGAATTCCGGGATCTTTTTCCCTCAGGATCCAGATGTCGGGGATCAAGGGCCTGCAGGGCGTGGTGCTGTTCCCAGGTGGAATTCCCATGGAATTCCGGGATGATTTTCCTGCGGGAATTCCCTCAGAATTCCAGGATTTTTTTCCGGCAGGATCTGGATGTCCGGGATCAAGGGCCTGCAGGGGGCGGTGCGGATCCAGGGTTGATCCCCGGGGAATTCCCTCAGAATTCCAGGATGATTTTCCTGGAGGGATCCCCTGGAAATTCCACGATGATTTTCCTGGGGAATTCCCTCAGAATTCCGGGTTATTTTCCCATCAGGATCCGGATGTCGGGGATCAAGGGCCTGCAGGGGGTGGTGCTGATCCCGGGGTGGATTCCCATGGAATTCCCGGATTTTTTCCCCCATCAGGATCCAGATGTCGGGGATCAAGGGCCTGCAGGGGGCGGTGCTGATCCCGGGGGGGATTCCCTGCGAATTCTGGGATGATTTTCCTGGGGAATTCCCTCAGAATTCCAGGAATTTTTCCCTCTGGCAGGATGTGGATGTTGGGGATCAAGGGCCTGCAGGGGGCGGTTCGGATCCAGGGTTGATCCCCGGGGAATTCCCTCAGAATTCCAGGATGATTTTCCTGGAGGGATCCCCTGGAAATTCCACGATGATTTTCCTGGGGAATTCCCTCAGAATTCCGGGTTATTTTCCCATCAGGATCCGGATGTCGGGGATCAAGGGCCTGCAGGGGGTGGTGCTGATCCCGGGGTGGATTCCCATGGAATTCCGGGATGTTTTTCCGTCAGGATCCGGATGTCAGGGATCAAGGGCCTGCAGGGGGCGGTGCTGATCCCGGGGTGGATTCCCATGGAATTCCGGGATTTTTTCCCTCAGGATCCGGATGTCGGGGATCAAGGGCCTGCAGGGGGTGGTGCGCAAGACGGTGAACGATGAGCTGCAGGCCAACATTTGGGAGCCGCAGCACATGGACAAGATCGTGCCCTCGCTGCTCTTCAACCTGCAGCACGCGGGAGAGACCGACAGGTACGAGGGAATTTCCAGGAATTCCGGGAGTTCTGGGAGTTCCAGGAATTCCGGGAATTCCGGGACGGGAAGGTGCTGCGATGGCGTTGGGAATTCGGGAATGCGGAGGTGGGAGTGGGATCAAGGGAGGGCTCGGAAAAGCGGGAATGCCAATGGGAGGTCCCAAAGAATTCCAGCCCTTCCGTCCTGATCCCAAAAAAAATTTCCGGCCCTTCCCCTGAATTCCCGTTTCCCCTGGAATTCCCATTTCCCCCAGAATTCCCCATTTTTCTCAGAATTCCCATTTCCCCCGGAATTCCCATTTCCCTCCAATTCCTGTTTCCCCCAGAATTTCCTATTTCCCCTGGAATTCCCAGTTTCCCACTAACTCCACGCTTTCCCTCCAATTCCCCATTTCCCCTCCAATTCTCTATTTTCCCCGGAATTCCCGTTTCCCCCGGAATTCCCTATTTTCCCTCCAATTCCCATTTCCCCTGGAATTCCCCATTTCCCCCAGAATTCCCTTTTCTTCTGGAATTCCCGTTTTCCCCTGGAGTTTCCATTTTCCCGCTAACTCCTTACTTTCTCTCCAATTCCCTATTTCCCCATGCCCTGGAATTCCTGTTTTCCCATTAACTCCTTACTTTCCCTCCAATTCCCCATTTCCCATCCGATTCCCATTTCCCCCAGAGTTCCCCATTTTCCCCAGAATTCCCATCCCCACCGGAATTCCCTATTTCCCCCAGAATCCCCATTCCCCCCATAATTCCCCGTTTCCCCCAGAATCGCTATTTCCCACCTAATTCCCATTTCCCCGGAATTCCCTATTTCCCCTCCAATTCCCCCTTTCCCCGGAATTCCTGTTTCCCCTGGAATTCCTGGTTTCCCACTAACTCCGTACTTTTCCCTCGAATTCCCCATTTCCCCTCCAATTCCCTATTTTCCCTGGAATTCCCCATTTCCCCTGGAATCCCTATTTCCCCTGGAATCCCCATTTCCTCCGTAATTCCCATTTTCCCCAGAATTCCCATTTCCCCTGGAATTCCCATTTTCCCATTGACTCCACACTTGCTATCCAATTCCCTATTTCCCCTGGAATTCCCCTTTTCCCCTGGAATTCCCATTTCCCCCAGAATTCCTCCTTTCCCCAGAATCCCTTTTTCCCCCAGAATTCCCCGTTTCCCACTAACTCCGTACTTTCCCTCCAATTCCCTATTTCCCCCGGAATTCCCTATCTCCTGGGAATTCGAGAATTCCCTCTTTGCCCCAGAATCCCCATTTCCCCCAGAATCCCTATTTCCCCCAGGATTCCCGTTTCCCCTGGAATTCCCATTTCCCCCGGAATTCCCCATTTCCCCCAGAATTCCCATTTCTCCCGGAACTCCCATTTCCCCTGGAATTCCCATTTTCCCATTAACTCCACACTTTCCCTCCAATTCCCCATTTCCCCTTGAGTTCCCTATTTCCCCATTCCCTGGAATTCCCATTTTCCCATTAACTCCTTCCTTTCCCTCTAATTCCCTATGTCCCCTGGAATTCCCCGTTTGCCCTGGAATCCCCGTTTCCTCCATAATTCCCATTCCCCTGGAATTCCCATTTCCCCTGGAATCCCCATTTCCCGCAGAATTCCCGTTTCCCCTGGAATTCCCTATTTCCCTTCTAATTCCCCATTTCTTCTGGAATCCCCATTTCCCCTGGAATCCCCATTTCCCCTGGAATTCCCATTTCCCCCGGAATTCCTGTTTCCCCCGGAATTCCCATTTCCCTTCTAATTCTCCATTTCCCCTGGAATTCCCATCTCCCCCATAATTCCCGTTTTCCCACCAACTCCACACTTTCCCTCCAATTCCCTCTTTCCCCTCCAATTCCCCATTTCCCCCGGAATTCCCATTTCCCCAGAATCCCTGTTTCCTCCGTAATTCCCATTTCCCCCAGAATTCCCATTTCCCCTGGAATTCCCCTTTTCCCCTGGAATTCCCATTTCCCCCAGAATTCCTCCTTTCCCCAGAATCCCTTTTTCCCCCAGAATTCCCCGTTTCCCACTAACTCCGTACTTTCCCTCCAACTCCCTATTTCCCCCAGAATTCCCCATTTCCCCCGGAACTCGGGAATTCCCCATTTTCCCCGTAATTCCCGTTATTCCTCCGTAATCCCATTTTTCCCGTAATTCCCGTTTTTTCCCGCAGCCGCTCGCCGTCGCCGCTGCCGGCGGCGGAGAAGGAGCAGGAGAGCCCCCGGGAGCTGGCGGAGCGCTGCCTGCGCGAGCTGCTGGCCCGCGCCGCCTACGGCAACATCAAGAACGCCATCAAGCCCGTGCTCATGTGAGTCCGTGATTCCCGGGAAAAAAAAAACGGGAATTCACCGCGATTCCCGGGAAAAAACACCGGGAATTCACCGCGATTCCTGAGGAAAAACACCAGGGATTACCCGTGATTCCTGGGAAAAGACACCGGGAATTCCCTGCAATTCCCCGGGAATTCCCTGCAATTCCCAGGGAAAAACACTGTGAATTCCCCACAATTCCCGGGAAGAAAACACTGGGAATTCACCGCGATTCCTGAGGAAAAACACCAGGGATTACCCGTGATTCCTGGGAAAAGACACCGGGAATTCCCTGCAATTCCCCGGGAATTCCCTGCAATTCCCAGGGAAAAACACCGTGAATTCCCCACAATTCCCGGGAGGAAAACACTGGGAATTCACCGCGATTCCTGAGGAAAAACACCAGGGATTACCCGTGATTCCTGGGAAAAGACACCGGGAATTCCCTGCAATTCCCTGGGAATTCCCTGCAATTCCCAGGGAAAAACACTGTGAATTCCCCACAATTCCCGGGAAGAAAACACTGGGAATTCACCGCGATTCCTGAGGAAAAACACCAGGGATTACCCGTGATTCCTGGGAAAAGACACCGGGAATTACCTGCAATTCCCCAGGAATTCCCCACCATTCCCAGGGAAAAACACCGTGAATTCCCCACAATTCCCGGGAAGAAAACACCGGGAATTCACCGCGATTCCTGAGGAAAAACACCAGGGATTACCCGTGATTCCTGGGAAAAGACACCGGGAATTCCCTGCAATTCCCCGGGAATTCCCTGCAATTCCCAGGGAAAAACACTGTGAATTCCCCACAATTCCCGGGAAGAAAACACCGGGAATTCACCGCGATTCCTGAGGAAAAACACCAGGGATTACCCGTGATTCCTGGGAAAAGACACCGGGAATTCCCTGCAATTCCCCGGGAATTCCCTGCAATTCCCAGGGAAAAACACCGTGAATTCCCCACAATTCCCGGGAGGAAAACACTGGGAATTCACCGCGATTCCTGAGGAAAAACACCAGGGATTACCCGTGATTCCTGGGAAAAGACACCGGGAATTCCCCGCAATTCCCCAGGAATTCCCCACAATTCCCAGGGAAAAACACCGTGAATTCCCCACAATTCCCGGGAAGAAAACACCGGGAATTCACTGCGATTCCTGAGGAAAAACACCAGGGATTACCCGTGATTCCTGGGAAAAGACACCGGGAATTCCCTGCAATTCCCCGGGAATTCCCCACCATTCCCAGGGAAAAACACCGTGAATTCCCCACAATTCCCGGGAAGGAAACACTGGGAATTACCCGCGATTCCTGGGGAAAAAATACCAGGAATTGCCTGCAATTCCTTGGGAAAAAAACCGGGAATTCCCTGCAATTCCCCAGGAATTCCCCACAGTTCCCAGGGACAAACACCGGGAATTCCCTGCAATTCCCCAGGAATTCCCTGCAATTCCCAGGGAAAAACACCGTGAATTCCCCACAATTCCCGGGAGGAAAACACTGGGAATTCACCGCGATTCCTGAGGAAAAACACCAGGGATTACCCGTGATTCCTGGGAAAAGACACCGGGAATTCCCCGCAATTCCCCAGGAATTCCCCACAATTCCCAGGGAAAAACACCGTGAATTCCCCACAATTCCCGGGAAGAAAACACCGGGAATTCACTGCGATTCCTGAGGAAAAACACCAGGGATTACCCGTGATTCCTGGGAAAAGACACCGGGAATTCCCTGCAATTCCCCGGGAATTCCCCACCATTCCCAGGGAAAAACACCGTGAATTCCCCACAATTCCCGGGAAGGAAACACTGGGAATTACCCGCGATTCCTGGGGAAAAAATACCAGGAATTGCCTGCAATTCCTTGGGAAAAAAACCGGGAATTCCCTGCAATTCCCCAGGAATTCCCCACAGTTCCCAGGGACAAACACCGGGAATTCCCTGCAATTCCCCAGGAATTCCCTGCAATTCCCAGGGAAAAACACCGTGAATTCCCCACAATTCCCGGGAGGAAAACACTGGGAATTACCCGCAATTCCCGGGGAAAAAATACCAGGAATTCCCTGCGATTCCTTGGGAAAAACACTGGGAATTCCCTGCGATTCCTGGGGAAAAACACTGGGAATTCCCCACGATTCTTGGGGGAAAACACCAGAAATTCCCTGCGATTCCTTGGGAAAAAATGGGAATTCCCTGCACTTCTGGGGGAAAAGCACCAGGAATTCCCTGCAATTCCCTGGGAATTCCCCACGATTCCCAGGGAAAAACACCAGGAATTCCTCGCAATTCCTGGGAAAAAACACCGGGAATTACCCGCGATTCCTGGGGGAAAATGCTAGAAATTCCCCGCAATTCCTGGGGAAAAAAATGGGGAATTCCCCGCCATTCCCAGGGGAAAACAACAGGAATTCCCTGCCATTCCCAGGGGAAAGCAACAGGAATTCCCCGCCATTCCCAGGGGAAAACAACAGGAATTCCCTGCCATTCCCAGGGGAAAGCAACAGGAATTCCCCCCCATTCCCAGGAAAAACACCAGGAATTCCCCACAATTCCTTGGGAAAAACACTGGGAATTCCCTGCAATTCCCAGGGAGAAAACACCGGGAATTCCCCCATGATTCCCAGGAAAAAACACCAGAAATTCCCAGCTCTTCTGGGAAAAAAAAAATCCCCCTGGAGAGGGATTGGTGTTCCCGCCCCTTCCCGCTGCTTCCAGAGGGACCCATCCCAAAATTCCTGCACTTCTCCCGGCAGGAGTTGGGAGCTTTTATTCCCTGTTTTGCCTCCAATTCCATCTGTTCCTCTGTTTTCCCTCGAATTCCATCTTCCCTTGTAATTCCCTGCTTTCCCTCTAATTCCATCTTCCCCTCTAACTCCCCATTTTCCAGTTAATTCCGTGTTTTCTCTCTAATTCCCTGTTTTCTGCAAATTTCATCTTTTCCTGTGATTCAATTTTCCCTCAAGTCTGTTTTCCCACTAATTCGCCATTTTTCCGCGAATTCTGACTTTTCCTCTAATTCCCTCTTTTCCCTTTCATTCCGTCTTCCTTTCTAATTCCGCGTTTTCCCTCAGATTCCATTTTCCCGCTGATTCCCTATTTTCCCTCGATTTCCCTGTTTTCCCACTAATTCCGTTTTCCCTCTAATTTTGTTTTCCCACTAATTCCATCTTTTCCTCTAATTCCCCATTTCCTGTCTAATTCCCTGTTTTCCCTCTGATTCCCGGTTTTCCCTGGAATTCCATGTTTTCCCTGTAAATCCATCTTTCCCCCTGGAATTCCCCATCCCCCTGGAATTCCCTGTTTCCCCAGAATTCCCTGTTTTCCCAGAATTCCCCATTTTTTTCCCAGAATTCCCCGTTTTCCCAGAATTCCCCATTCTTCCCCTGAATCCCCCGTTTTTCCCCCAGAATTCCCCGTTTTCCCAGAATTCCATGTTTTCCCCAGAATTCCCCGTTTTTCCCCCAGAATTCCCTGTTTTTTCCCAGAACTCCTTGGTTTTTTCCCCCAGAATTCCCTGTTTTTTTTCCCCAGAATTCCCAGTTTTCCCCCCAGAATTCCCTGTTTTTTTCCCAGAATTCCCAGTTTTCCCCCAGAATTCCCTGTTTTTTTCTCCCGCAGCCACCTGGACAATCACTCGCTGTGGGAGCCCAAGGTCTTCGCCCGCGGCTGCTTCCGGATCATCATGTACTCCATCCAGGTGGGAATCCCGGGAATCCTCGGCAATCTCCGGGATCTATCCCCGGGAATCTCCGGGATCGATCCTCAGGAATCTCCGGGATCGATCCCCGGGGGATCCCGGACTTTCCCCCAAAAAGTTGGGAATGCCGGAGAGGGAAAGGCAGGGCGGGATGGGAATTCTGGGAATCCTCGGGAATCCTCCAGGATCGATACCGAGGGGATCCCAGATGAGTCCCCGAAAAGTTGGGAATGCCGTGGAGGGAAGGGCAGGGCGAGATGGGAATCCCATGGATCCTCAGGAATCTCTGGGATCGATCCCCGGGGGATCCTGGACGAGTCCCCGAAAAGTTGGGAATTCAGGGAAGGGAAGGGCAGGGTGGGATGGGAATCCTGGGAATCCTCGGGAATCTCCGGGATCCATCCCCGGGGGATCCCGGACGAGTCCCCAAAAAGTTGGGAATGCCGGGGAGGGAAAGGCAGGGCGGGATGGGAATTCTGCAATTCCTCGGGAATCTCTGGGATTGATCCCTGGGGAATCTTGGACTTTCCCCCAAAAAGTTGGGAATGCTGAGGAGGGAAGAGCAGGGTGGGATGGGAATTCTGGGAATCCTCGGGAGTCCTCCAGGATCGATACCGAGGGGATCCCGGATGAGTTCCCGAAAAGTTGGGAATGCTGAGAGGGCAGGGCAGAGTGGGATGGGAATCCCGGGAATCCTCAGGAATCTCTGGGATCAATCCCAGGGGATCCTGGATGAGTCCCCAAAAAGTTGGGAATGCCAGGGAGGGGAGGGCAGGGTGGGATGGGAATCCCGGGAATCCTCAGGAATCTTTGGGATCGATCCCAGGGGATCCTGGACGAGTTTCCGAAAAGTTGGGAATGCCGGGGAGGGAAGGGCAGGGGGGGATGGGAATTCCCGGATCCCGATGAAATCCCATTTCCCCGGATCCTCTCCCACTCTGCGATTTTCCCGTTCTTTTCCCATCTCCCGAGCCCATCCTGGATGTGTTATCCCATTCTTTTCCTCCGGGAATTCTCTTTCTCTTCTTATTCATCCCAACTGCGCTCTGCCGGCTGAATTCCCACCGGGAATTCTCAATTTCCTGTCCCTGATCCCATTCCTGCTTTTCCATCCCATGAATTCCCCAAATCCCAGCGCGGCGCTCCTGGATTTTGGACAATCCCATTATTTCCTCAAAGATCCCAATTATTCCTTCCTGGGGGATGGATTTGTTTGGGAATTCCCGGCTGGAATCCGATCCTTCCTCCCAGATCAGTTCCTTTCTCCCGGAAATCCCAAGGATTCCCAAGAAATCCCAGAAAACCCAAGGATTCCCAGGAAACCCCAAGAAATCCCAAGAAATCCCAAGGATTTCTGAGAATCCCCAAAAATCCCAAGAAATCCCAGAAACCTTAATGATTCCCATCATTCCAACCACCCCATCCCACCATTTTTCCCACAAGAACAGCTCCAAACCTTCCCCTAAATTCCAGAAAACCTCTTTCTCCTGGGTTATTTTTTTTTTTTTTGGGAAAACCATGGGGGTTTGGACCGTGCCGGCATTCCCGGCATTCCCGGGATTCATTCCTTCCTGCCATTCCTTCCTGGCATTCAATCATTACCTCTATTCATTCCTGGCATTCCTGGCATTCCCAGCATTCCCAGCATTCATTCCCGCTATTCATTCCCAGCATTCTTGGCATTCCCGGCACTCATCCCTTCCCACCATTCATTCCCGGCATTCCCGGAATTCCTTCCCAACATTCCTGGAATTCTCGGTGTTTCTTCCCATCATTCATTTCCTCCATTCATTCCCACCATTCCTTCCCAGCATTCCCAGCATTCATTCCTGCCATTCATTCCTGGCATTCCCGGCATTCCCACCATTCTTTCTCACCATTCATTCATTCCCAACATTCCTTTCTGCCGTTCCTTCCCACCGTTCATTCCCGGCATTCCTTCCTGGCATTCCTTCCCAGAATTCCCGGCATTCATTCCCGGCATTCATTCCCAGCATGCCCTCCCGGCATTCATTTCCAGCATTCATTCTCGGCATTCCCAGAATTCATTCCCAGCATTCATTTCCTCCGTTCCTTCCCGGCATTCATTCATTCCCGGCATTCCTTCCCAACATTCCTGGAATTCTCGGCATTCCTTGCCATCATTCATTCCCTCCATTCATTCCCACCGTTCATTCCCGGCATTCATTCATTCCCGGCATTCATTCGTTCCCGGCATTTTTCCCGGCGTTCATTCCTGGGATTTATTCCTTCATTCCTGGTGTTCATTCCCGGCATTCATTCCTTCATTCCCGATAGTTTTCCCAGCATTCCCAACATTCCCGGGATTCATTCCCAAAATTCCCGGCATTCATTCCCACCATTCATTTATTCCTTCCATTCATTCTCTCCATTCATTCCCTCCATTCCTTCCCGCCATTCCTTCCCGGCATTCAATCCTTCCCGGCGTTCATTCCCGGCATTCCTGGCATTCATTCCCACCATTCATTCCCGGCATTCCCGGCATTCCCTCCATTCTTTCCCGCCATTCATTCATTCCCGCCATTCCTTCCTGCCATTCCTTCCCGCCATTCATTCCCGGCATTTGTTCATTCCTGGCATTCCTTCCTGGCATTAATTCCTTCCCAGCATTCGTTCATTCCCAGCATTCATTCCCGGCATTCCCGGGATTCATTCCCGAAATTTCCGCCATTCATTCCCACCATTCATTCTCTCCATCCATTCCCGCCATTCCTTCTCGGGATTCATTCATTCCCAGCATTCATTCATTCCTGCCATTCATTCCCAACATTCATTCCCAGCATTCATTCATTCCAGGCATTCCCGGCATTCCCAGCATTCATTCCCGCCGTTCCCGCCAGCCATTCCCGCCATTCCCGCCATTCCCACCGTTCATTCCTGCCCTTCATTCCCTCCATTCGTTCCCAGCATTCCCAGCATTCATTCACGACATTCCCTCCATTCATTCCCAGCATTCTTTCCCGGCATTCTTGCCATTCCCATGATTCATTCTCGCCATTCCTTCCTGGCATTCCCGGCATTCCTGCCGTTCATTCCTGCCATTCATTCCCAGCATTCCTTCCTGGCGTTCATTCATTCCTGACATTCATTCCCGGCATTCCCTTCGTTCATTCCCTGCATTCCCAGCATTCATTCCCACCATTATTTCCTGGCGTTTATTCATTTCTGGTATTCCTGGCATTTGTTCATTCCTGCCATTCATTCCTTCTCAGCATTCGTTCATTCCCAGCATTCCCAGGATTCATTCCCGAAATTATCTCCATTCATTCTCTCTATTCATTCCCTCCATTCATTCCCTCCCTTCCTTCCCAGCATTCATTCCTTCCTGGTGTTCCCGGGATTCATTCCCGGTGTTTTTCCCGGCATTCCCAACATTCCCGGCATTCATTCCTGGGATTTATTCCTTCATTCCCCATGTTCATTCCCGGCATTCATTCCTTCATTCCCAGTATTTTTCCCAGCATTCCCAACATTCCCGGGATTCATTCCCAAAATTCCCGGCATTCATTCCCACCATTCATTCTCTCCATTCATTTCCTGCATTCCTTCCCACCATTCATTCCTGCCATTCGTTCCCGCCATTCCTTCCCGGCATTCATTCCTTCCCGGCGTTCCCGCCATTCATTCCCGGCATTTTTCCCGGCATTCCCGGCACTCATTCCCGCCGTTTTCCCGGTGTTTTGCAGCCGCAGCATTCCCACCTGGTGATCCAGCAGCTCCTGGGGCACCTGGACGCCAACAGCCGCAGTGCGGCGCCGATCCGCGCCGGCATCGTCGAGGTGCTCTCGGAAGCGGCCGGGATCGCCGCCTCCGGATCCGTGGGTGAGCCGCCCGAATCCCGGGAATCCCAACGGGAATGCCGGCGAGGGAAAGCCGGGGGATGGGAGTTGGGAATTCTGGGGTTTTCTGTGGGAATTGGGGAGAGAAACCTTTTGGGAAGGGCTCTGGGATGAGCTGGGGCTGAGGGATGTCCTCTGGAGAATCCCAGGAATTCTGGGGATCGGTTCTGAGACATCCCAGAGTTCCCAAACTCGGGGATGAGTGGAATTCCGGGGTTTTCTTCGGGAATCGGGAAGAGAAACCTCCTGGGGGGGAATTGGGAATTCTGGGGTTTTCTTTGGGAATTGGGGAGAGAAACTTTTTGGGATAGGCTCTGGGATGAGGTGGGGAATCCTTCTGGAGAATCGCAGGAATTCTGGGGATCGGTTCTGGGACATCCCAGAGTTTGGGAACTCTGGGATGATTGGAATTCTGGCATTTTCTTTGGGAACTGGGGAGAGAAACCTGGGGGGGGTTGGGAATTCTGGGGTTTTCTTCGGGAATTGGGAAGAGAAACCTTTTGGGAAAGGGTCTGGGATGAGGTGTGGAATCCTTCCGGAGAATCGCAGGAATTCTGAGATCATTTCTGGGCCATTCCAGAGTTCCCAAACTCAGGGATGAGTGGAATTCCAGGGTTTTCTTCGGGAATCGGGAAGAGAAACCTCCTGGGGGGGATTTGGGAATTCCAGGGTTTTCTTTAGGAACTGGGGAGAGAAACCTTTTGGGAAAGGCTCTGGGATGAGGTAGGGAATCCTTCCAGAGAATCCCAGGAATTCTGGGATCAGTTCTGGGCCATTCCAGGGCTCCTGAATTTCTGTAGTGACTTAAACCTGGAAAACCGGATGGAATTCCAGGGTTTTCTTTGGGAATTGGAGAGAGAAACCTGGGGTGGGGAGGGTTGGGAATTCTGGGGTTTTCTATGGGAATTGGGAAGAGAAACCTTTTGGGAAGGGCTCTGGGATGAAGTGTGGAATCCTTCTGGAGAATCGCAGGAATTCTGGGAATCGGTCCTGGGCCATCCCAGAGTTCCCAAACTCAGGGATGAGTGGAATTCCGGGGTTTTCTTCGGGAATCGGGAAGAGAAACCTCCTGGGGGGGAATTGGGAATTCTGGGGTTTTCTTTGGGAATTGAGGAGAGAAACTTTTTGGGATAGGCTCTGGGATGAGGTGGGGAATCCTTCTGGAGAATCGCAGGAATTCTGGGGATCGGTTCTGGGACATGCCAGAGTTTGGGAACTCTGGGATGAGTGGAATTCTGGCATTTTCTTTGGGAATTGGGGAGAGAAACCTGGGGGGGGGGTTGGGAATTCCGGGGTTTTCTATGGGAATTGGGAAGAGAAACCTTTTGGGAAAGGGTCTGGGATGAGGTGTGGAATTCTTCTGGAGAATCCCAGGAATTCTGGGGATCGGTTCTGGGCCATCCCAGAGTTCCCAAACTCAGGGATGAGTGGAATTCCGGGGTTTTCTTCGGGAATCGGGAAGAGAAACCTCCTGGGGGGGAATTGGGAATTCTGGGGTTTTCTTTGGGAATTGGGGAGAGAAACTTTTTGGGATAGGCTTTGGGATGAGGTGCGGAATCCTTCTGGAGAATCGCAGGAATTCTGGGGATCGGTTCTGGGACATCCCAGAGTTTGGGAACTCTGGGATGATTGGAATTCTGGCATTTTCTTTGGGAATTGGGGAGAGAAACCTGGGGGGGGGGTTGGGAATTCCGGGGTTTTCTATGGGAATTGGGAAGAGAAACCTTTTGGGAAAGGATCTGGGATGAGGTGTGGAATTCTTCTGGAGAATCCCAGGAATTCTGGGGATCGGTTCTGGGCCATCCCAGAGTTCCCAAACTCAGGGATGAGTGGAATTCCGGGGTTTTCTTCGGGAATCGGGAAGAGAAACCTCCTGGGGGGGAATTGGGAATTCTGGGGTTTTCTTTGGGAATTGGGGAGAGAAACTTTTTGGGATAGGCTTTGGGATGAGGTGCGGAATCCTTCTGGAGAATCGCAGGAATTCTGGGGATCGGTTCTGGGCCATCCCAGAGTTTCCAAACTCAGGGATGAGTGGAATTCCAGGGTTTTCTTTGGGAATCGGGAAGAGAAACCTCCTGGGGGGGAATTGGGAATTCTGGGGTTTTCTTCGGGAATTGGGGAGAGAAACTTTTTGGGATAGGCTTTGGGATGAGGTGGGGAATCCTTCTGGAGAATCGCAGGAATTCTGGGGATCGGTTCTGGGACATCCCAGAGTTTGGGAACTCTGGGATGATTGGAATTCTGGCATTTTCTTTGGGAATTGGGGAGAGAAACCTGGGGGGGGTTGGGAATTCCAGGGTTTTCTTTGGGAATTGGGAAGAGAAACCTTTTGGGAAAGGGTCTGGGATGAGGTGTGGAATCCTTCCGGAGAATCGCAGGAATTCTGAGATCATTTCTGGGCCATTCCAGAGTTCCCAAACTCAGGGATGAGTGGAATTCCGGGGTTTTTTTCGGGAATCGGGAAGAGAAACCTCCTGGGGGGGAATTGGGAATTCTGGGGTTTTCTTTGGGAATTGGGGAGAGAAACTTTTTGGGATAGGCTTTGGGATGAGGTGGGGAATCCTTCTGGAGAATCGCAGGAATTCTGGGGATCGGTTCTGGGACATCCCAGAGTTTGGGAACTCTGGGATGATTGGAATTCTAGCATTTTCTTTGGGAATTGGGGAGAGAAACCTGGGGGGGGTTGGGAATTCTGGGGTTTTCTTCGGGAATTGGGAAGAGAAATCTTTTGTGAAAGGCTCTGGGATGAGGTGTGGAATCCTTCTGGAGAATCGCAGGAATTCTGGGGATTGGTTCTGGGACATCCCAGAGTTTGGGATTTCCTGGGATTTCCTAGGATTTTCTGGGATTTCCTGGGATTTCCCAGGAACGCTCTGGACCGCCATTGCCTCCCACGCGGGAGCCACAAATCCCTGGAACCTCCTGGAATTTCATCCCAAGGCTTTTCCGGGGGAATCCCAGGGGAATCCCTCCGTCCCCTTGGGATAACCCTGGGGTAATCCCCGGCGTTCCAAATCCCATTCCCAATCCCATTCCTGATCCCATTCCCAGTGCCATTGCCGATCCCATTCCCAATCCCATTCCCGATGCCATTCCTGGTGCTATTCCCGACGCCGTTCCTGATCCCATTCCCATTGCCGTTCCTGACATTCCCAATCCCATTCCCAGTTCCATTCCTGACATTCCCAATCCCATTCCTGCTCCCATTCCCAATCCCATTCCCGATTCCATTCTCGACACCATTCGCGATCCCATTCCGAATGCCATTTCCGATGCGATTCCCGATCCCATTCCCAATCCCATTCCCAATGCCATTCCTGACGCCATTTCCAATGCCATTCCCGATCCTATTCCCGATCCCATTCCCAATCCCATTCCCGATCCCATTCCCGATCCCATTCCCGATCCCATTCCCAATCCCATTCCCAATCCCGTTCCCGATCCCATTCCCAATCCCATTCCTAATCCCATTCCCAATCCCATTCCCCATCCCACTCCCGATCCCACTCCCGATCCCACTCCCGATGCCATTCCTGATCCCATTCCCGATCCCGTTCCCGATCCCATTCCCGATCCCGTTCCCAACATTCCCGCTGCTGTTCCCGCTGCA
Organism: Acanthornis magna; assembly: GCA_036785705.1. Classification (NCBI taxonomy): domain Eukaryota; kingdom Metazoa; phylum Chordata; class Aves; order Passeriformes; family Acanthizidae; genus Acanthornis; species Acanthornis magna. The sequence goes on along the minus strand of JAWUZG010000248.1, from coordinate 275,676 downwards.
GGCCCCACGGTGCTGGAGGTGTTCAACACTCTGCTGCGGCAGCTGCGGCTCAGCATCGACTACGGCCTCACCGGGAGCTACGAGTCCGGGGCCGGGAATTCCCGGAAAATCAAGGAGCACGAGGAGAGGATGTTCCAGGAGGCTGTCATCAAAACCATCGGTGCGCGTTCACGGGATTCGTTTTCTGGGATTTTTTGGGATTTTCTGGGATTTTCTGGGATTTTCTGGGATGGGGGGGGCTCTGTGGGTATCTTCCCATTCCTGTTTTTCCTATTGCCGTTATTCCCATTCCTATCATTCCCATTATTTTTGCTGTTTTCCTATTCCCATTCCCATTATTCCTGTTATTACCGTTGTTCTTGTTATTCCTGTTATTCCCGTTCCCATTCCTATTACTCCCATTTCTGTTATTCCCATTGCCATTCCCGCCATTCCCTTTCCTGTTATTCCCGCTGCCATTCCTGTTCCCATTCCCATTCCTATTCCCATCCCCATCCCCATTCCCCTTATTCCCGTTGCCATTCCTGGCATTCCCATTGCCATTCCTGGCATTCCCAATGCCTTTCCTGTTAATGCCATCATTCCCATTCCCATTCCCATTGCTCCCATTCATTCCCATTATTCTCATTCCCGTTCCCATCCCATTCCCATTCCCATTCCATTCCCATTCCCAATCGCACTCCCTGTTCCCATTCCCCTTATTCTCGTTGCCATTACTGTCATTCCCATTGCCAATCCCGGCATTCCCGATGCCTTTCCCGTTAATGCTGTCATTCCCATTCCCATTGCTCCCATTCATTCCCAATATTCCCATTCCCATTCCCACTCCCGTTCCCCATTCCCATTCCATTCCTATTCCCATTCCCATTCCCATAATTCCTATTTCCATTCCTTTTATTCTCGTCATTGGCATTCCCATTCCATTACCATTCCCATTCCTATTCCCATTCCCAATTCCCATTCCCATTCCATTCCCAATCCTATTCCCATTCCCATTCCATTCCATTCCCATTCCCCTTCCCATCCCATTCCCATTTCAATTCCCATTCCCATTTCAATTCCCATTCCCATTCTCATTCCATTCGCGTTCTCATTCCCATTCCCGTTCCCATTCCCATTCCCATTCCAATTCCCATTATTCCCATCCTGTTCCCATTCCCATTGTCATTCCCATTCTCATTCCCATCCTAGTTCCATTCCTGTTCCCATAATTTTCGTTATTTCCATTCCCATTCCCATTCCATTCCCATTCCCATTCCCATTATTCCCGTTCCCATTCCTATTCCATTCCCATTCCCATTCTCATTCCCATTCCCATTCCCATATCCATTCCCATTCCCCATTCCCATTCCCCTTATTCCCATCGTCATTCCTGTCATTCCCATTGCCATTCCCCGCATTCCCGATGCCTTTCCCATTAATGCTGTCTTTCCAGTTCCCATTCCCATTCCATTCCTGTTCCCATTTCCATTCCCGTTCCTGTTCCTGTTTCCATTCCCATCCCATTCCATTCCCATTTCAATTCCCATTCTCATTTCCATTCTCTCTCCCATTCCCATTTCCCTTCCCATTGCCATTCTTCCCATTCCCGTTATTCCCATTCCCATTCCCGTTTTTCCCATCCTGTTTCCATTCCTATTCCCATTCCCATCCCCATCTGCATTCCCTTCCGTCTCCCATAATTTTTGTTATTCCCATTCCCATTCCCGTAATTCCCATAATTCCCGTTCCCATTCCCTTCCTGTTCCCATTCCCGTTATTCCCGCTCCCTCCGCCGTTCCCGCTCACCGTTCCCGTTTTCCCGCAGGCTCGTTCTCGGGCACGCTGCCGCCCTACCAGCAGTCGGAGGTGATGGTGTTCATCATGAACAAAGTGCCGCTGCCGCATTCCCAGCATTCCCTGGAGCCGGGCACCGACGGGTCAGCTCCCGCGGAATTCTTTCCTCCCGGAATGCGCTCCCGGCTCCCCTCAGTTCCTGGGAAATGTTATCCCGCTTTACCCAATGGGATTTGCCGTTGGATTTGGCCCAGCCGGGACGATTCCCGCCGGGAATTCCCGATTTCCTTCCCCCACTCCCATTCCTGGTTTTCCACCCCACGAATTCCCCAAATCCCAGTGCGGCTCTCCCGCATTTGGGATTTTCCCCCTTTCTCCCGTTATTCCCAAAAGATCCCAATTATTCCTTTGTCGTTTGGATTTGTAATTCCCAGCAGGAATCCGATCCTTTTTCCAGGAAATCCTGCAGGATTCCCTTTCCCGGTGGGAATCCATTCCCTGTGTCCTGTCCTCGTGTCCCTGTGTCCCTGTGCCCTCCTCTTCGATTTCGGAGGAATTTTTCCACGCAGATCCAGATGAAATCCCATTTCCCCGGATCCATCCCACTCCGGGATTTTCCTGCTCTTTGCCCATCTCCCAGATGTGTTATCCCATTTTTTCCCTCTGGGAATTCCCTTTCCCTTCGGATTTATCTCAACTACGCTCTGCCGGCAGAATTGCCAATGGGAATTCCCGATTTCCTGCCCCTGCTCCCATTCCCGGTTTTCCACCCCACGAATTCCCCAAATCCCAGCACGGCATTCCCGGTTTTGGGACAATCCCATTATTTCCCAAAGATCCCAATTATTCCTTTATTTTTTGGATTTGTCTAGGAATTCCCACCAGGAATCTGATCCTTCCTCCCAGAAATCCCGCGGGATTCCCTTTCCCAGTGGGAAGCCATTCCCTGTGTCCTGTCTTGCTCTCCTCCTTGATTTTGGAGGAATTTTTCCATGCAGCTCCAGATGAAATCCCATTTCCCTGGATCCCTCCTGCTCCGGGATTTTCCCGCTCTTTTCCCATCTCCCGATGTGTTATCCCATTTTTTCCCTCTGGGAATTCCCTTTCTCTTCGAATTCATCCCAACTGTGCTCTGCCGGCAGAATTCCCACCGGGAATTCCCGATTTCCTGCCCCCGCTCCCATTCCCGGTTTTCCACCGCACGAATTCCCCAAATCTCAGCACGGCTCTCCCGGATTTGGGATTTTCCCTCTTTCTCCCGTTCTTCCCTGAAGATCTCAATTTTTCTTTTTGTTGTTTGGGAACTCCCGGCAGGAATCCGATCCTTTTTCCCAGAAATCCCAAGGGATTCCCTTTCCTGGTGGGAAGCCATTCCCTGTGAGAACACTTTCCCTCGTTTCTTCACCTTGTTCCCACCCAGAATTCCCAACGGAATTTCCAGTTTCTTCCCAAACTTTCCCTCATTTCTTGGTCTCATTTCCACCCAGAATTCCCAACGGAATTTCCAGTTTCATCCCAAACTTTCCCTCATTTCTTGGCCTCATTCCCACCCGGAATTCCAAGCGAAATTTCCCATTTTTTCCCAATTTTTCCCTCGTTCCTTCCCCACATTCCTGCCCAGAATTCCAAGTAGAATTTCTCATTTTTCCCGAAACTTTCCATAATTTCTTCGCCTCATTCCTACCTGGAATCCCCAATGGAATTTCCCATTTTTTCCCAAATTTTCCCTCATTCCTTCACCTCATTCCTACCCGGAATTCCAAGTGGAATTTCTCATTTTTCCCAAAACTTTCCATAATTTCTTCGCCTCATTCCTACCTGGAATCCCCAATGGAATTTCCTATTTTTTCTTTGCCCCATTCCTGCCTGGAAACCCCAATGGAATTTCCCATTTTTTCCCAAATTTTCCCTCGTTCCTTCGCCTCATTCCCGCCCAGAATTCCAAGTGCAATTTCCCATTTTTTCCCAAACTTTCCCTTGTTTGTTCCCCTCATTCCCCACCTGGAATCCCCAATGGAATTTCCTATATTTTCTTTACCCCATTCCTGCCTGGAAACTCCAATGGAATTTCCCATTTTTTCCCAAATTTTCCCTCGTTCCTTCGCCTCATTCCCGCCCAGAATTCCCAACAGAATTTCCCATTTTTTCCCAAACTTTCCCTCATTTCTTGGTCTCATTTCCGCCTGGAATTCCAAGTGGAATTTCCCATTTTTCCCCAAACTTTCCATAATTTCCTTGCCTCATTCCCGCCCAGAATTCCAAACAGAATTCCCCATGTTTTTTTCCCAAACTTTTCCTCGTTTCTTCACCTCATTCCTGCCCAGAATTCCAAGCAGAATTTCCTGTCTTTTCCCAAACTTTCCCTCATTCCTTCGTTTCATTCCCTCCCGGAATCCCCAACGGAATTTCCCATTTTTTCTTTGTCCTGTTCTCGCCTGGAAACCCCAATGGAATTTCCAGTTTTTTCCCAAACTTTCCCTCATTTCTTGGTCTCATTCCCGCCTGGGATTCCAAGTGGAATTTCCCATTTTTTCCCAAACTTTCCCTTGTTTGTTCCCCTCGTTCCTATCTGGAATCCCCAAAGGAATTTCCCATTTTTTCCCAAATTTTCCCTCATTCCTTCGCCTCATTCCCGCCTGGAATTCCAAGTGGAATTTCCCATTTTTCCCCGAATTTTCCCTCATTTCTTCCTCTCGTTTTCACCCGGAATTCCAAGTTGAATTCCCCATGTTTTTTTTCCCAAACTCTCCCTAATTTCTTGGCCTCATTCCCACCCAGAATTCCAAGCAGAATTTCCCGGTTTTTCCCCAAACTTTTCCTCGTTTTTTCCCCTCGTCCCCGCCCAGAATTCCAATCGGAATTCCCCCGTTTTTTTCTCTCCAGGGAGAACCGGAACCGCCTGACGCAGATCATGCTCCTGAAATCCCTGCTCCAGGTAAGGAAAGGAATTCCATCCCACCCCCCTGGAAACTCCAGGAATTCCAACCCTCAGATCCCTTTTTTCCCCATTTTTTTCCTGTTTTTTCCCTTTTTTCCCCTTTTTCTCCCGTTTCCCCAAATTTTTTCTGTTTTTTCCTGTTTTTCCCTGGTTTTCCCTGGTTTTTCCCCCTTTTTCCTGGTTTTTCCCATTTTTTCCTGTTTCTCCCATTTTTTCCCATTTTTTTTCCTTTTTTCCCGTTTTTTCCCGTTTTTTCCCATTTTTTCCCTTTTTTTCCCCATTTTTTTCTGTTTTTCCTGTTTTTTCTCATTTTTCCCATTTTATCCCATTTTTTCCCATTCTTCCCTTTTCCCCCCATTTTTTTCGGTTTTTCCCATTTTTTCCCCTTTTTCCCCCATTTCTTCCCATTTTTCCCCATTTTCCCCCGTTTTTTCCTATTTTCCCCCATTTTTCCCCATTTTCCTCTTTTTTCCCATTTTTCCCCCTTTTTTTCCCCTTTTTTCCCCCTTTTTCACCATTTTTCCCCATTTTTTCCCCATTTTTCCCGTTTTTCCCCATTTTTCCCCATTTTCCCCATTTTTTCCCCATTTTCCCCATTTTTCCTGTTTTTTCCCATTTTTACCCATTTTTACCCATTTTCCCCCATTTTTTTCCCTTTTCCCCATTTTTCCCCATCTTCCCCCATTTTTCCCCATTTTCCCTGTTTTTCCCCCATTTCCCCCATTTTCCCCATTTCCCCCATTTCCCCCTTTTCCCCCATTTTCCCCATTTTTTCCCCATTTTCCCCCATTTTTTCCCATTTTTTCCCATTTTCCCCATTTTTCCCATTTTCCCCATTTCCCCAATTTCCCCCATTTTTCCCATTTTCCCGTTTTTCCCCAGGTCTTGGTGGGGTTCCAGTGCAGCAACATGCTGACGGCGCTGCCCATTTCCCCAATTTTTCCCATTTTTCCCATTTTTCCCATTTTTCCCCAGGTCTCGGTGGGGTTCCAGTGCAGCAACATGCTGACGGCGCTGCCCATTTCCCCAATTTTTTCCCCAATTTTTTCCTCATTTTTCCCATTTTTCCCTATTTTTCCCCAGGTCTCGGTGGGGTTCCAGTGCAGCAACATGCTGACGGCGCTGCCCATTTCCCCAATTTTTTCCCCAATTTTTTTCCCATTTTTCCCATTTTTCCCTATTTTTCCCCAGGTCTCGGTGGGGTTCCAGTGCAGCAACATGCTGACGGCGCTGCCCATTTCCCCAATTTTTTTCCCATTTCCCCATTTTTCCCGTTTTTTCCCGTTTTTCCCCAGGTCTTGGTGGGGTTCCAGTGCAGCAACATGCTGTCGGCGCTGCCCATTTCCCCAGTTTTTCCCATTTTTCCCATTTTTCCCATTTTTCCCTATTTTCCCAGGTCTCGGTGGGGTTCCAGTGCAGCAACATGCTGTCGGCGCTGCCCATTTCCCCAATTTTTTTCCCATTTTTCCCATTTTTCCCTATTTTCCCCCAGGTCTCGGTGGGGTTCCAGTGCAGCAACATGCTGACGGCGCTGCCCATTTCCCCAATTTTTCCCATTTTTCCCGTTTTTTCCCTATTTTCCCCAGGTCTCGGTGGGGTTCCAGTGCAGCAACATGCTGACGGCGCTGCCCATTTCCCCAATTTTTTCCCATTTTTCCCATTTTTCCCTATTTTCCCCAGGTCTCGGTGGGGTTCCAGTGCAGCAACATGCTGACAGCGCTGCCCATTTCCCCAATTTTTCCAATTTTGCCAATTTTTCCCATTTTTCCCATTTTTCCCTATTTTCCCCAGGTCTCGGTGGGGTTCCAGTGCAGCAACATGCTGACGGCGCTGCCCATTTCCCCAATTTTTCCCATTTTTCCCGTTTTTTCCCTATTTTCCCCAGGTCTCGGTGGGGTTCCAGTGCAGCAACATGCTGATGGCGCTGCCCATTTCCCCAATTTTTCCCATTTTTCCCATTTTTCCCTATTTTCCCCAGGTCTCGGTGGGGTTCCAGTGCAGCAACATGCTGACGGCGCTGCCCATTTCCCCAATTTTTTCCCATTTTTCCCATTTTCCCTGTTTTTTTCCCCAGGTCTCGGTGGGGTTCCAGTGCAGCAACATGCTGTCGGCGCTGCCCATTTCCCCAGTTTTTCCCATTTTTCCCATTTTTCCCATTTTTCCCTATTTTCCCAGGTCTCGGTGGGGTTCCAGTGCAGCAACATGCTGACGGCGCTGCCCATTTCCCCAATTTTTTCCCATTTTTCCCATTTTTCCCTATTTTCCCCAGGTCTCGGTGGGGTTCCACTGCAGCAACATGCTGACGGCGCTGCCCATTTCCCCAATTTTTCCCATTTTTCCCATTTTTCCCAGTTTTCCCTATTTTCCCCAGGTCTCGGTGGGGTTCCAGTGCAGCAACATGCTGACGGCGCTGCCCATTTCCCAATTTTTCCCATTTTTCCCATTTTTCCCTATTTTCCCCAGGTCTCGGTGGGGTTCCAGTGCAGCAACATGCTGACGGCGCTGCCCATTTCCCAATTTTTTCCTCATTTTTCCCATTTTTCCCTATTTTCCCCAGGTCTCGGTGGGGTTCCAGTGCAGCAACATGCTGACGGCGCTGCCCATTTCCCCAATTTTTCCCATTTTTCCCGTTTTTTCCCTATTTTCCCCAGGTCTCGGTGGGGTTCCAGTGCAGCAACATGCTGACGGCGCTGCCCATTTCCCCAATTTTTCCCCTTTTTCCCATTTTTTTCCCATTTTTCCCGTTTTTCCCCAGGTCTCGGTGGGGTTCCAGTGCAGCAACATGCTGATGGCGCTGCCCATTTCCCCAATTTTTCCCATTTTTCCCGTTTTTTCCCTTTTTCCCCCAGGTCTCGGTGGGGTTCCAGTGCAGCAACATGCTGACGGCGCTGCCCATTTCCCCAATTTTTTCCCATTTTTCCCATTTTTCCCGTTTTTTCCCAGGTCTCGGTGGGGTTCCAGTGCAGCAACATGCTGATGGCGCTGCCCATTTCCCCAATTTTCCCCATTTTTCCCATTTTCCCTGTTTTTTTCCCCAGGTCTCGGTGGGGTTCCAGTGCAGCAACATGCTGACGGCGCTGCCCATTTCCCAATTTTTTCCTCATTTTTCCCATTTTTCCCTATTTTCCCCAGGTCTCGGTGGGGTTCCAGTGCAGCAACATGCTGACGGCGCTGCCCATTTCCCCAATTTTTCCCATTTTTCCCATTTTTTTCCCATTTTTCCCGTTTTTTCCCAGGTCTCGGTGGGGTTCCAGTGCAGCAACATGCTGACGGCGCTGCCCATTTCCCCAATTTTTCCCATTTTTCCCATTTTCCCCGTTTTTTCCCCCAGGTCTCGGTGGGGTTCCAGTGCAGCAACATGCTGACGGCGCTGCCCATTTCCCCAATTTTTCCCATTTTTCCCATTTTTCCCTATTTTCCCCAGGTCTCGGTGGGGTTCCAGTGCAGCAACATGCTGACGGTGCTGCCCATTTCCCCAATTTTTTCCCCATTTTTCCCATTTTTCCCTATTTTCCCCAGGTCTTGGTGGGGTTCCAGTGCAGCAACATGCTGACGGCGCTGCCCATTTCCCCAATTTTTCCCATTTTTCCCATTTTTCCCTATTTTCCTCAGGTCTCGGTGGGGTTCCAGTGCAGCAACATGCTGACGGCGCTGCCCATTTCCCCAGTTTTTCCCATTTTTCCCATTTTTCCCTATTTTCCCCAGGTCTCGGTGGGGTTCCAGTGCAGCAACATGCTGACGGCGCTGCCCATTTCCCCAATTTTTCCCATTTTATCCATTTTTCCCTATTTTCCTCAGGTCTCGGTGGGGTTCCAGTGCAGCAACATGCTGACGGCGCTGCCCATTTCCCCAGTTTTTCCCATTTTTCCCATTTTTCCCTATTTTCCCCAGGTCTCGGTGGGGTTCCAGTGCAGCAACATGCTGACGGCGCTGCCCATTTCCCCAATTTTTCCCATTTTTCCCATTTTCCCCGTTTTTTCCCCCAGGTCTCGGTGGGGTTCCAGTGCAGCAACATGCTGACGGCGCTGCCCATTTCCCCAATTTTTTCCCATTTTTCCCATTTTTCCCTATTTCCCCAGGTCTCGGTGGGGTTCCAGTGCAGCAACATGCTGACGACGCTGCCCATTTCCCCAATTTTTCCCATTTTTCCCATTTTTCCCTATTTTCCCCAGGTCTCGGTGGGGTTCCAGTGCAGCAACATGCTGACGGTGCTGCCCATTTCCCCAATTTTTCCCATTTTTCCCATTTTTCCCTATTTTTCCCAGGTCTCGGTGGGGTTCCAGTGCAGCAACATGCTGACGGCGCTGCCCATTTCCCCAATTTTTTCCCATTTTTCCCATTTTTCCCTATTTTCCCCAGGTCTCGGTGGGGTTCCAGTGCAGCAACATGCTGACGGCGCTGCCCATTTCCCCAATTTTTCCCATTTTTCCCATTTTTCCCTATTTTTCCCCAGGTCTCGGTGGGGTTCCAGTGCAGCAACATGCTGACGGCGCTGCCCATTTCCCCAATTTTTTTCCCATTTTTCCCATTTTTCCCTATTTTCCCCAGGTCTCGGTGGGGTTCCAGTGCAGCAACATGCTGACGGCGCTGCCCATTTCCCCAATTTTTCCCATTTTGCCCGTTTTTTCCCTATTTTCCCCAGGTCTCGGTGGGGTTCCAGTGCAGCAACATGCTGACGGCGCTGCCCATTTCCCCAATTTTTCCCATTTTTCCCATTTTTCCCATTTTTCCCCAGGTCTCGGTGGGGTTCCAGTGCAGCAACATGCTGACGGCGCTGCCCATTTCCCCAATTTTTTTCCCATTTTTCCCATTTTTCCCTATTTTCCCCAGGTCTCGGTGGGGTTCCAGTGCAGCAACATGCTGACGGCGCAGCCCATTTCCCAATTTTTTCCCATTTTTCCCGTTTTTTCCCTATTTTCCCCAGGTCTCGGTGGAGTTCCAGTGCAGCAACATGCTGACGGCGCTGCCCATTTCCCCAATTTTTCCCATTTTGCCAATTTTTCCCATTTTTCCCATTTTTCCCTATTTTCCCCAGGTCTCGGTGGGGTTCCAGTGCAGCAACATGCTGACGGCGCTGCCCATTTCCCAATTTTTTCCCATTTTTCCCATTTTTCCTGTTTTTTCCCAGGTCTCGGTGGGGTTCCAGTGCAGCAACATGCTGACGGCGCTGCCCATTTCCCCAATTTTTCCCATTTTTCCCATTTTTCCCGTTTTTCCCCAGGTCTCGGTGGGGTTCCAGTGCAGCAACATGCTGACGGCGCTGCCCATTTCCCAATTTTTCCCCATTTTTCCCATTTTTCCCATTTTCCCCCAGGTCTCGGTGGGGTTCCAGTGCAGCAACATGCTGACGGCGCTGCCCATTTCCCCAATTTTTCCCATTTTTCCCATTTTTCCCTATTTTCCCCAGGTCTCGGTGGGGTTCCAGTGCAGCAACATGCTGACGGCGCTGCCCATTTCCCCAATTTTTTCCCATTTTTCCCATTTTCCCTGTTTTTTTCCCCAGGTCTCGGTGGGGTTCCAGTGCAGCAACATGCTGACGGCGCTGCCCATTTCCCAATTTTTTCCCATTTTTCCCTATTTTCCCAGGTCTCGGTGGGGTTCCAGTGCAGCAACATGCTGACGGCGCTGCCCATTTCCCCAATTTTTCCCATTTTTCCCATTTTTCCCTATTTTCCCCAGGTCTCGGTGGGGTTCCAGTGCAGCAACATGCTGACGGCGCTGCCCATTTCCCCAATTTTTTTCCCATTTTTCCCATTTTTCCCTATTTCCCCAGGTCTTGGTGGGGTTCCAGTGCAGCAACATGCTGACGGCGCTGACCATTTCCCCAATTTTCCCCATTTTTCCCATTTTTCCCTATTTTCCCCAGGTCTCGGTGGGGTTCCAGTGCAGCAACATGCTGACGGCGCTGCCCATTTCCCCAATTTTCCCCATTTTTCCCATTTTTCCCTATTTTCCCAGGTCTCGGTGGGGTTCCAGTGCAGCAACATGCTGACGGCGCTGCCCATTTCCCCAATTTTTCCCCATTTTTCCCATTTTTCCCTATTTTCCCCAGGTCTCGGTGGGGTTCCAGTGCAGCAACATGCTGACGGCGCTGCCCATTTCCCCAATTTTTCCCATTTCCCCATTTTTTTCCCATTTTTCCCTATTTTCCCCAGGTCTCGGTGGGGTTCCACTGCAGCAACATGCTGACGGCGCTGCCCATTTCCCCAATTTTTTCCCATTTCCCCATTTTTTTCCCATTTTTCCCTATTTTCCCCAGGTCTCGGTGGGGTTCCAGTGCAGCAACATGCTGACGGCGCTGCCCATTTCCCCAATTTTTCCCATTTTTCCCATTTTTCCCTATTTTCCCCAGGTCTCGGTGGGGTTCCAGTGCAGCAACATGCTGACGGCGCTGCCCATTTCCCCAATTTTTCCCATTTTTCCCATTTTTCCCTATTTTCCCCAGGTCTCGGTGGGGTTCCAGTGCAGCAACATGCTGACGGCGCTGCCCATTTCCCCAGTTTTTCCCATTTTGCCAATTTTTCCCATTTTTCCCATTTTTCCCTGTTTTTCCCCCAGGTCTCGGTGGGGTTCCAGTGCAGCAACATGCTGACGGCGCTGCCCATTTCCCCAATTTTTTCCCATTTTTCCCATTTTTCCCTATTTTCCCCAGGTCTCGGTGGGGTTCCAGTGCAGCAACATGCTGACGGCGCTGCCCAGCGCCTTCCTGGAGCGGCTGCTGTCGCCCGCGCTGCTCGAGGACCCCGAGATTCGACTCTTCGTGCTCGAGATCCTCTGCAGCTTCATCGACCGCCACGGCAACCGACAGCGCCTCTGCCCCGCGGGGTGAGAACCGCGAATGCCGGGAATTCCGGGGTTGGGAATGCCGGGAATTCTGGGAATTCCACGGTTGGGAATGCTGGGTATTCCGGGGGGTGTCGGGGTGGGGTTGGTTCCTGGAATTCCAGGGTGTCGGGGTGGGGTTTGTTTCGGAATTCTGGTGTGGGTTTGTTCTGGAATTCCGGGATGTGTTTGTTCTGGAATTCTGGAGATTCAGGATGGCTTTCTCTCGGAATTTCAGCGTGAGTTTGTTCTGGAATTCCAGGGTGTCGGGATGGGGTTTGTTCCGGAATTCTGGGGTGGGCTTGTTCCAGAATTCCGGAGTGTCCAAATGGGTTTGTTCCGGAATTCCAGGGTATTGGGATGGGGGGTTTTTTTTGGAATTCTGGGGTCTCGGGATTGGGTTCATTCCGGAATTCCGGGGTGGGTTGGTTCCAGAATTCTGGGGTGGGTTTGTTCTGGAATTCTGGGGGGTGTCAAGGTGGGGGTTTATTCTGGAATTCTGAGGTGTTGGGGTGGGTTTGTTCTGGAATTCCAGGCTGGGTTTGCTCCCGGAATTCCAGGATGTCGGGATGGGGATTCATTCCGGAATTCCGGGGTGTTAGGGTGGGGTTGGTTTCGGAGTTCCAGGGTGTGTTTGTTCTGGAATTCCGGAGTGGGTTTGTTCCTGGAATTCTGGGATGTCGGGACTGGGTTCGTTCCAGAATTCCGGGGTAGGTTTGTTCCCAGAATTCTGGGGTGTCAGGATAGAGTTTGTTCTGGAATTCCAGCGTGTCGGGGTGTGTTTGTTCCGGAATTCTGGGGTGGGTTTATTCTGGAATTCCAGGGTATTAGGATGGGGGGTTTTTTTTGGAATTCCGGGGTCTCGGGATTGGGTTCATTCCGGAATTCCGGGGTGAGTTGGTTCCAGAATTCCGGGGTGGGTTTGTTCTGGAATTCTGGGGGGTGTCAAGGTGGGGGTTTATTCTGGAATTCTGAGGTGTCGGGGTGGGTTTGTTCTGGAATTCCGGGCTGGGTTTGCTCCCGGAATTCCAGGATGTCGGGATGGGGTTTGTTCTGGAATTCCGGGGTGTTGGGGGTGGGTTTTTCCCCGGAATTTCGGGGTGGGTTTGTTCCCAGAATTCTGGGGTGTCGGGGTGGGTTCGTTCCCGGAATTCCGGGGTGTCGGGATGGGGTTTGTTCCGGAATGTCGGGATGGGTTCATTCTGTAATTCCGGGGTGTCGGGGTGGGGTTCGGTTCTGGAATTCCAGGCTGCGTTCATTCTGGAATTCTGGGGTATCAGGGTGGAGTTTGTTCCGGAATTCTGGGGTGGGTTTGTTCCGGAATTCCAGGGTATTGGGATGGGGGGTTTTTTTGGAATTCCGGGGTCTCGGGATTGGGTTCATTCCGGAATTCCGGGGTGGGTTTGTTCTGGAATTCCGGGGTGGGTTTGTTCTGGAATTCCGGGGTGGGTTTGTTCTGGAATTCTGGGGGGTGTCAAGGTGGGGGTTTATTCTGGAATTCTGAGGTGTCGGGGTGGGTTTGTTCTGGAATTCCGGGCTGGGTTTGCTCCCGGAATTCCAGGATGTCGGGATGGGGTTTGTTCTGGAATTCCGGGGTGTTGGGGGTGGGTTTTTCCCCGGAATTTCGGGGTGGGTTTGTTCCTAGAATTCTGGGGTGTCAGGGTGGGTTCGTTCCCGGAATTCCGGGGTGTCGGGATGGGGTTTGTTCCGGAATGTCAGGATGAGTTCATTCCGGAATTCCGGAGTGTCGGGATGGGGTTCGGTTCTGGAATTCCAGGCTGCGTTCATTCTGGAATTCTGGGGTATCAGGGTGGGGTTTGTTCCGGAATTCTGGGGTGTTGGGATGGGTTCGTTCTGGAATTCCAGGGTGCGTTCGTTCTGGAATTCCGGGGTGTCGGGATGGGTTTGTTCCCGGAATTCCGGAGTGTCCCGGTGGGTTTGTTCCGGAATTCCAGGGTGTCGGGATGAGGGTTTGGGGATCTTTCCCCATGGATCCTCTGGGGTTTATCGTCCCCAGCCGGTGCTGGGAATTCCTGCATTTTCCGTGGATTTTCTATGGATTTTCCCAGCATTGATCCGCCCTACCCGGCACTGGGAATTCCTGGATTTCCCATCGAGTTTCCTGGAAATTTCCATGGATTCTCTGGGGATTTTCCATGGATTCTCTGGGGATTTTCCATGCATTTTCCATGGATTTTCCTGGGATTGATCCGCCCCATCCAGCGCTGGGAATTCCTGGATTTCCCATGGATTTCCCATGGATTTTCCATGGATTTTTCTGGGGATTGATCCGTCCCAACTGGCGTCGGGATATCCGATGGATTTCCTGTGGATTTCCCATGGATTTTCCTGTGGATTTCCCATGGATTTCCCATGAATTTCCCATAGATTTCCTGTGGATTTTCCCATGGATTTCCCATTAATTTCCCATTAATTTCCCATGGATTTCCCATTGATTTCCCATGGATTTTCCTGTGGATTTCTCATGGATTTCCCATGGATTTCCCATGGATTTCTTTGTGGATTTCCCATGGATTTCCAATGGATTTTCCGTGGATTTTCCCGGCAGTGCCATCGGCGATGTCTCCGTGCTGAAGCTGAAGGTGGAGAAGTGTTCCCGCCAGGATTCCGTGTTCATGAAGAAGGTACGGACAATTCCCGGGAAAACTCCGCGTTTTCCCGGGAATTTGGAGCATCCCGAACCTCCAAACCCAGGAATGTCCCAGGAATGTCTATCCGCCTCTATCCGAGGGTTTTCGGCATTCCCAAAGTTGGGATTTGCTGCATTCCCAGGGTTTGGTGCTCTCCCTGTTCCCATCCGGTTGGGAAGGACGATGGGAATGGGGAGAGCTTTTCCGTGGGGTTGTTCCTTGGGAATTGCTCATTTCTGGATTCTTTTCCATGGGGTCATTCCTTAAGGAATTTCTCCATCCTGGATCCCTTTTCCATGGGCTCATTCCCTCAAGAATTTCTCCATTCCGGATCCCTTTTCCGTGGAGTCATTCCCTTGGGAATTGCACCTTTTCCATGTGCTCATTCCCTTAGGAATTTCTCCCTTTTCCATGTGCCCATTCCCTTAGGAATTGGGATTCCTCTTCCATAGGCTCATTCCCTGGGAACTTCTCCCTTTCCATGAGCTCATTCCCTCGGGAATTCTTCCATCCTGGATCCCTTTCCCATGGGCCCATTCTCAGGAATTTCTCTTTTCCATGGGCTCATTCTCTTGGGAGTTCCTCCATTCCTGATCCCTTTCCATGGGCTCATCCCCTCAGGAATTGTTCCCATTCCATGTGCTCATTCCTTAGGGATTGGGATCCCTTTCCATGGGCTCATTCCTTCGGGAATTTTTCCCTTTTCCATGGGTTCATTTCTTAGGGAATTGCTGCATCATGGATCCCATTCCACGGGCTCATTCCTTAAGGAATTTCTCGTCTTTCCATGGGCTCGTTCCCTCAGGAATTTCTCTGTCCTGGATCCCTTTCCATGGGCTCATTCCCTCAGGGATTTCTCCCTTTTCCATGGCTTCATTCCATTGGGAATTGCTCCATTCTGGATCCCATTCCATGAAGTCATTCCTTATGGAATTGGGATCCCTTTTCCATGGGCTCATTCCTTGGGAACATCTCCCTTTCCTTGAGCTCATTCCCTTGGGAATTGGTTGCATTCCATGTGGTTAATCCTTGGGAATTTCTCCATCCTGGATCTCTTTCCACAGGCTCATTCCCTCAGGAATTCCTCCATTCCGGATCCCATTCCATGGGCTCATTCCCTCAGGAATTTGGATCCCTTTTCCATCAGCTCATTCCCTCAGGAATTCCTCTACCATGGATCCCTTTCCGTGGGCTCATTCTCTTGGGAATTCCACCATCCTGGATCCTTTTCCATGGGCTCATTCCCTCGGAAATTTCTCCATTCCGGATCCCATTCCATGGGCTCATTCCTTAGGGATTGGGATCCCTTTCCATGGGGTCATTCCTTCAGGAATTTCTCCCTTTTCCATGGGTTCATTCCTTAAGGAATTGCTCCATTCCAGATTTCATTCCACGGGCTTGTTCCTTCAGGAATTTCTCTTTTTCATGTGCTCATTCCTTCAGGAATTCCTCCATCCTGGATCCCTTTCCTTGGGCTCATTCCCTCAGGAATTGGGGTGCCTTTCCATGGGCTCATTCCCTTGGGAATTTCTCCATTCTGGATCCCATTCCATGGAGTTATCCCTCAGGAATTCCTCCATCCTGGATCCCTTTCCATGGGCTCATTCCCTTGGGAATTCCTCCATCCTGGATCCCTTTCCCATGGGCTAATTCCCTCAGGAATTCCTCCCATTCCATGCTCTCATTCCCTGAGGACCTTCTCCCTTTTCCATGGGCTCATTCCCTCGGGAATTTCTCCGTTCAGGATCCCATTCCATGGGCTCATTCCACACAGGAATTCCCTCCAAACCCCAATCCCAAATCCACCCCAGGGCCATTTTTGCCTCGGATCATTCCGGAATTCCAGCCCCCAATCCCTTCCCGACCCTTCCCACCTCCCCCACAGCCCTGGAATTCCCACTATTCCCGTTATTCCCGTTATTCCCAGTATTCCCGTTATTCCTGTTATTCCCCCTATTCCCAGAATTCCCCGAATTCCCAGAATTTTTCCCGTTTTTTCCCCAGCACGGGCAGCAGCTGTTCCGGCACACGTTCCTGGTGTCCAAGGAGCACAACAATTCCTGTTATCCCTGGATCATTCCCGTTCTAATTCCCCTTTTTCCCGTTGTAATTCCCATTATAATTCCTGTTATTCCCATTACAATTCCCATTATAATTTCCATTATTCCCATTATAATTCCCGTTATAATTCCTGTTTTTCCTGTTATGATTCCCGCTATAATTCATGTTATAACTCCCGTTATCATTCCCGTTATTTTTTCCCCAGCACGGGCAGCAGCTGTTCTGGCACGCGTTCCTGGGTCCAAGGAGCACAAAAATTCCCGTTATCCCAGAATTATTCCTGTTATAATTCCCGTAATAATTTCCGTTATAATTCCCATTTTTCATGTTATAATTCCCATTATAATTCCCGTTATAATTTCTGTTATTCCCATTATAATTCCCGTTATAATTTCTGTTATTCCCATTACAATTCCCATTATTTTTCCCCAGCACGGGCAGCAGCTGTTCCGGCACGCGTTCCTGGTGTCCAAGGAGCACAACAATTCCCGTTATCCCTGAATTATTCCCGTTCTAATTCCCATTATAATTTCCGTTTTTCATGTTATAATTTCCATTATAGTTCCCATTATAATTTCCATTAGTGCCATTATAATTCCTGTTATAATTCCCGTTATTTTTTCCAGTTTTTCCCCAGCACGGGCAGCAGCTGTTCCGGCACGCGTTCCTGGTGTCCAAGGAGCACAACAATTCCTGTTATCCCTGAATTATTCCTGTTATAATTCCTGCTTTTCTCATTATAATTCCCATTATAATTCCCGTTATAATTCCCGTTATGCCCATTATAATTCCCAGAAGTTTTCCCGTTGTTTTTTTCCCAGCACGGACAGCAGCTGTTCCGGCACGCGTTCCTGGTGTCCAAGGAGCACAACAATTCCCATTATCCCTGAATTATTTCTGTTATAATTCCCATTATAATTCCCGTTTTTCCTGTTATAATTCCCGTTATAATTCCCATTATAATTCCCATTATAATTCGCGTTTTTCACGTTATAATTCCCGTTATTATTCCCATTATAATTCCTGTTATAATTCCCGTTTTTTTCCCCAGCACAGGCAGCAGCTGTTCCGGCACGTGTTCCTGGTGTCCAAGGAGCACAACAATTCCCGTTATCCCAGAATTTTTCCCATTCTAATTCCCGTTCTTCCCGTTATAATTCCCATTATAATTCCCATTATAATTCCCATTATAATTCCCGTTATTCCCATAATAATTCCCGTTGTAATTCCCATTATAATTCCTGCTATTCCCATTACAATTCCCATTATAATTTTCATTATTGCCATTATAATTCCCGTTATAATTCCTGTTTTTCCTGTTATGATTCCCATTATAATTCCCGTTATAATTTCCATTATTCCTATTATAATTCCTGTTATAATTTCTGTTATTCCCATTTTAATTCCCGTTATAATTCCTGTTTTTCCTGTTATGATTCCCACTATAATTCATGTTATAATTCCCGTTATTTTTTCCCGTTATTTTTTCCCCAGCACGGGCAGCAGCTGTTCCGGCACGCGTTCCTGGGTCCAAGGAGCACAACAATTCCCAGAATTCCCAGAATTTTCCCCATTTTTTCCCCAGCACGGGCAGCAGCAGTTCTGGCATGCGTTCCTGGTGTCCAAGGAGCACAACAATTCCCATTATCCCTGAATTATTTCTGTTATAATTCCCATTATAATTCCCGTTTTTCCTGTTATAATTCCCGTTATAATTCCCATTATAATTCCCATTATAATTCGCGTTTTTCACGTTATAATTCCCGTTATTCCCATTATAATTCCCAGAATTTTTCCCGTTATTTTTTCCCCAGCACGGGCAGCAGCTGTTCCGGCACGCGTTCCTGGTGTCCGAGGAGCACAACAATTCCCAGAATTCCCAGAATTCCCAGAATTTTTCCCATTTTTTCCCCAGCACGGGCAGCAGCTGTTCCGGCACGCGTTCCTGGTGTCCAAGGAGCACAACAATTCCCAGAATTCCCAGAATTTTTCCCATTCTAATTCCCGTTTTTCCCGTTATAATTCCCATTATAATTCCCATTGTAATTCCCATTATAATTTCCTTTATTCCCATTATAATTCCCGTTATAATTCCCGTTATAATTCCCATTTTTCATGTTATAATTCCCATTATAATTCCCGTTATAATTTCCGTTATTCCCATTATAATTCCTGTTATAATTCCCTTTATTTTTCCTCAGCACGGGCAGCAGCAGTTCTGGCATGCGTTCCTGGTGTCCAAGGAGCACAACAATTCCCATTATCCCTGAATTATTTCTGTTATAATTCCTATTATAATTCCCGTTTTTCCTGTTATAATTCCCGTTATAATTCCCATTATAATTCCCATTATAATTCGCGTTTTTCACGTTATAATTCCCGTTATTATTCCCATTATAATTCCTGTTATAATTCCCGTTTTTTTCCCCAGCACAGGCAGCAGCTGTTCCGGCACGTGTTCCTGGTGTCCAAGGAGCACAACAATTCCCGTTATCCCAGAATTTTTCCCATTCTAATTCCCGTTCTTCCCGTTATAATTCCTGTTATAATTCCCATTATAATTCCCATTATAATTCCCGTTATTCCCATAATAATTCCCGTTGTAATTCCCATTATAATTCCTGCTATTCCCATTACAATTCCCATTATAATTTTCATTATTGCCATTATAATTCCCGTTATAATTCCTGTTTTTCCTGTTATGATTCCCATTATAATTCCCGTTATAATTTCCATTATTCCTATTATAATTCCTGTTATAATTTCTGTTATTCCCATTTTAATTCCCGTTATAATTCCTGTTTTTCCTGTTATGATTCCCACTATAATTCATGTTATAATTCCCGTTATTTTTTCCCGTTATTTTTTCCCCAGCACGGGCAGCAGCTGTTCCGGCACGCGTTCCTGGTGTCCGAGGAGCACAACAATTCCCAGAATTCCCAGAATTCCCAGAATTTTTCCCATTATTTTTCCCCAGCACGGGCAGCAGCTGTTCCGGCACGCGTTCCTGGTGTTCAAGGAGCACAACAATTCCCGTTATTTCTGTTATCCCATTATTCCCGTTATCCCCTTATCCAATTATTCCCGTTACTCCCAGAATTCCCATTATAATTTCCATTATAGTTCCCGTTTTTCATGTTACAATTCCCATTTTAATTCCTGTTCTAATTTCTGTTATTCCCATTATAATTCCCGTTATAATTTCCATAATTCTCATTATAATTCCCAGAATTTTTCCCGTTATTTTTTCCCCAGCACGGGCAGCAGCTGTTCTGGCACGCGTTCCTGGTGTCCAAGGAGCACAACGATTCCCAGAATTCCCAGAATTCCCAGAATTTTTCCCATTTTTTTTTCCCCAGCACGGGCAGCAGCTGTTCCGGCTCGCGTTCCCAGTGTCCAAGGAGCACAACAATTTCCGTTATCCCAGAATTATTCCCGTTGTAATTCCCGCTATAATTCCCATTTTTCATGTTATAGTTTTCATTACAATTCCCGTTATAATTTCCATTATTCCCATTATAATTCCTGTTATAATTCCCGTTTTTTCCCCAGCACGGGCAGCAGCTGTTCCGGCACGCGTTCCTGGTGTCCAAGGAGCACAACAATTCCCAGGATCACTTCCGGGCTCTTTTCCGGCTCCTGGTGCTCATGGGGCTCGAGTTGGCCAATGAGGAGGTGCTGGTGGATCTCATCCGCCTCGTGCTCGCCCTGCAGGTGCGCCGTTCCCGAATTTCCCGGGATTTGGGGTTTTTTGGGGGATTTGGGGTTTCGTTCTGGTATTTGGGGTTTTTTTTAATGATCGGGTTTTTTTTTTTCTTTAATTTTTTTTTTTTTTTTTAATTTTGGGGGATTTTTTTGTATTTTGTTTGGTTTTTTAAATTTTCAGATTTTGGTGGATTTTTTTAAATTTTGGGGTTTTTTGGATTTTGGAAGCTTTTTTCCGGAATTTTGGGGGGGTTGGAATTTTGTTTTTGTTTTTTTTTTTAATTTTGGAGTTATTTTGGGGGTGATTGGGGGTTTTTTTTTATTTCGGGGGCTTTTTTTAATTCGGGGGGGTTTGGAATTTTGGGGGCGTTATTTTTTCAATTTTGCGTGTTTTTTAAAATTTTGGTTATTTTCTTTAATTCTGGGTTTTTTGGAATTGAGGCGGTTTTTTAAAATTTTTGGGGTATTTTTTGAATTTTGGTTGTTTTTTTTTAATTTCAGGGGATTTTTTTGAAATTTGGGTTTTTTTTAAATTTCGGGGGGGTTGGAATTTTATTGGTTTTTTTTTTTAATTGTTGGGGGGGAGTTTATATTGGGGAGGCTTTTTGGGATTTGGGGTCTCCCGGATGGGATAAATCAGAGGCGACCAATGGTTGGATGGGCTTGGAAAACCCCAAATTGTGGGATTGGGATTGGGATTGGGATTGGAATAGGATAGGATTGGAGTGGGATTGGGATTGGGATGGGATTGGATTGGGATCAGAATGGGATGGGATTGAGATAGGATTGGAATGGGATTGGGATTTGGGATTGGATTGGGATAGGATTGGAATGGGATTGCGATTGGGATTGGAATGGCATTGGGATTGGGATTAGAATGGGAATGGGATTGGGATTGGATTGGGATTGGGATTGGATTGGGATTGGAATGGGAATGGGAATGGGATTGGGATAGGATTGGAATGGGATTGGGATTTGGGATTGGGATTGGGATTGCATTGGAATGGGATTGGGATTGGAATGGGATTGGTATTGGGATTGGGATTGGAATGGGTTTGGGATGGGATTGGGATTTGTGATTGGAGTTTGAATAGGATGGGAATGGGATTGGGGTGGGATTGGAATGGGATTGGGATTGGAAGGGGATGGGAATGGCATTGAATTGGAGTGAGATTGGAATGGGATCGGAATGAGATTGGAATGGGATCAGAATGGGATTGGAATGGGATTGGGATTGGGATTGCAATGGGATTGGAATGGGATTGGAATGGGATTGGAGTGGAATCAGAATGGGATTGGAATGGGACTGAATTGGGTTGGGATGGGATTAGGATTGGTATCGGAATGGGATTACATTGGGATTGGGATTGAGAATGGAATGTGATTGGATTTGGGAATGGGATTGGGATGGGTTTGGGATTGGGATTAGGATTGGGATTGGCGTTGGGATTGGGACTGGGATTAGAATGGGATTGGATTGCGATTGGGATTAGAATGGGATTGGGATTGGATGGGGTTTGGAATAGGATTGGAATGGAATTTGATTGGGATTGGAATGGGAATGGAATGGGATTGGAATGGGATTGGAACAGGATTGGGATCAAAGGCCTTTTCCCACCGATCCATCCCACCACCCCCCACAAAGCTCCCCCTCCCCCTCCCCCCATTCCCGCTGATCCCATGGAATTTTCTGGAATTCCAGGACCTGGCGCAGAGCCCCGAGGAGCCCCTCCCCCCCCAGAGCCGCTGTGCCCTCCTGGCGCTCGGCGCTGCCTTCCTCAGCCTCATCGCGCAGCTGCTCACCGTGCCGCCCTTCCTGCAGCTCGTCCGAGAGGTACCGGGAATGATTCTGGGAATTATTCTGGGAATTCATTCTGGGAATTCATCCCGGGAATTCATCCCGGGAATTGTGGGGGGACTCATCCGGGTCACCCTGGGGGTCAGGATTCTGCACCTGCTCACCGTGCCGCCCTTCCTGCAGCTCGTCCGAGAGGTACCGGGAATGATTCTGGGAATTATTCTGGGAATTCATTCTGGGAATTCATCCTGGGAATTCATCCTGGGAATTGTGGGGGGACTCATCCGGGTCACCCTGGGGGTCAGGATTCTGCAGCTGCTCACCGTGCTGCCCTTCCTGCAGCTTGTCTGAGAGGTACCGGGAATGATTCTGGGAATTATTCTGGGAATTCATTCTGGGAGTTCATCCCAGGAATTCATCCCGGGAATTCATCCTGGGAATTCATCCTGGGAAATAATCTTGGGAATTGTGGGGGGACTCATCCGGGTCACCCTGGGGGTCAGGATTCTGCACCTGCTCACCGTGCCGCCCTTCCTGCAGCTCGTCCGAGAGGTACCGGGAATGATTCTGGGAATTAATCTGGGAATTTATTCTGGGAATTCATCCTGGGAATTCATCCCGGGAATTGTGGGGGGACTCGTCCGGGTCACCCTGGGGGTCAGGATTCTGCACCTGCTCACCGTGCCGCCCTTCCTGCAGCTTGTCTGAGAGGTACTGGGAATGATTCTGGGAATTATTCTGGGAATTCATTCTGGGAGTTCATCCCAGGAAATCTGGGAATTCATCGTGGGAATTCTGGGAATTATTCTGGGAATTATTCTGGGAATTCATCCTGGGAATTCATCCCGGGAATTGTGGGGGGATCATCTGGGTCACCCTGGGGGTCAGGATTCTGCAGCTGCTCACCGTGCCGCCCTTCCTGCAGCTCGTCCGAGAGGTACCGGGGATTATTCCGGGAATTAATCTGGGAATTTATTCTGGGAATTCATCCTGGGAATTAATCTTGGGAATTGTGGGGGGACTCGTCCGGGTCACCCTGGGGGTCAGGATTCTGCAGCTGCTCACCGTGCCGCCCTTCCTGCAGCTCGTCTGAGAGGTACTGGGAATGATTCTGGGAATTCTGGGAATTTATTCTGGGAATTATTCTGGGAATTATTCTGGGAATTATTCTGGGAATTCATCGTGGGAATTCTGGGAATTATTCTGGGAATTCATCCTGGGAATTCATGCTGGGAATTGTGGGGGGACTTGTCCGGGTCACCCTGGGGGTCAGGATTTTGCAGCTGCTCACCGTGCTGCCCTTCCTGCAGCTCCGAGAGGTACCTGGGGATTCATCCCGGGAATTATTCTGGGAATTCTGGGAATTATTCTGGGAATTCATCCTGGGAATTCTGGGAATTAATCCCAGGAATCCATCCCGGGAATTCTAGGCGGGGGGTCTGATCCTGGGTTTGTCATTCTGCACCTCCTCACCGTGCTGCCCTTCCTGCAGCTCATCCGAGAGGTACTGGGAATTCATCCTGGGAATTATTCTGGGAATTTATTCTGGGAATTCTGGGAATTATTCTGGGAATTATTCTGGGAATTCCGGGAATTAATTCCAGGGTCTCGTCCGGGTCATCCTGGGGGGTCTGATCCTGGGTTTGTCATTCCGCACCTCCTGACCCTGCCGCCCTTCCTGCAGCTTGTCTGTGAGGTGCACCGGGAATTCTGGGAATTCTGGGAATCCATCCCGGGAATCCATCCCAGGAATTCTGGGAATAAATCCCGGGAATTCTGGGAATTCATCCCGGGAATTCATCCCAGGAATTCATCCCAGGAATTCATCCCGGGAATTCCAGCAATTCATCCTGGGAATTCAGGGAATTCATCCTGGGAATTCATCCCAGGATTTCTGGGAATTCAGGGAATTCATCCTGGGAATTCATCCCAGGAATTCTGGGGGGACTCGTCTGGGTCACCCTGGGGGGTCTGATCTCAGTGTTTTTTCATTCCACACCTCCTGACCGTGCCGCCCTTCCTGCAGCACATCCGCGAGGTGTGCCGGGAATTAATTCTTGGAATTCCGGGAATTCCAAGAATTCATCCTGGGAATTAATTCTGGGAATTTATCCTGGGAATTCTGGGAATTCATCCCTGGAATTCTGGGGGGACTCATCCTAGTCACCCCTGGGGGGTCTGATCCTGGCGTTTTTTCATTCCGCACCTCCTCGCTGTGCTGCTCTTCCTGCAGCTCATCCGAGAGGTACCGGGGATTCATCCTGGGAATTATTCTGGGAATTCATCCCGGGAATTATCCTGGGAATTATTCTGGGAATTCCTGGAATTCGGGAAGTTATTCAGGGAATTCTGGGAATTATTCTGGGAATTCTTCTGGGAATTCTGGGAATTACTCTGGGAATTCATCCTGGGAATTCATGCTGGGAATTGTGGGGGGACTCGTCCGGGTCACCCTGGGGGTCAGGATTCTGCAGCTGCTCACCGTGCTGCCCTTCCTGCAGCTCCGAGAGGTACCCGGGGATTCATCCCGGGAATTATTCTGGGAATTCTGGGAATTATTCTGGGAATTCATCCTGGGAATTCTGGGAATTAATCCCAGGAATCCATCCCGGGAATTCTAGGCGGGGGGTCTGATCCTGGGTTTGTCATTCTGCACCTCCTCACCGTGCTGCCCTTCCTGCAGCTCATCCGAGAGGTACTGGGAATTCATCCTGGGAATTATTCTGGGAATTTATTCTGGGAATTCTGGGAATTATTCTGGGAATTATTCTGGGAATTCCAGGAATTAATTCCAGGGTCTCGTCCGGGTCATCCTGGGGGGTCTGATCCTGGGTTTGTCATTCCGCACCTCCTGACCCTGCCGCCCTTCCTGCAGCTTGTCTGTGAGGTGCACCGGGAATTCTGGGAATTCTGGGAATCCATCCCGGGAATCCATCCCAGGAATTCTGGGAATAAATCCCAGGAATTCTGGGAATTCATCCCAGGAATTCATCCCGGGAATTCCGGCAATTCATCCTGGGAATTCAGGGAATTCATCCTGGGAATTCATCCCAGGATTTCTGGGAATTCAGGGAATTCATCCTGGGAATTCATCCCAGGAATTCTGGGGGGACTCGTCTGGGTCACCCTGGGGGGTCCAATCCCAGGTTTTTTCATTCCACACCTCCTGACCGTGCCGCCCTTCCTGCAGCACGTCCGCGAGGTGTGCCAGGAATTAATTCTTGGAATTCCAGGAATTCCAAGAATTCATCCTGGGAATTAATTCTGGGAGTTTATCCTGGGAATTCTGGGAATTCATCCCTGGAATTCTGGGGGGACTCATCCATGTCACCCTGGGGGGTCTGATCCTGGGGTTTTTTCATTCCGCACCTCCTCGCTGTGCTGCCCTTCCTGCAGCTCATCCGAGAGGTACCGGGGATTCATCCTGGGAATTATTCTGGGAATTCATCCCGGGAATTATCCTGGGAATTATTCTGGGAATTCCTGGAATTCTGGAAGTTATTCTGGGAATTCTGGGAATTATTCTGGGAATTCTGAGGGGGACTCATCTGGGTCACCCTGGGGGTCAGGATTCTGCAGCTGCTCACGGTGCCGCCCTTCCTGCAGCTCCGAGAGGTACCGGGAATGATTCTGGGAATTTATTCTGGGAATTCTGGGAATTATTCTGGGAATTATTCTGGGAATTCATCCCGGGAATTCTGGGAATTACTCTGGGAATTCATCCTGGGAATTCATCCCGGGAATTGTGGGGGGACTCGTCCGGGTCACCCTGGGGGTCAGGATTCTGCAGCTGCTCACCGTGCTGCCCTTCCTGCAGCTCCGAGAGGTACCCGGGGATTCATCCCGGGAATTATTCTGGGAATTCTGGGAATTATTCTGGGAATTATTCTGGGAATTCATCCCGGGAATTCTGGGAATTTATTCTGGGAATTCATCCTGGGAATTCATGCTGGGAATTGTGGGGGGACTCGTCCGGGTCACCCTGGGGGTCAGGATTCTGCAGCTGCTCACCGTGCCGCCCTTCCTGCAGCTCCGAGAGGTACCGGGAATGATTCTGGGAATTATTCTGGGAATTCTGGGAATTATTCTGGGAATTCATCCTGGGAATTCTGGGAATTCATCCCAGGAATCCATCCCGGGAATTCTAGGCGGGGGGTCTGATCCTGGGTTTGTCATTCCGCACCTCCTGACCGTGCTGCCCTTCCTGCAGCTCATCCGAGAGGTACTGGGAATTCATCCTGGGAATTATTCTGGGAATTCCAGGAATTCTGGGAATTATTCTGGGAATTCATCCTGGGAATTATTCTGGGAATTCCAGGAATTAATTCCAGGGTCTCGTCCGGGTCATCCTGGGGGGTCTGATCCTGGGTTTGTCATTCCGCACCTCCTGACCCTGCCGCCCTTCCTGCAGCTTGTCTGCGAGGTGCACCGGGAATTCTGGGAATTCTGGGAATCCATCCCGGGAATCCATCCCAGGAATTCTGGGAATAAATCCCGGGAATTCTGGGAATTCATCCCAGGAATTCATCCCAGGAATTCATCCCAGGAATTCATCCCGGGAATTCCGGCAATTCATCCTGGGAATTCAGGGAATTCATCCGGGGAATTCATCCCAGGATTTCTGGGAATTCAGGGAATTCATCCTGGGAATTCATCCCAGGAATTCTGGGGGGACTCGTCTGGGTCACCCTGGGGGGTCTGATCTCAGTGTTTTTTCATTCCACACCTCCTGACCGTGCCGCCCTTCCTGCAGCACGTCCGCGAGGTGTGCCGGGAATTAATTCTTGGAATTCCGGGAATTCCAAGAATTCATCCTGGGAATTAATTCTGGGAATTTATCCTGGGAATTCTGGGAATTCATCCCTGGAATTCTGGGGGGACTCATCCTAGTCACCCCTGGGGGGTCTGATCCTGGCGTTTTTTCATTCCGCACCTCCTCGCTGTGCTGCCCTTCCTGCAGCTCATCCGAGAGGTACCGGGGATTCATCCTGGGAATTATTCTGGGAATTCATCCCGGGAATTATCCTGGGAATTATTCTGGGAATTCCTGGAATTCGGGAAGTTATTCAGGGAATTCTGGGAATTATTCTGGGAATTCTTCTGGGAATTCTGGGAATTATTCTGGGAATTCTGAGGGGGACTCATCTGGGTCACCCTGGGGGTCAGGATTCTGCAGCTGCTCACGGTGCCGCCCTTCCTGCAGCTCCGAGAGGTACCGGGAATGATTCTGGGAATTTATTCTGGGAATTCTGGGAATTATTCTGGGAATTATTCTGGGAATTCATCCTGGGAATTCTGGGAATTATTCTGGGAATTATTCTGGGAATTCATCCTGGGAATTCTGGGAATTACTCTGGGAGTTCATCCTGGGAATTCATCCCGGGAATTGTGGGGGGACTCGTCCGGGTCACCCTGGGGGTCAGGATTCTGCAGCTGCTCACCGTGCTGCCCTTCCTGCAGCTCCGAGAGGTACCTGGGGATTCATCCCGGGAATTATTCTGGGAATTCTGGGAATTATTCTGGGAATTATTCTGGGAATTCATCCTGGGAATTCTGGGAATTACTCTGGGAATCCATCCTGGGAATTCATCCTGGGAATTCTGGGGGAGGTCTCATCCTGGGTTTGTCTTTCCACACCTCCTCGCTGTGCCGCCCTTCGTGCAGCATGTCCGAGAGGTACCCGCAAATTCTGGGAATTCTGGGAACTTATTCTGGGAATTCATCCTGGGAATTCATCCCGGGAATTGTGGGGACTCATCCGGGTCACCCTGGGGGGTCTAACCCTCGTTTTTTCATTCCGCACCTCCTGACCGTGCCACCCTTCCTGCAGCACGTCCGCGAGGTGTGCCAGGAAATCATCCTGGGAATTAATTCTGGGAATTCTGGGAATTTATCCCAGGGATTCTGGGAACTCATCCTGGAATCCTGGGAATTCTGGGAATTCTGGGGGGTCTGATCCTGGGTTTGTCATTCTGTACCTCCTCGCCGTGCCGCCCTTCCTGCAGCATGTCTGCGAGGTGCCTGGGAATTCTGGGAATTATTCTGGGAATTCATCCCGGGAATTCATCCCAGGAATTCTGGGAATTCATCCCAGGAATTCTTCCCGGGAATTCTGGGGACTCATCCGGGTCACCCTGGGGGGTCTGATCCCGGTGTTTCTGCATTCCGCACCTGCTCACCGTGCCGCGCTTCCTGTAGCACATCCCCGAAGTACCCGGGAATTCTGGGAATTATTCTGGGAATTATTCTTGGAATTCATCCTGGGAATGCATCCTGGGTATCCATCCCGGGAATTCATCCCAGGAATTCATCCTGGGAATTCATCCCAGGAATATCTGGGAATTCATCCTGGGAATTCATTCTAAGAATTCTGGGAATTCATCCTGGGAATTCATCCCAGAAATTCTGGGAATTCATCCCAGGAATTCATCCTAGGGGTTCTGGGAATTAATCGTGGGAGTTCTGGGAATTCATCCTGGGAATTCTGGGAATTCTGGGAATTCATCCTGGGAATTCATCCTGGGAATTCTGGGAATTCATCCTGGGAATTGATCCCGGGAATTCTGTGAATTCATCCCAGGAATTCATCCTGGGGGTTCTGGGAATTCATCCTGGGAATTCATCTCGGAAATTCTGGGAATTCATCCCGAGAATTCATTCTGGGAATTCTGGGAATTCATCCTGGGAATTCGTCCTGGGAATTCTGGGGACGCATCCTGGGAATTCATCCCAGAAATTCTGGGAATTCATCCTGGGAATTCATCCCAGAAATTCTGGGAATTCATCCCAGGAATTCATCCTGGGGGTTCTGGGAATTCATCCTGGGGGTTCTGGGAATTCATCCTGGGAATTCATCCCGGGAATTCTGGGAATTCATCCCAGGAATCCATCCTGGGGGTTCTGGGAATTCATCCTGGGAATTCATCCCGGGAATTCATCCCAGAAATTCATCCCAGGAATTCATCCCGGGAATTTTGGGGACTCGTCCGGGTTCACCGTGGTGGCTCTGATCCCGTTTTTTTATCCCGCAGGTGATCCAGGCGCGGGAGAAGGAGGCGCCGTTCCTGCTGCCCCAGGAGGCCTTCGGGGACGAGCCCAGGTGGGAATTCCCAATGGGAATTGTGGGATTTCTTGGGAGTCCTTGGGATTTCTGGGATTTCTTAGGAATTATGGGATTTCTTGGGAATCCTTGGGAATCCTTTGGATTCCTGTGATTTCTTGGGATTTCTGGGATTTCTTTGGATTTCTTGAATTTCTTGTTATTTCTTGGGAATCCTTGGGATTTCTGGGATTTCTTGGGAATCCTTGTGGTTTCTTGGGAATCCTTTGGATTTCTGGGACTTCTTAGGAATCCTTGGGATTTCTGGGATTTCTTGGGAATCCGTGGGATTTCTGGGATTTCTCAGATTTCTGGGATTTCTTGAAAATTCTGGGGATTTCTGGGAATTCTTGGGAATCCTTTGGATTTCTTGGGATTTCTGGGATTTCCTGGGATACCTTGGGATTTCTTGGGATTTCTTGAGATTTGTGGGACTTCTTGGGAGTCCTTGGGATTTCTTGGGAATCCTTGGGATTTCTGGGATTTCTTGGGAATTCTTCGGGGATTTTTGGGGTTTCTGGGATTCCTTGGGAATTCTTTGGGGTTTTTTGGGATTTCTGGGATCTCTTGGGAATCCTTGGGAATCCTTTGGATTTCTGTGTTTTCCTCGGTTTTCTTTGGGTTTCTCGAATTTCTTGGGAATCCTTGGGGTTTTTTGGGATTTCTTGGGAATCCTTGTGGTTTCTTGGGAATCCTTTGGATTTCTGGGATTTCTTGGGAATTCTTTGGGGTTTTTTGGGATTTCTGGGATTTCTTCGGATTTCTGAGATTTCTTGGGATTTTTTGGGAGTCCTTGGGATTTCCAGGAGAAAGAAACCAATCTGGGATGAAGGATCAGATTCCTGCCCTGAATTCCCGAACAAATCCATCCCGCCAAGGGATAATTGGGATCTTTGGGGAAATAGTGGGATTGTCGCATTGTTTCAGGAGGGAATTCCCTGCTGGAATCCTTTGGGTAGTCGGGAGCTGTGGGTCCTGGGCTGGGAAATTCCGCAGGGACAGTGGGAACCGAATTCCCTCTTTTCCAGGCTGGGAAATTCCATAGGGACAGTGGGAATGGAATTCTTACTTTTCCAGGAGTGGGAAATGCCATAGGGACAGTGGGAATGGAATTCCCACTTTTCTGGGAGTGGGAAATTCTGTAGGGATGTTGGGAATGGAATTCCCGATTTTCCGGGCTGGGAAATGCCATAGGGACAATGGGAATGGAATTCCCATTTTTCCGGGGCTGGGAAATGCCATGGGGACAGTGGGAATGGAATTCCCTCTTTTCCAGGCTGGGAAATGCCATAGGGATGGTGGGAACAGAATTCCCGCTTTTCCGGGAGTGGGAAATGCCATAGGGATGGTGGGAACAGAATTCCCGCTTTTCCAGAAGCAGGAAATTCCGTAGGGACGGTGGGAATGGAATTCCCTCTTTTCTGGGAGTGGGAAATTCCATAGGGACAGTGGGAACAGAATTCCCACTTTTCCAGGCTGGGAAATGCCGTGGGGGTGGTGGGAACAGAATTCCCGCTTTTCCAGGAGTTGGAAATGCTGTAGGGACAGTGGGAATGGAATTCCCGTTTTTCCAGGAGTGGGAAATGCCATAGGGATGGTGGGAACAGAATTCCCATTTTTCCGGGGCTGGGAAATGCCATGGGGACAGTGGGAATGGAATTCCCTCTTTTCCAGGCTGGGAAATGCCATAGGGATGGTGGGAACAGAATTCCCGCTTTTCCAGGAGCAGGAAATTCTGTAGGGACAGTGGGAATGGAATTCCCTCTTTTCTGGGAGTGGGAAATGCCATAGGGACGGTGGGAACAGAATTCCCACTTTTCCAGGCTGGGAAATGCCGTAGGGACGGTGGGAATGCAATTTCCCCTTTTCTAGGCTGGGAAATGCCGTGGGGGTGGTGGGAACAGAATTCCCACTTTTCCAGGATTTGGAAATGCTGTAGGGACGGTGGGAATGGAATTCCCATTTTTCCAGACTGGGAAATGCCATGGGGACAGTGGGAATGGAATTCCCGCTTTTCCAGGAGCGGGAAATGCCTTAGGGACGGTGGGAACGGAATTCCCGATTTTCGTGGCTGGGAAATTCCATAGGGATGGCGGGAACGGAATTCCCACTTTTCCTTCAGAGGACAATCCTCACTGCGCAGGGCATGGATTTCTGTTCCTTTTCCCGGGATTTTGGGTTTTCCCGGGATCCCTCGGGAATTCTGGGATCTGTGGTGTTTTTGTGGATCCCTGGGAGCGCCCAAGGATGGATTTGGATCCCCCCCAGGATCGTTGGGGTTGGGATGGGATGGGATTGAATCTCCACGGATCCCAAACCATTCCGGAATTCCCAGATTCCGAGGCTCGGCTCCTTTCCCACCTGGGAAGTTCCTTCCCGGGATTTTCTGGAATTCCGCGTGGGATTTTTGGGAAAACCTCCCTTATCCAGAGGCGGCCGAGCACCGCGACACGGAACTGCCACATTCCAATCCCGACATTCCCGAGGTCTCCGCGTCTCGGGGAGCCTCCGGGATTTCGGGATTTCGGGATGGGGTCGGTAATTCCGGGCTCTCCGGGGGTTTTTCCCGGTTTTTCCGCAGGCCGAGCGCGGCGCTGGAGCAGCTGGGGCCGGAGCTGCTGTTCGCGCAGAGCCGCATCAGCGAAATCCTGGGCGGCAGTGGATACAGCCTGGAGCGGCTCAGCGCCCCCTACGTGCCGCAGCTCACCGGTACGGGACGGGCGGGACTGGGATGGACTGGGAATGGGATGGGAGGGACTGGGAGGAACTGGGAATGGGCAGGGATGGGCCAGGAGAAACCGGGAATGGGCCGGGATGGGCCAGGAGAAACTGGGAATGGGATGGGAGAAACTGGGAATGGGATGGGATGGACTGGGAGAAACTGGGAATGGGATGGGATGGACTGGGAGGAACTGGGAATGGGCCGGGATGGGCCAGGAGAAACCGGGAATGGGATGGGATGAGCCAGGAGAAACTGGGAATGGACTGGGAGAAACTGGGAATGGGATGGGATGGACTGGGAGAAACTGGGAATGGGATGGGATGGGCCAGGAGAAACTGGGAATGGGATGGGATAGACTGGGAGAAACTGGGAATGGGCCGGGATGGGCCAGGAGAAACCGAGAATGGGCTGGGATGGGCCAGGAGAAACTGGGAATGGGATGGGAGAAACTGGGAATGGGATGGGATAGACTGGGAGAAACTGGGATAAACTGGGAATGGGATGGGATA
The DNA here is from genome assembly GCA_036785705.1 of Acanthornis magna. NCBI lineage: Eukaryota > Metazoa > Chordata > Aves > Passeriformes > Acanthizidae > Acanthornis > Acanthornis magna. The sequence goes on along the minus strand of JAWUZG010000248.1, from coordinate 243,595 downwards.
GACTGGGAGAAACTGGGAATGGGATGGGATAGACTGGGAGAAACTGGGAATGGGCCGGGATGGGCCAGGAGAAACTGGGAATGGGCCGGGATGGGCCAGGAGAAACTGGGAATGGGATGGGATAGACTGGGAGAAACTGGGAATGGGATGGGAGAAACTGGGAATGGGATGGGATAGACTGGGAGGAACTGGGAATGGGATGGGATGGGCCAGGAGAAACCGGGAATGGGATGGGAGAAACTGGGAATGGGATGGGATAGACTGGGAGAAACTGGGAATGGGATGGGATGGACTGGGAGAAACTGGGAATGGGATGGGATGGACTGGGAGGAACTGGGAATGGGATGGGATGGACTGGGAGAAACTGGGAATGGGATGGGATAGACTGGGAGAAACTGGGAATGGGCCGGGATGGGCCAGGAGAAACTGGGAACGGGATGGGATGGGATGGACTGGGAGAAACTGGGAATGGGCCAGGATAGACTGGGAGAAACTGGGAATGGGATGGGATGGACTGGGAGAAACTGGGAATGGGCCGGGATAGACTGGGAGGAACTGGGAATGGGCCGGGATGGGCCAGGAGAAACCGAGAATGGGCCGGGATGGGCCAGGAGAAACTGGGAATGGGATGGGATGGACTGGGAGGAACTGGGAATGGGATGGGATAGGCTGGGAGAAACTGGGAATGGGATGGGATAGACTGGGAGGAACTGGGAATGGGATGGGAGAGACTGGGAGAAACTGGGAATGGGATGGGATAGACTGGGAGAAACTGGGAATGGGATGGGATAGACTGGGAGAAACTGGGAATGGGATGGGATGGACTGGGAGGAACTGGGAATGGGATGGGATAGACTGGGAGGAACTGGGAATGGGATGGGATAGACTGGGAGAAACTGGGAATGGGATGGGATAGACTGGGAGAAACTGGGAATGGGCCGGGATGGGCCAGGAGAAACTGGGAACGGGATGGGATGGGATGGACTGGGAGAAACTGGGAATGGGCCAGGATAGACTGGGAGAAACTGGGAATGGGATGGGATGGGCCAGGAGAAACTGGGAATGGGATGGGATAGACTGGGAGAAACTGGGAATGGGCCGGGATAGACTGGGAGAAACTGGAAATGGGATGGAATAGACTGGGAGAAACTGGGAATGGGATGGGATGGACTGGGAGGAACTGGGAATGGGATGGGAGAGACTGGGAGGAACTGGGAATGGGATGGGATGGACTGGGAGAAACTGGGAATGGGATGGGATAGACTGGGAGAAACTGGGAATGGGATGGGATAGACTGGGAGAAACTATGAATGGGCCGGGATGGGCCAGGAGAAACTGGGAACGGGATGGGATGGGATAGACTGGGAGAAACTGGGAATGGGCCAGGATAGACTGGGAGAAACTGGGAATGGGATGGGATGGGCCAGGAGAAACTGGGAATGGGATGGGATAGACTGGGAGAAACTGGGAATGGGCCGGGATAGACTGGGAGAAACTGGGAATGGGCCAGGATAGACTGGGAGGAACTGGGAATGGGATGGGATGGGCCAGGAGAAACTGGGAATGGGATGGGATAGACTGGGAGAAACTGGGAATGGGATGGGATAGACTGGGAGGAGCTGGGAATGGGATGGGATAGACTGGGAGAAACTGGGAATGGGATGGGATGGACTGGGAGAAACTGGGAACGGGATGGGATGGGATAGACTGGGAGAAACTGGGAATGGGATGGGATAGACTGGGAGAAACTGGGAATGGGATGGGATAAACTGGGAGAAACTGGGAATGGGATGGGATAGACTGGGAGAAACTGGGAATGGGCTGGGATGGGCCAGGAGAATCTGGGAATGGGATGGGATAGACTGGGAGAAACTGGGAATGGGCCAGGATGGGCCAGGAGAAACTGGGAATGGGATGGGATAGACTGGGAGAAACTGGGAATGGGCCGGGATGGGCCAGGAGAAACTGGGAATGGGCTGGGATAGACTGGGAGAAACTGGGAATGGGCCGGGATAGACTGGGAGAAACTGGGAATGGGCTGGGATAGACTGGGAGAAACTGGGAATGGGCCGGGATAGACTGGGAGAAACTGGGAATGGGCCGGGATAGACTGGGAGAAACTGGGAATGGGATGGGATAGACTGGGAGAAACTGGGAATGGGCCAGGATAGACTGGGAGGAACTGGGAATGGGCCGGGATGGGCCAGGAGAAACCGGGAATGGGATGGGAGAAACTGGGAATGGGATGGGAGAAACCGGGAATGGGATGGGAGAAACTGGGAATGGGATGGGAGAAGCCGGGAATGGGATGGGAGAAACTGGGAATGGGATGGGAGAAAACAGGAATGGGATGGGATGGGAATGGGATGGGATGGGATGGGATGGGATGGGATGGGAGAAACTGGGAATGGGATGGGATAACCCAGGATAACCCAGGATAAACCGGGAATGGGATGGGATAGCCTGAGATAATCCATGATAACCCAGGAATGGGCTGGGACAACCTGGGATAACCCGGGAATGGGATGGGATGGGATAACCTGGGATAATCCAGGATAACCTGGCATGTGGGATCCTCGCCCTTCCCTGTGTCCAGGCCCTTTTCCCAAATCCCTCTCCAGCTCTCCTGGAGCCCCTCAGGCTCGGGAATGGGATCCAAGGATTCCCGGGATCCTTCCCCAAGCCCACTGAGTGTTCCCAGCTCTTCCCCAGAGCCCCAGATCCGATCCATCCCCACCCCAACTCCTCCCTGCCAAGGAATTTCGGCATCCAGGAGCTTCCCTGGCAATCTCGGCACTCCAGGAAGGCTCTCCCTTCCCTTTGCCATCCCCGACTTCCATCCAAATCCCTCGCCATGGATTCCCAGTGTCCTCCAGCCCAGAATCCCGGAATGCTTTGGGATCCGTGGGCCCCAAATCCCATCCCATTCCCATCCCAATCCAATCCCGCCATCCCAGGGGGATCCAAATCCATCCTGGGGCACTGCCAGGGATCCACAGCTTCCCTGGGAATTGCAGCCCAGCCGGGAATTCCTAATTCCCAAGATCCCAGCCCAAGCTCCCCTTTCCCAGTGGGAAGCCATTCCCTGTGTCCCAGATGGATTTTGGGAATGGCTGAATTTTGGGAACGGGTGGATTTTGGGATCGGATGGATTCTGGGAATGGGTGAATTTTGGGAACGGGTGAATTTTGGGTTCGGATGGATTCTGGGAATGGGTGAATTTTGGGAACGGGTGAATTTTGGGAATGGATGGATTTTGGGAACGGGTGGATTTTGGGAATGCGTGGACTTTGGGAAAGGCTGGATTTTGGGAATGGCTGGATTTTGGGAAGGCGTGGAGTTTGGGAATGGGTGGACTTTAGGAACAGCTGGATTTTGGGAACGGCTGGACTTTGGGAACAGTTGGATTTTGGGAACGGCTGGTTTCTGGGAATGGCTGGATTTTGGGAATGGCTGGATTTTGAGAATGGTTGGATTTTGGGAATAGCTGAATTTTGGGAATGGCTGGATTTTGGGCATGGCTGGATTTTGGGAATGGTTGGATTTTGGGAACGGGTGGATTTTGGGAATGCGTGGACTTTGGGAAAAGCTGGATTTTGGGAATGGCTGGACTTTGGGAATGGGCGGACTTTGGGAAAGGCTGGATTTTGGGAATGGGGGGATTTTGGGAATGCGTGGAGTTTGGGAATGGGTGGACTTTGGGAAAAGCTGGATTTTGGGAATGGCTGGACTTTGGGAACGGGTGAATTTTGGGAATGGGTGAATTTTGGGAATGGTTGGATTTTGGGAATGGCTGGATTTTGGGAACAGGTGGATTTTGGGAATGGATGAATTTTGAGAATGGTTGGATTTTGGGAATGGCTGGACTTTAGGAACGGGGAGATTTTGGGAATGGGATTTTGGGAATGGGGGGATTTTGGGAACAGCTGGACTTTGGGAATAGGGATTTTGGGAATGGCTGGATTTTGGGAATGGGTGAATTTTGGGAACAGCTGGATTTTGGGATTCCTGCTCCGGAATCAGCTCCTGACGGCTCCGTTCCTGTTTTTTCCCAGACGAGGATCGTCTGTCCAAGAGGAAAAGCATCGGAGAAACGATTTCCCTGCAGGTGGAGGTGGAGTCCCGGAACAGCCCGGAGCGGGAGCAGGTCGGGAATTCGGGAATTCCGGCAGGATCCGGCCTGGGAACGGGCAGGGAAACACTCCCAGAATCCAGGGGATTCATGAAATTGTGGAATTGTTGGAAAATTCCTTTGGGATCCTCATGGAACTCACCCCGGGAATGTCAGGGAATCTTGGGGAATTCCCGATTCCCTCCGGCCATTCCCGAATTCCCATTTTCCGTGGGATCCAGCATCTCCCAGTGCCGTTTTCAGGCAGCAAATCCCAGAATTCCGTGATCCTTTGGGTCGGGAAAGGCCATAAAAATCCTGGAATTCCACGGGAAATCCCCGTTTTCCCAGGATTCTCTTTCCTTAGCTATGGGAATCTCCGGAGAGGGATAAACCCGGCCTGGTCCGGCCGGGAAAAAAAGAACTTTTTCAGGAAAAATATCCTGGATTTTGGAGGAGAGGCGAGAAAAATCTGTGGGATGGTGGGGCTGGGATTCCTGAGCGGAATTTTGGGATTTTCTGGGAATCTCATCCCAGAAATTTTCCCTCCCTCCCTCCAGAGAGCTCCGGCGGAGGAGATCACCTACGAGACGCTGAAGAAGGCCATCGGTAAGGGCAGGAAATCCGGGAATTCTGGGAATTTCGGGAATGGGGGAACTTGGGAAACCCTGGGAGATCCAGGCCAAGCATTCCCAGCCCGGATCCATGTCCCGGGAAATCCACAGGGATTTGAATCCCAATTCCTCTTTCAGTCCCGTGGGAAAAGCCTTTCCGTGGGAGAATGAATGGGAATTCCGTGGGAAAAAAGGGAATGGATGGGAATTCCATGGGAGAAGGGAAAGAATGGGAATTCCAATGGGAAAAGCCTTTCCGTGGGGGAACGGACAGGAATTCCATGGGAAAATGGGAATGAACAGGAATTCCATGGGAAATGGGAATGAACGGGAATTCAGTGGGAAATGGGAATGAACGGGAATTCCATGGGAAAATGCTTTTCAGGCAGGAATTATTCCCGAAATCCCAACTAAACATTCCCAGGATGTTCCCTTTCTCCCATCTCTCATTCCCTAGGAGAAATCCCAAATAAAATAATCCCAAATAATCCCAAATAGTCCCAAATCCCACCTGGAACTGCAGATTGGGAAAAGTTCCCCCATCCCAAATCCCAAGAAATCCCCGGAATTCCCACTCAGAAAAATCCCTTCATTTTCCCATGGAAAAGGATTCCCAGTATTTCAGAAAGTTCCACTGGAGGCCATTCCCTATTTTCCCGTCATTCCCAGGACTCCGATCCCGATCCCACTTGGGAATCCCCAAGCGGGAAAACCCCTCTGGGTCAAATTCCCGCTTTCCCAACCCTTTCCCAAAATTCCACCCGAAACCCCAATCCCAGACCCCATTGACGCTGGGAAGGTGGGGGTCGGGCGGGTTCATCCCCCCGGAATTCCCAAAATTCCTGGAATTGCCACCCAGGAAAATCCATTTTTCCACGGGAAAAGATTCCCAATATCCCATAAACCTCAGGCCGTTCCCGGATTTCCTGTCATTCCCAGGAATCCGATCCCGATTCCACCCGGGAATTCCACGAGCCGAATTCCTGCTTTTCCAACCCTCTCCCAGAATCCCACCCCAAACCCCAATCCCAGATCCCCTCGGCGCCGGGAACACGGGGCCGGGGTGGGTTCATCCCCCCGGAATTCCTGGAATTCTCGGAATTCCCAGAATCCCACCCCAAGCCCCAATCCCGGACCCCCTTGGTGCTGGGAAGGTGGGGACGGGGTGGGTTCATCCCCCCTGGAATTCCCAGAATTCCCACCCAGGAAAATCCATTTTTCCACGGGAAAAGATTCCCAATATCCCACAAACCTCAGGCCGTTCCCTGATTTCCCGTCATTCCCGGGAATCCGATCCCGATCCCACCTGGGAATCCGATCCCAATCCCAGCCGGGAATCCCCGGGTGGGAAAACCCCTCCGGACCCTCCTCCTCTCATTCCCAACCCTTTCCCAAAATCCGACTCCAGTCCCCAGTCCCCGATCCCCTCGGCACCGGGAACATGGGGCTGGGGTGGTTCATCCCCCTGGAATTCCTGGAATTCTCGGAATTCCCAGAATCCCACCCCAGTCCCCAATCCCGGATCCCCTTGGTGCTGGGAAGGTGGGGGCGGGGTGGGTTCATTCCCCCCTGGAATTCCCAGAATTCCCACCCAGGAAAATCCATTTTTCCACGGGAAAAGATTCCCAATATCCCACAAACCTCAGGCCGTTCCCGGATTTCCCGTCATTCCCGGGAATCCAATCCTGATCCCACCTGGGAATTCCACGAGCCAAATTCCTGCTTTTCCAACCCTTTCCCAAAATTCCACCCCAAACCCCAATCCCGGATCCCCTCGGCGCCAGGAACACGGGGCCGGGGCGGGTTCATCCCTCTGGAATTCCTGGAATTCTTGGAATTCCTAGAATCCCACCCCAAGCCCCAATCCTGGATCCCCTCAGCGCCGGGAACGTGGGGCTGGGCTGGGTTCATCCCCCTGGAATTCCTGGAATTCCCACCCAGGAAAATCCATTTTTCCACGGGAAAAGATTCCCAATATCCCACAAACCTCAGGCCGTTCCCGGATTTCCCGTCATTCCCGGAATCCGATCCCAATTCCACCCGGGAATTCCACGAGCCAAATTCCTGCTTTTCCAACCCTTTCCCGAAATCCCACACCAAACCCCAATCCTGGATCCCCTCGACGCCAGGAACGTGGGGCCGGGGTGGATTCATCCCCCCGGAATTCCTGGAATTCTCAGAATTCCTGGAATCCCACCCCCCAGCCCCAATCCCGGATCCCCTCAGCGCCGGGAACGCAGGAACAGGGCGGGTTCATCCCCCCCGGAATTCCCAGAATTCCCACCCAGGAAATTCCATTTTTCCACGGGAAAAGATTCCCAATATCACACAAACCTCAGGCCGTTCCCTGATTTCCTGTCGTTCCCGGGAATCCGATCCTGATCCCAGCTGGGAATCCCCGGGCGGGAAAAACCCTCCTGACCTTCCTCCCCTCATTCCCAACCCTTTCCCAAAATCCCACCCCAATCCCCAATCCCGGATCCCCTCAGCACTGGAAAGGTGGGGCTGGGGTGGTTCATCCCCCTGGAATTCCTGGAATTCTCAGAATTCCCAGAATCCCACCCCAAGCCTCAATCCTGGATCCCCTTGGTGCTGGGAAGGTGGGGGCAGGGTGGGTTCATCCCCCCTGGAATTCCCAGAATTCCCACCCAGGAAAATCCCTTCATTTTTCCATGGAAAAGATTCCCGATATCCCACAAACCTCAGGCCGTTCCTTGATTTCCCGTCACTCCTGGAATCCGATCCCAATTCCACCCGGGAATTCCACGAGGCGAATTCCTGCTTTTCCAACCCTCTCCCAGAATCCCACCCCAAACCCCAATCCCGGATCCCCTCGGCGCCGGGAACGCAGGAACAGGGCGGGTTCATCCCCCCCGGAATTCCCAGAATTCCCACCCAGGAAATTCCATTTTTCCACGGGAAAAGATTCCCAATATCACACAAACCTCAGGCCGTTCCCTGATTTCCTGTCGTTCCCGGGAATCCGATCCTGATCCCAGCTGGGAATCCCCGGGCGGGAAAAACCCTCCTGACCTTCCTCCCCTCATTCCCAACCCTTTCCCAAAATCCCACCCCAATCCCCAATCCCGGATCCCCTCAGCACTGGAAAGGTGGGGCTGGGGTGGTACATCCCCCTGGAATTCCTGGAATTCTCGGAATTCCCAAAATCCCACCCCAGTCCCCAATCCCGGATCCCCTTGGTGCTGGGAAGGTGGGGGCAGGGTGGGTTCATCCCCCCCTGGAATTCCTGGAATTCCCACCCAGGAAAATCCCTTCATTTTCCCATGGAAAAGGATTCCCAATATCCCACAAACCTCAGGCCGTTCCCGGATTTCCCGTCATTCCCGGGAATCTGATCCCGATTCCACCCGGGAATTCCACGAGCCGAATTCCTGCTTTTCCAACCCTTTCCCGAAATCCCACCCCAAACCCCAATCCTGATCCCCTCGGCGCTGGGAACACAGGAACAGGGCGGGTTCATCCCCCTGGAATTCCTGGAATTCCCACCCAGGAAAATCCCTTCATTTTCCCACAGAAAAGGATTCCCAATATCCCACAAAGCTCCACTGGAGGCCATTCCCTCTTTCCCACCATTCCTGGAATCCGATCCTGATTCCACCCGGGAATTCCACGAGCCGAATTCCTGCTTTTCCAACCCTTTCCGAAATCCCACCCCAAACCCCAATCCCGGATCCCCTCGGCGCCGGGAACGCGGGGCCGGGTTGGGTTAATCCCATCCCCCGGAATTCCCGGAATTCCCGGAATTAATTCCCGTTTTTCCCGCCGGCAGTGGACAGCGTGGCGGTGGAGGAGCAGGAGCGCGAGCGGCGGCGCCAGGTGGTGGAGAAGTTCCAGAAGGCTCCGTTCGAGGAGATCGCCGCACACTGCGGGGCCAGGGTGAGGCGGGAACGGGGCGGGAAAAAATCCCGGGAATTCCGGAATTCCCCGGATCCCGATGGCCGGGGGAAATCCCGGGAATTCCCTCATGGAATTCCGGGGGAAATGAGGAATTCCGACGGGGAATTCTGTGCGTTTCCCTCTCCCCAGGCCACGCTGCTGCAGAGCAAACTGAACCAGATCTTCGAGATCACCATCCGGTGAGGCGGGAACGCGGGAATCCTTCGGGAATTCGGGGATTCGGGAATTCGGGATTGGGAATTGGGGATTGGAAATTCGGGAATTCAGGAATTCGGGATTGGGAATTGGGGATTGGGGAATTTGGGAATTTGGGAACTCGGGATTGGGGAATTCGGGATTGGGAATTGGGGATTGGAAATTTGGGAATTTGGGAACTCGGGATTGGGAATTGGGGATTGGAAATTTGGGAATTCAGGAACTCGGGATTGGGGAATTTGGGATTGGGAATTGGGGATTGGAAATTCGGGAATTCGGGAATTCGGGATTGGGAATTGGGGATTGGAAATACGGGAATTCGGGAACTCGGGATTGGGGAATTTGGGATTGGGAATTGGGGATTGGGGAATTTGGGAATTTGGGAATTCGGGATTGGGAATTGGGGATTGGAAATTTGGGAATTCGGGAACTCGGGATTGGGGAATTCGGGATTGGGAACTGGGGATTGGAAATTCGGGAATTCGGGAATTCGGGATTGGGAATTGGGGATTGGAAATACGGGAATTCGGGAACTCGGGATTGGGGAATTTGGGATTGGGAATTGGGGATTGGGGAATTTGGGAATTTGGGAATTCGGGATTGGGAATTGGGGATTGGAAATTTGGGAATTCGGGAACTCGGGATTGGGGAATTCGGGATTGGGAACTGGGGATTGGAAATTCGGGAATTCGGGAATTCGGGATTGGGAATTGGGGATTGGAAATACGGGAATTCGGGAATTCGGGATTGGGGAATTTGGGATTGGGAATTGGGGATTGGGGAATTTGGGAATGGGGAATTCGGGAACTGGGGAATTCAGGAGTTTGGGATTGGGGAATTTGGGATCGCTGGGAATTTGGGGATTTGGGATTTGGGAATTCGGGATTGAGGATTGGGGATTGGGGAAGGGGAATTGGAGAATTCGGGAATGCAGGAATTCGGAAGTTCTGGAGTTCAGGATTGGGGAATTCGGTATTGCCGGGAATTCGGGATTGGGGACTGGGGAATTTGGGATTGGGGAATTGGGGATTGGAAATTTGGGAATTCGGGAACGGGGATTGGGGAATTCAGAATAGTTGGGAATTCAGGAATGGGGGTTGGGAATTGGGGAATTCAGGATCGCCAGGAATTCGGGATTGGGAACTGGGGAATTCAGGAATGGGGATTTGGGAATTCGGGATTGCTGGGAATTTGGGATTGGGGATTGGGAATTAGGGAATTTGGGATTGCCAGGAATTCAGGAATGGGGATTGGGGAATTTGGGATTGGGGATTGGGGAATTCGGGAGTGGGAACTGAGGAATTCGGGAATGGGAATTCGGGAATTCAGGAACGGGGATTGGGGAATTTGGGATCTTCGGGAATTCGGGATTGGGGATTGGGCGAGTTTGGGAATTCGGGATATCTGGGAATTTGGGAATTCGCGATTGGGGAATTTGGGATCACTGGGAATTGGGGAATGGGAATTCGGGAATTTGGGATTGGGAATTTGGGAGAGGGAACTGGGGAGTGGGAATTTGGGTTTGGGAATTGGGGAATTCAGGATCACTGTGAATTCAGGATTGGGAATGGGGGATTGGGAATTGGAGAATTTGGGATAGCTGCAAATTCAGGATTGAGAATTTGGGAATTGGGGAATTCGGGAATGCGGATTGGGGAATTCAGGATCACCAGGAATTCGGGACTGGGGACTTCAGGAATGGGAATTGGGGAATTCGGGAGTGGGGATTGGGGAATTTGGGAATGGGGATTGGGAAATTTGGGATTGTCGAGAATTCAGGTTTGGGAATTCAAGAATGGGGATTGGGGAATTTGGGATCGCTGGGAATTTGGGGATTGGGGATTGGGAACTGGGGAATTCGGGATCGCCAGGAATTCGGGAATGGGAATTGGGGAATTTGAGATTGGGAATTTGGGAGAGGGGACTGAGGAGTGGGAATTTGGGATTGGGAATTGGGGAATTCGGGATCGCCAGGAATTCAGGAATTCAGGATAGCCGGGAATTTGGGAGTGGGAATTCAGGATTGGGAATTTGGGATAGTTGGGAATTCGGGAATTTGGGAATGGGGACTGGGGAATTCAGGATCGCTGGGAATTCGGGAATTTGGGAATGGGGATTGGGAAATTCAGGATCGTTGAGAATTTGGGATTGGGGATTGGGGAATTCGGGATAGATGGGAATTTGGGAATGGGAATTGGGGATTTCGGGATTCGGAACTGGGGAATTCAGGACAGCCGGGAATTCAGGAATTCAGGATAGGAATTCGGGAGTGGGAATTCAGGATCAGGATTCTGGGCGTGGAAATTCGGGATTGGGAATTCAGAACTGGGAATTCAGGATTGGGAATTCAGGATGAGGAATTTGGGAGCGGGAATTAGGGATTGGGAATTGGGGATTTGGGATCGGGAATTTGGGATCAGGGCCGGGCTGGGATCAGGACCGTCGGGATGGGGGCGGGAATGGTTTCCCAGTGGGAGCTGGGGGGGCAGGAACTTCCAGAATGCCCTTCTCCTTCCCGATTTCCCCATCCAAAATCCCCATTTCCCATCCCAAATCCCACTTTTCCTGCCCCAAATCCTTTTCCTTCCCACTTTTCCTACCCCAAATCCCATTTTTCCCAGCCCAAATCCCTTTCCCACCCCAAATCCTTTTCCCACCCCAAATCCCATTTCCCATCCCGTATCCTATTTCCCCCCAACCAAATCCATTTTCCTTCCCACTTTTCCCACCCCAAATCCCCTTTTCCCCACCCTAAATCCCTTTCCCACCCCAATCCCATTTTTCCTGCCTCAAATACCTTTTCCCATCCCAAATCCCCTTTTCCTTCCCTATGTCACCACCCCAATCCCATTTTTCCCGCCCCAATCCCATTTTTCCCGCCCAAATCCCATTTCCCATGCCACATCCCATTTTCCCCACCCCAATCCCATTTCCCCCACCCCAAATCCCGTTTTCCCTCCCCAATCCCATTTTCCCACCCCCAATCCCATTTCCCATGCCACATCCCATTTTCCCACTCCAATCCCATTTTTCCCACCCCAAATCCCTTTCCTATTCCAAATCCCTTTCCCACCCCAAATCCTTTTCCCACCCCAATCCCATTTTTCCCACCCCAAATCCCATTTCCTGTTCCCTTTTTCCCATTCTAAATCCCATTCGCCACCCCAATCCCATTTCCCCCCACCCCAATCCCATTGTTCCCTGCCCCAAATCCCATTTTTCCCACCCCAATCCCTTTTCCCAACCTTAATCCCATTTTTCCCACCCCAATCCCATTTCCCACCCCAAATCCCTTTTCCTTCCCCTTTTCCCCACCCCAAACCCCATTTTTCCCACCCCCAATCCCATTGTTCCCTGCCCCAAATCCCATTTTTCCCAACCCAATCCCTTTTCCCAACCTTAATCCCATTTTTCCCACCCCAATCCCATTTCCCATCCCAAATCCCTTTTCCTTTCCCCTTTTCCCCGTCCTATATCACTTTTCCCATCCCAAATCCCATTTTCCCACCCCAATACCATTTCCCCCCAACCAAATCCCATTTTCCCCACCCCAATCCCATTTCCCACCCCAAATCCCCTTTCCTGTCCCAAATCTCTTTCCCATGCCAAATCCCCTTTTCCTTCCCATTTTCCTGCCCCAATCCCATTTTCCCACCCCAATCCCCTTTTTTCCCGCCCCAATCCCATTTTCCCGCCCCAATCCATTTCCCCCCACCCAATCCCATTGTTCCTGCCCCAAATCCCATTTCCTACCCCCAACCCCATTTCCTCCCACCCCCAATCCCATTTCTCATCCCACATCCCATTTTTCCCACCCAAATCCCATTTTTCCACCCCAAATCACTTTTCTATTCTCCCCTCCCCCAAATCCCTTTTCCTTTCTCTTTTTCCCCACCCCATCCCCATTTTTCCTATTCCAAATCCCATTTCCCACCCCAATCCCATTTTTCCCACCCCTCAACCCCATTTCCTCCCACCCCCAATCCCATTTCCCCACCCCAATCCCAATTTTTCCCACCCCAATCCCATTTCCCACCCCAATCCCATTTCCCCCACCCCAATCCCATTTTCCCACCCCAATCCCATTTTTCCCGCCCCAATCCCATTTTTCCCACCCCAATCCCATTTTCCCACCCCAATCCCATTTTCCCGCCCCAATCCCATTTTTCCCACCCCAATCCCATTTTCCCGCCCCAATCCCATTTTCCCACCCCAATCCCATTTTTCCCACCCCTCAACCCCATTTCCTCCCACCCCCAATCCCATTTCCCCACCCCAATCCCATTTCCCCCACCCCAATCCCATTTTCCCACCCCAATCCCAATTTTTCCCACCCCAATCCCATTTCCCACCCCAATCCCATTTCCCCCACCCCAATCCCATTTTCCCGCCCCAATCCCATTTTTCCCGCCCCAATCCATTTTTCCCACCCCAATCCCATTTTTTCCACCCCAATCCCGTTTCCCCCCACCCCAATCCCATTTTTCCCACCCCAATCCCATTTTTCCCACCCCAATCCCATTTCCCCCCGCCCCAATCCCATTTTTCCCACCCCAATCCCATTTTTCCCACCCCAATCCCAATTTTCCACCCCAATCCCATTTTTCCCGCCCCAATCCCATTTTCCTGCCCCAATCCCATTTTTTCCCGCCCCAATCCCATTTTTCCCACCCCAATCCCATTTTTCCCGCCCCAATCCCATTTTTCCCACCCCGATCCCATTTTTCCCACCCCAATCCCATTTTTCCCACCCAAATCCCATTTTTCCCACCCCAATCCCATTTTCCCGCCCCAATCCCATTTTTCCCGCCCCAATCCCATTTTCCTGCCCCAATCCCATTTCCCCCCACCCAATCCCATTTTTCCCACCCCAGTCCCGTTTCCCCCCACCCCAATCCCATTTTTCCCACCCCAATCCCATTTTCCTGCCCCGATCCCATTTTTCCCGCCCCAATCCCATTTTTCCCGCTTTTTTCTGATCCCGATTTTCCCCCCAGGCCTCCCCCGAGCCCCTCGGGCACCGTCACGGCCTCGCTGGGCCCATCCCAATCCCAGAGCCAATCGCACTCCATCCCGGTGTACGAGATGAAATTCCCGGACCTCTGCGTCTACTGAGCCATCCCGGGATCCGCAAATCCCGAATCCCGGATTTGGATCTCTTGGGATCCTCCCGGGGGATTTCCCTTGGGATTCCCTCTCCGCTTCGGGGGATTTTTGGGAGGGTTGGCTCCGGGAGTTTTCCCGGGGTGGTGTGGGAATTCTGGGAATTTCCAGGTCCGGGAAAGGCGGGAAGGGATCCCAAATCCGGAGGGTGGAGTTGGGGTTTGGGAATTTGGGGAGTGCCGATCCCAAATCCAGCTGCCGGCCGGGAAAATCCCAAAGGGAAAATCCCAAATGGAAAATCCCGGGTGGAAAATCCCAAATGGAAAATGCCAAATGGAAAATCCCGAATGGAATATCCCGGGTAGAAAATCCCAGATGGAATATCCCAAATGGAAAATTCCAGATGGAAAATCCCAAATGGAAAATCCCGGATGGAATATCCCAGGTGGAAAATCCCAAATGGAATATCCCAAATGGAAAATCCCAAATGGAATATCCCAGATGGGATATCACAGGTGGAAAATGCTGGATGGAAAATCCCAGATGGAAAATTCCATATGGATTATCCCAAATGGAAAATCCCGGGTGGAAAATCCCAAATGGAAAATCCCAAATGGAATATCCTGGGTGAAAAATCCCAAATGGAATATGCCGGGTGGAAAATGTGGGATGGAAAATTGGAAATGGAATATCCCAAATGGAATATCTCAAATGGAAAATGCCAGATGGAAAATCCCAAATGGAAAATCCCAAATGGAAAAATCGCAGCTGGAAAATATCAAATGGAAAATCACCGATGGAAAATCTCGGATGGAAAATCCCAGATGGAAAATCCCAAATGGAAAATCCCGGATGGAATCCCAGCTGCTCCTCCCATCCCGGGAGCGAGGATTGGGATTTCTTTGGGAAAATCCCATTTTTTTTCCAGGAAAAATCCACCCTCGGGCTGCCCCCGAGGGACTGGGAATGGCGACAGGAATATTGGGAATTTCGGGAATATCGGGATATTTGTTTCCTCTTTTCCACAGTTTTGGGATCGGTTTCCACACTTTTGGGCGTTCCCACCCGGAAAAATTCCCAATTTCCGGTGGTTTGGGGGGTTTTTTTGTGGGATCACTTGGGAAAATCCTTGAGAATTCCCGGGATTGCAGAGGATTCCCGGGAAAAACCGGGATGGGGGAGGTGTTTTAGGGATCCAATTCCTGGGGTAAAACTGGATTTGGGAATTTGGTTTCCATGGGAACAGAACCTGGATCTTCCCAAAAAAAAAAAAAACCAAAAAATCCGGGAATGGGGAAGGATGGGAAGGAAAAGGAAAAGGAAGAAGAAATCCTGGGATTTGCTCCCGAATATTTCCCGAGGTGTTGGAGAACTTTTGGATTCGGGGTGGGATGGGAGATTCCAGGGAATCCCGGGAATTTCCGGGGTCGGGAAGGAGGAAAATCCTGGGAATTTTCTGGGATATTTCCCGCCGGAATTGCGCGTTCGTTTGATTCGCCGTCGGATGGAATTCCCGAATTTCCCGAGGACCAAAATAAAAAAGCGGAAGAAGAGCTCCGATCCTTCCCAAAAAAAACCAGCGGGAAAAGCGATTCCCATCTGCCAAAAAAAGTGGGAAAAGGAGGAGGAATCCGAAGGGAATCATCCTGGGATTCCCAGCACCCCTCGGAGCACCGAATTCCGGGAATTCCGCCCCCCGTTCCCGACGCTTCTCCCTCCCCGGAATGCGTTCCGGGATCCCGAATTCCAGCCGGGATCCCGTTCCTCCCGCCGTGTCCGTAGTTTAGATCCCACGGATGATGCCGAAGCCATTCCCGGAATTCCCGGAATTCCGGCGGAGATTCCCAACGGCGCCGTCGGAATTCCCGTTCCCAAAATAAACGTCGATGTTGGCACTGCAGAGTGTGGGAATTTTCCTGGGAATTTGGGAATGGGGTGGGTGGGGAGGGAGGTTTGGGATATTCCCAATCCGCGGGTGGGAATTCCGTGATCCCAAAGCTTGGGAATTCCCAGGGATCCAGGGGGAAGCCACAGCTTCCCTGGGAATTCCAGCCCAGCCGGGAATTCCTTCCCAAAATCCCAAGGAATTTCCCCTTTTCCCAGTGGGAAGCCATTCCCTGTGTCCCATCCCAAATATTCCCAACCTCGGGATCGATTCCCGATTCCCTTTTCCCCGGAGCCGCCGCCGTTGCCTTCTCCGAAAACGCTCTCATCCATAATTTATTTTTTTTTATTTCTCCGGGAATTTTTCCACTCCCTCGCTCACAACATTCCACAGCTCAGCGAGGAACTCCCCCCGGGAATTCCCGACGGACCGCGATCGATCCCACATTCCCCAAACCGGGATCCACCCCTCGTTCCCACCCAGAATCCCGGGAATTTTTTTTTTTAATTTTTTTTTTTTTAATTAATTAATCAAGATCAAAGAGGCGGAGCTACTCTACGGGATGACTTTGGGGCCGCGATTCCCGCGGGATTTTCCCGTTTTTTTTGTTTTTTTGTTTGTTTGTTTTTTTGTTTTTTCCGCATTTTTTTCCCCATCCTCACTGCCCTTCCTTGGAAAGGCTTTTCCCGATGGCGTTCCTGAAGAGCGTCACCAGCGGCGTCCGGATCCTCTCGGAGCTCATGAATCCCCCGTAGCGCTTCTCCTTTCTCCCATCCCACGGGAATTCCGACCCTTCCTCCGCCGCTTCCCGCCGGAATTCCAGCGGGGAATTCTCGGCCTCCGAGACCTCGTCCTCGTCGCCGTCGTGGTCGCCGTTGGGGTAGACCTTGACAGGCCTCCTCTTGCGGCCCACGGGTTTCCCCCATCGGAAGTGCTCCATGGAATACGAGCGCTTCCCTTCCTGGCGCTCCGGCCCTTCCCAGGGGATCCGGGAGGAGCGGATCCCGGGAATGCTGCTGCCGTTCCCCAGTTGGTTCCAGCGGAAGTGGCCCATGACGTAGCGGCGGAGGCCCTCGGACAGAGGCTGGAGGCGACCGTTCCCCGGGAAAACCGGGGATTCCCGGGAGAGCTGGGCGCGGCACGAGCCAGCGCAGGCCTGGGATGGGAAAGGGAGAGCGGGAATTGCGTTTGGGAATGGGGATGAGCGGGAATTCCGTTTGGGAATGGGGATGGGAATGAAGAGCGGGAATTCCGTTTGGGAAATCGGATGGGAATGAAGAGCGGGAATTCCGTTTGGGAAATCGGGATGGGAATGAAGAGCGGGAATTTCGTTTGGAAAATCGGGAGGGGAATGAAGAGTGGGAATTCCGGGATGGGGGGGGAATGGGGATGAAGAATGGGAATTCGGTTGGGAAATCGGGATGGGAATGAAGAACAGGAATTCCGTTTGGGAAATCAGGATGGGAATGAAGAGCGGGAATTCAGTTGGGAAATGGGAACGAAGAGAGGGAATTCGGTTGGGAGATGGGGATGGGAATGAAGAGCGGGAATTCCGTTTGGGAATGGGGGTGGGAATGAAGAGCGGGAATTCCGTTTGGGAATGGGGATGAGCAGGAATTGCGTTTGGGAATGGGGATGGGAACGAAGAACGGGAATTCTGGGGTGGGGGGCGGAATGGGGATGAAGAACGGGAATTCCGTTGGGAAATGGGAACGAAGAGAGGGAATTCCTCTTGGGAATGGGGATGGGGATGAAGAGTGGGAATTCCGTTTGGGAAATCGGGAGGGGAATGAAGAGCGGGAATTGCGTTTGGGAAATTGGGATGGGAATGAAGAGCGGGAATTGCGTTTGGGAATGGGGATGAGCAGGAATTCCGTTTGGGAATGGGAATGGGAATGAAGAGCGGGAATTGCATTTGGGAATGAGGATGGGAATGAAGAGTGGGAATTGTGTTTGGGAAATTGGGAGGGGAATGAAGAGCAGGAATTGTGTTTGGGAAATCGGGATGGGAAAGGAGAGAGGGAATTGCATTTGGGAAATCGGGAGGGGAATGCAGAGTGGGAATTCCATTTGGGAAATCGGGATGGGAATGAAGAGCGGGAATTCCGTTTGGGAATGGGGATGGGAATGAAGAACGGGAATTCCGTTTGGGAAATCGGGATGGGAATGAAGAGCGGGAATTGTGTTTGGGAAATCGGGATGGGAATGAAGAACGGGAATTCCGTTTGGGAAATCGGGATGGGAATGAAGAGCGGGAATTGTGTTTGGGAAATCGGGATGGGAATGAAGAACGGGAATTGCGTTTGGGAAATGGGGACGGGAATGAAGAACAGGAATTGTGTTTGGGAAATCGGGAGGGGAATGAAGAGCGGGAATTGTGTTTGGGATATTGGGAGGGGAATGAAGAACGGGAATTCCGCTTGGGAATGGGGATGGGAATGAAGAGTGGGAATTGCGTTTGGGAAATCGGGAGGGGAATGAAGAGCGGGAGTTCCGTTTGGGAATGGGGGTGGGAATGAAGAGCAGGAATTCCATTTCGGAATGGGGAATGGGTATGAAGAGTGGGAATTGCATTTGGGAAATTGAGAGGGGAATGAAGAGCGGGAATTCCGTTTGGGAAATCGGGAGGGGAATGAAGAGCAGGAATTCCATTTGGGAATGAAGAGCGGGAATTCCGTTTGGGAATGGGAATGGGAATGAAGAGCGGGAATTGCGTTTGGGAAATTGGGAGGGGAATGAAGAGCAGGAATTGTGTTTGGGAAATCGGGATGGGAATGAAGAACGGGAATTGCGTTTGGGAAATGGGGATGGGAATGAAGAGCGGGAGTTCCGTTTGGGAATGGGGATGAGCAGGAATTCTGTTTGGGATATTGGGATGGGAATGAAGAGCGGGAATTCTGTTTGGGAATGGGGATGGGAATGAAGAGCAGGAAATCCGTTTGGGAATGGGGATGGGAATGAAGAGTGGGAATTGCGTTTGGGAAATCGGGAGGGGAACGAAGAGAGGGAATTCCGTTTGGGAATGGGGATGAGCAGGAATTCCGTTTGGGAAATTGGGAGGGGAATGAAGAGCAGGAATTGTGTTTGGGAAATCGGGATGGGAAAGGGAGAGAGGGAATTGCATTTGGGAAATCGGGAGGGGAATGCAGAGTGGGAATTCCATTTGGGAAATCGGGATGGGAATGAAGAGCGGGAATTCCGTTTGGGAATGGGGATGGGAATGAAGAACGGGAATTCCGTTTGGGAAATCGGGATGGGAATGAAGAGCGGGAATTGTGTTTGGGAAATCGGGATGGGAATGAAGAACGGGAATTCCGTTTGGGAAATCGGGATGGGAATGAAGAGCGGGAATTGTGTTTGGGAAATCGGGATGGGAATGAAGAACGGGAATTGCGTTTGGGAAATGGGGATGGGAATGAAGAACAGGAATTGTGTTTGGGAAATCGGGAGGGGAATGAAGAGCGGGAATTGTGTTTGGGATATTGGGAGGGGAATGAAGAACAGGAATTCCGCTTGGGAATGGGGATGGGAATGAAGAGTGGGAATTGCGTTTGGGAAATCGGGAGGGGAATGAAGAGCGGGAATTCCGTTTGGGAAATCGGGATGGGAATGAAGAGCGGGAGTTCCGTTTGGGAATGGGGGTGGGAATGAAGAGCAGGAATTCCATTTCGGAATGGGGAATGGGTATGAAGAGTGGGAATTGCATTTGGGAAATTGAGAGGGGAATGAAGAGCGGGAATTCCGTTTGGGAAATCGGGAGGGGAATGAAGAGCAGGAATTCCATTTGGGAATGAAGAGCGGGAATTCCGTTTGGGAATGGGAATGGGAATGAAGAGCGGGAATTGCGTTTGGGAAATTGGGAGGGGAATGAAGAGCAGGAATTGTGTTTGGGAAATGGGGATGGGAATGAAGAGCGGGAGTTCCGTTTGGGAATGGGGATGAGCAGGAATTCTGTTTGGGATATTGGGATGGGAATGAAGAGCGGGAATTCTGTTTGGGAATGGGGATGGGAATGAAGAGCAGGAAATCCGTTTGGGAATGGGGATGGGAATGAAGAGTGGGAATTGCGTTTGGGAAATCGGGAGGGGAACGAAGAGAGGGAATTCCGTTTGGGAATGGGGATGAGCAGGAATTCCGTTTGGGAAATTGGGAGGGGAATGAAGAGCGGGAATTCCATTTGGGAAATCGGGAGGGGAATGAAGAGCGGGAATTGCGTTTGGGAAATCGGGAGGGGAATGAAGAGCGGGAATTCTGTTTGGGAAATCAGGAGGGGAACGAAGAGGGAATTCCGTTTGGGAATGGGGATGGGAATGAAGAGCAAGAATTCTGTTTGGGAAATCGAGAGGGGAATGAAGAGCAAGAATTCAGTTGGGAAATGGGAATGAAGAGAGGGAATTTGGTTGGGGAATGGGGATGGGGATGGGAATGAAGAGCGGGAATTGCGTTTGGGAATGGGGAATGGGAATGAAGAATGGGAATTCCGTTTGGGAAATCGGGATGGGAATGAAGAGCAGGAATTCTGTTTGGGAAATTGGGATGGGAATGAAGAGAGGGAATTCCTCTTGGGAATGGGGAATGGGAATGAAGAATGGGAATTCCGTTTGGGAAATCGGGATGGGAATGAAGAGTGGGAATTCTGGGGTGGGAGGGGGGAATGGGGATGAAGAACGGGAATTCCGTTGGGAAATGGGGATGGGAATGAAGAGCAGGAATTCAGTTGGGAAATGGGAACGAAGAGAGGGAAATCCTCTTGGGAATGGGGATGGGAATGAAGGACGGGAATTCCGTTTGGGAAATCAGGATGGGAATGAAGAGCGGGAAATCCGTTTGGGAATGGGGGTGGGAATGAAGAGCGGGAATTCAGTTTGGGAAATCGGGATGGGAATGAAGAGCGGGAATTCCGTTTGGGAAATCGGGAGGGGAATGAAGAGCGGGAATTGCGTTTGGGAATGGGGATGAGCAGGAATTCCATTTGGGAATGGGGATGGGAATGGGAATGAAGAACGGGAATTCTGTGGGGGGGATGGGAGTGAATGGGAATTCCATAGGGGGATAGGAATGAACCGGAATTCCATGGGAAAAGTCTTTCTGTGAGGGAATGAATGGGAATTCCATGGGGGGAATGGGAATGAATGGGAATTCTGTGGGGAAAACAGAATGAATGGGAATTCTGTGAGGAAAAAGGGAATGAAGAACGGGAATTCCATTGGGGATGGGAATGAATGGGAATTCCATGGGGAAAATGGGAATGAAGAACGGGAATTCCATTGGGGGGAAATGGGAATGAATGGGAATTCCATGGGAAAAGTCTTTCCAGGAAGGAATGAATGGGAATTCCATGGGAAAAAGGGAATGAATGGGAATTCCATGGGAAAAATGGAAAGAATGGGAATTCCACGTGAAAAGTCTTTCCAGGCAGGAATGAATGGGAATTCCATTGGAAAAATTGAATGAAAGGGAATTCCATGGGGAAAAGGGAATGAAGAACGGGAATTCCACTGGGGGATGGGAATGAAGAACGGGAATTCCGTGAGAAAAGTCTTTCCATGAGGGAATGAATGAGAATTCCATGGGAAAAGCCTTTCCGTGGGGGAATGAATGGGAATTCCATGGGAAAAACAGAATGAATTGGAATTCCATGGGAAAAACAGAATGAATGGGAATTCCACGGGAAAAAGGAAATGAATGGGAATTCCATGGGAAAAAGGGAAAGAATGGGAATTCCATGCGAAAAGTCTTTCCAGGGAGGAATGAACGGGAATTCCATTGGAAAAATTGAATGAATCGGAATTCAATGGGAAAAACAGAATGAATGGGAATTCCATGGGAAAAAGGGAATGAGTGGGAATTCCATTGGAAAAAGAGAATGAATGGGAATTCTGTTTTGGGGGGGGGGGGGGAATGGGAATGAATGGGAATTCCGTGAGAAAAAGGGAATGGATGGGAATTCCATGGGAAAAAGGGAATGAATGGGAATTCCATGGGAAAACCTTTTCCGTGAGGGAATGAATGGGAATTCCCAGGGAGGTTGGGAATGATTTGGGAATGATTTGGGAATGGTTTGGGGATGATTTGGGAATGATTTGGGAATGATGTGGGAATGATTCGGGAATGATTTGGGGATGATTTGGGGGTGATTTGGGAATGATTCTGGAAAGATTCAGGAATGATTCGGGAATGATTTGGAATGGGATCCCGCTGGGAGGGATTTGGGAGGTGCAGGACCCTCCGGAAGCATCATTCCCAAAAAAAACTGACGGGAGACCCCCGCCCTGGGATCCCCACTCCCGAATTTTGGGAATTCCAACCCTCGGGGTTGCGGCATTCCTCCAGGATTCCGGAATATCCGATCCCAGAATGCTTTGGGTGGGAATTCAATGGGATGATCCCAACTTTTCCTTGGATGTTCCCAGGGGCAGCCACAGATTATTCGGGAATTCCATCCCATCCCTCCCCCCCCTCCCGAAATCCCCAAATCCCAATAAATCTCCCCTTTCCATTCCCTGTGTCCTGTCCATTCCCAAATCCCTCCTTTTTTTGGGATTCTCCAAAGCCGGGATCTGATCCCGACCGGGAAAATGCCGATTCCCAAATCCCATCCCCCTTGGATCCCAAATTCCCCATTCCCGACCCTTTACCAGAATTCCCAAATCCCTCCTTTTTCTGGGATTTTCCCGAGCCGGGATCTGGTCCCAACCGGGAAAACGCCGATTCCCAAATCCCATCCCCCTTGGATTCCCAAATCCTGCCCCATTCCCGAATCCCACCCCATTCCCGACCCCTTACCAGAATTCCCAAATCCCTCCTTTTTTTGGGATTTTCCAGAGCTGGGATTGGATCCCAACAGGGAAAACACCGATTCCCAAATCCCATCCCACCCTTTCCTGAGGGTCCCCCATTCCCAGTTCCCAAATCCCTCTTTTTTCTGGGATTTTCCAGAGCCGCTATCTGATCCCAACTGGGAAAACGTCGATTCCCAAATCCCATCCCCCTTGGATCCCAAATTCCCCATTTCTGACCCCTTACCAAAATCCCCAAATCCCTCCTTTTTTTTTGGGATTTTCCCAAGCTGGGATTTTATCCTGACCAGGAAAACGCCGATTCCCAAATCCCATCCCCCTTGGGTTCCCAAATCCTGCCCCATTCCCGAATCCCACCCCATTCCCGACCCCTTACCAGAACTCCCAAATCCCTCCATTTTCTTGGGATTTTCCAGAGCTGAGATCTGATTCCAGCCGGGAAAATGCCGATTCCCAAATCCTTTCTGACCCAATCCCTGGATTCCCAAATCCTACCCCACATTCTCGACCCCTTACCAGAATTCCCAAATCCCTCTTTTTGGGATTTTCAAGAGCTGGGATCTGATCCTGACCAGGAAAACACCGATTCCCAAATCCCATCCCCCTTGGATTCCCGAGTTCCCCATTCCTGACCCCTTACCAGAATTCCCAAATCCCTCTTTTTTCTGGGATTTTCCAGAGCCGGAATCTGATCCTGACCAGGAAAACACCAATTCCCAAATCCCATCCCCCTTGGATCCCAAATTCCTGGCCCCACGTTCCCGACCCCTTACCAGAATTCCCAAATCTCTCCTTTTTTTTTGATTTTCAAGAGGCGGGATTGGATCCCGACCAGGAAAATGCCATTTCCCAAATCCCATCCCCCTTGGATTCCTGAATTTCCCATTCCCAACCCCTTACCAGAATTCCTGAATCCCTCCTTTTTTTGGGATTTTCCAGAGCCGCGATCTGATCCCAACCAGGAAAACACCGATTCCCAAATCCTTTCCCACCCAATCCCTGGATTCCCAAATCCTACCCCACATTCTCGACCCCTTACCAGAATTCCCAAATCCCTCTTTTTGGGATTTTCAAGAGCTGGGATCTGATCCCGACAGGGAAAATGCTGATTCCCAAATCCCATCCCATCCTTTCCTGAGGGTCCCACATTCCCAATTCCCAAATCCCTCTTTTTTTTGGGATTTTCCGGAGCCAGGATCTGATCCCAACCGGGAAAACGTCGATTCCCAAATCCCATCGCCCTTGGATTCCCAAATTCCCCATTCCCAACCCCTTACCAGAATTCCCAAATCCCTCCTTTTTTGGGATTTTCCCGAGCCGCGATCTGATCCTGACCAGGAAAACACTGATTCCCAAATCCCATCCCATCCTTGTATCCCAAATTCCCTATTTCTGACCCCTTACCAGAATTCCCAAATCCCTCTTTTTTCTGGGATTTTCCAGAGCTGGAATCTGATCCTGACCAGGAAAACACCAATTCCCAAATCCCATCCCCCTTGGATCCCAAATTCCTCACCCCACATTCCCAAGGACCCCTTACCAGAATTCCCAAATCCTTCCTTTTTCTGGGATTTTCCAGAGCCGGGATCCGATCCCAACCGGGCAAATGCCGATTCCCAAATCCCATCGCCCTTGGATTCCCGAATTTCCCATTCCTGACCCCTTACCAGAATTCCTGAATCCCTCCTTTTTTGGAATTTTCCGGAGCCAGGATCTGATCCCGACGAAGGAAATGTCGATTCCCAAATCCCATTCCATCCTTTCCCGAGGGTTCCCTCCCCTATTCCCAAATCCCTCCTTTTTCTGGGATTTTCCGAGCTGGGATCTGATCCTGACCGGGAAAACGCCGATTCCCAAATCCCATCCCATTCTTTCCCACCCAATCCTTGGCTCCCAAACCCTCACCCTCCATTCCCAAATCCCAAATCATAAATCCTAAATCCCTCCTTTTTTTGGGATTTTCCAAAGCCGGGATCTGATCCCGATCAGGAAAACACCGATTCCCAAATCCCATCCCATCCTTGGATCCCAAATCCCACCCCACATTCCCAAATCCCTCTCCCCACATTCCCGAATTCCCCGTTCCCGACCCCTCACCAGAATCCCGGCCTCGCTGCTCAGGTCGCGGCACTCGGAATTCTCCCAGCACGGCCCCGAAGCTCCGGCGGAATTCCAGAGGATCAGCCCCAGCACCACGGGGAGGATTCCCGACCCCATTCCCAGGAATTCCCCCAAAAAACCGGGAAGGAACTGCGGGAAAATCCCAAAAAAATAATTTAAAAAAAAAAAAAAAAAATCGGGAATTCCTTTGGGATGGGGAAATCTCGGAGTTTTCCGTTTTGGGATTGGGGTTGGATCCGTTGGGAAATCCTGGGCCCGGAATTCCCTCCGGTCTTTTCCCGGGATTTCCAAGGTTTTGGGGAAAAAATGGGATTTTTGTAGGGAATTTAGGGGAAATGATCTCTGATCCCAATCCTGGGAAATGGGAGGGTTTTTTCCAGAGGGAAACTGAGGCACGGGGAAGGAAAACGGATCCTTGGATCTGCCTTGTTCCCAATGCAATCCCTAAAAAAATTTTTTTAAAAGGGAATATTTCCCTCCTGGCATTTCCCAGTGTTGGGAAAATGGGAATTTTATTGGGAAAATTATCCCAATCCCGGAAAAAGGGAGGCATTTTTCCAGAGGGAAACTGAGGCACGGGAAAAGGATCCCCGGATTTGCCTCTTTCCCACCTCAATCCTAAAAAAAAGGGAAAAATTCTATCCTGAACATTCCCAGATTTGTGAAAATGGGAATTTTATAGGGAAACTTACCCAAATCCTGGAAAATGGGAGGGATTTCTCCAGAGGGAAACTGAGGCACAGGAAAAGCAAGAGGATCCCTGGATCTGCCTCATTCCCAGCTCAAAATTTAAAGAAAAAATGGAAAAATTCCCTCCTGCTCTACCCGAGATTTAGAGAAAATGGGAATTTTATAGGGAAAATTCTTCCAATACAAGAAAATGAAAAGGAATTTTTCCAGAGGGAAACTGAGGCACATGAAGGGGAAAGGATCCTTGGATCTGCCTCATTCCCAACTCAATCCTCAAAAAAATGGGAAACTCCGATCCCAATCCTGGAAAAATAAAAGGGATTTTACCAGAGGAATCTCCTTCCCGTGCCTCAGTTTCCCTCTGGAAAAATCCCTCCCATTCTTTGGCATCGGGATCATTTTCCCAATAAAATTCCCATTTTCCCTAAATCTGGGAGAAGGCCAGGGTGGATTTTTTCCAATTTTTGGGGAATTTTTGAGCTGGGAATGAGGCAGATCCAGGGATCCTTTTCCCTTTCCCGTGCCTCAGTTTCCCTCTGGAAAAATCCCTCCCATTTTCTGGGATTGGAATAATTTCCCCTACAAAATTCACATTTTCCCAAATCTGGGAAAGGCCAAGAGGGAATTTTTCCAAATTTTTGGAATTTTTGAGCTGGGATTGAGGCAGACCCAGGGATCCTCTTCCCTTTCCCGTGCCTCAGTTTCCGTCTGGAAAAATCCCTTTTATTTTTCCAGGATTGGGATCGGGATCACTTTCCCATAATTCCCTACAAAAATCAAATTTTCCCAAGGCTGGGAAATCCTGGGAAAGGACAGGAGGGAAAGGGAAAGGGAAAGGATCCCTGGATCTGCCTCATTCCCACCTCAAAAATTCCAAAAAATGAGGAAAATTCCATCCTGACTTTTACTAGATTTAAGGAAAATGGGAATTTTTATTGGGAAAATGATCCCAATCCCGGAAAACAGGAGGGATTTTTCCAGAGGGAAACTGAGGCACGGGAAAGGTATCCCTGGATCTGCCTCATTCCCAACTCAAGCCTAAAAAAAAATGGGAAAAATTCCCTCCTCTCCTTTCCCAGATTTAGGGAAAAATGGGAATTTTATTGGGAAAATTATTCCAATTCTGGAAAATTGAAATGGATTTTTCCAGAGGGAAACTGAGGCACGGGGAGGGAAAAGGATAACTGAATCCATCTCATTCCCAACTCAATCCTCAAAAGAATGGGGGAAAAAATCCATCCTGGCCCTTCTCAGATTTGAGAAAATGGGAATTTTTTTGGGAAAATTATCCCGATCCTGGAAAATGGGAGGGATAGTTCCAGAGGGAAACTGAGGCACGGAAAAGGATCCCTGGATCTGCCTCATTCCCAGCTCGAAAATTAAAAAAAATGGGAAAAATTCCATCCTGAACATTCCCAGATTTAGGGAAAATGGGAATTTTATAGGGAAAATTACTCAAATCCCAAAAAATGGGAGAGATTTTTCCAGAGGGAAACTGAGGCATGGGAAAGGGAAAAGGATCCATGGATCTGCCTCATTCCCACCTCAAAAATTCCAAAAAATGGGAAAATTCTCTCCTGGCCTTTCCCAGATTTGGGGAAAATGGGAATTTTATTGGGAAAATTATTCCAATTCTGGAAAATTGAAATGGATTTTTCCAGAGGGAAACTGAGGCACGGGGAGGGAAAAGGATAACTGAATCCATCTCATTCCCAACTCAATCCTCAAAAGAATGGGGGAAAAATCCATCCTGGCCCTTCCCAGATTTGAGAAAATGGGAATTTTTTAGGGAAAATTATCCCGATCCTGGAAAATAAAAGGGATTTGTCCAGAGGGAAACTGAGGCACGGGAAAATGGAAAAGGATCCCTGGATCTGCCTCATTCCCAGCTCGAAAATTCCCAAAAAATGGGAAAAATTCCCTCCTGGCGTTTCCCAGATTCAGGGAAAAATGTGAATTTTATAGGGGAAATGATCCCAATTCTGGAAAATAAAAGGGATTTTTCCAGAGGGAAACTGAGGTACAGGAAGGGGAAAAGGATCCCTGGGTCTGCCTCATTCCCAGCTCGAAAATTCCAAAAAATGGGAAAAATTCTCTCCTGGCGTTTCCCAGATTTAGGGAAAAATGTGAATTTTATAGGGGAAATGATCCCAATTCTGGAAAATAAAAGGGATTTCTCCAGAGGGAAACTGAGGCACGGGAAGGGGAAAAGGATCCCTGGATCTGCCTCATTCTCAGCTTGAAAATTCCAAAAAATGGGGAAAATTCCCTCCTGGCGTTTCCCAGATTTACGGAAAAATGGGATTTTTGTAGGGATTTAGGACGAAGGATCAGTTTCCCTCTGGAACAATCCCTCCCATTTTCTGGGATCAGAATAATTTCCCCTATAAAATTCCCATTTTCCCAAAATCTGGGAATAGCCAGGAGGAAATTTTCCCATTTTTTTGGAATTTTTGAGCTGGGAATGAGGCAGATCCAGGGATCCTTTTCCCTTTCCCGTGCCTCAGTTTCCCTCTGGAAAAATTCCTTCCCATTTTCCAGGATTGGGATCATTTCCTCTATAAAATGCACATTTTTCCCTAAATCTGGGAATGGCCAGGAGGGAATTTTTCCCATTTTTTTTAGGATTGAACCGGGAATGAGGCAGATCCAAGGATTCCCTTCCCGTGCCTCAGTTTCCCTCTGGAAAAATTCCTTTTTCTGGGATCAGAATAATTTCCCCTATAAAATTCCCATTTTCCCAAAATCTGGGAAAGGCCAGGAGGGGAGTTTTCCCATTTTTTGGAATTTTTTATGTGGGAATGAGGCAGATCCAGGGATCCTTTTCCCTTCCCGTGCCTCAGTTTCCCTCTGGAAAAATCTTGCCTGTTTTCTGGGATTGGGATCATCTTCCCTATAAAATTCCCATTTTCCCTATATCGGGGAATGCTCAAGAGGGAATTTTCCCCATTTTTTTGAATTTTCGAGCTGGGAATGAGGCAGATCCAGGGATCCTTTTCCCTTTCCCGTGCCTCAGTTTCCCTCTGGAAAAATTCCATTTTCTGGGATCGGAATAATTTCCCCTATAAAATTCCCATTTTCCCAAATCGTGGAAAGTGCAAGGAGGGAATTTTCCCATTTTTTGGAAATTTTTATGTGGCAATGAAGCAGATCCAAGGATCCTTTTCTCTTCCCGTGCCTCAGTTTCCCTCTGGAACAATCCCTCCCATTTTCCAGGATTGGGATAATTTCCTCTATAAAAATCTCATTTTCCCTAAATCTGGGAAAGGCCAGGATGAAATTTTCCCCATTTTTTGGGAATTTTTGCGCTGGGAATGAGACAGATCCAGGGATCCTTTTCCCTTTCCCGTGCCTCATTTTCCCTCTGGAAAAATTCCAGGTTTTTTCCGGGATTGGGATAATTTTCCCATAATTCCCTCCAACAATTCCTTTTTCCCTAAACTGGAATGGG
Organism: Acanthornis magna; assembly: GCA_036785705.1. Lineage (NCBI taxonomy): Eukaryota > Metazoa > Chordata > Aves > Passeriformes > Acanthizidae > Acanthornis > Acanthornis magna. The sequence continues at coordinate 214,707 of JAWUZG010000248.1, read as the reverse complement.
ACAGAATTTTGGGATAAAAATCGGGATTTCAGTGGGAAAAAGAGGCAAAAGGAAAAAAATTGGGATTTCAGTGGGACAGAGTGGGAAAGGGAAAAATTTTGGGATAAAAACTGGGATTTCAGTGGGATTTTTCTGGGATGAGATCCAGGCAGGATTTTGGGATTTTGCAATTTACCTGGGCTTGGATCCAGGATTTTGGGAATTTGGGATTTTGGGATTTACCTGGTCTGGGATTTTGGGGTTTTGGGATTTTCCTGGGATGGGACCCGGGATTTGGGGATTTTGGGATTTTGGGATTTTTGGATTTTCCTGGATGGGATCCGAGATTTTGGGATTTCCCTGGGTTGGGATCCGGGCAGGATTTTGGGATTTCCCTGGTCTGGGATCCGGGATTTTGGGATTTTAGGATTTAGCAGGGATGGGATCCGAGATTTTGGGATTTTCCTGCTATGGGATCCGGGTGGGATTTTGGGATTTACCTGGGATGGGTTCTGGGATTTTGGGATTTTCCTTGGAAGGGATTTTGGGATTTTGGGATTTACCTGGGATGGGGTCCGGGATTTTGGGATTTTGGGATTTTCCTGGGCTGGGATTTTGGGATTTACCTGGTCTGGGATCCGGAATTTTGGGATTTTCTTGGGCTGGGATTTCCCTGGGCTGGGATGCTGGATTTTGAGATTTCCCTGAGATGGGATCCGAGATTTTGGGATTTTTCTGGGATGAAATCTGGGATTTGGGGATTTTGGGATTTACCCAGGATAGGACCCCGGCAGGATTTCGGGATTTTGGGATTTACCTGGGCTGGGATCCCGGATTTTGGGATTTTAGGAATTTGGGATTTTGATATTTTCCTGGTCTGGGATCCGGGATTTTGGGATTTTAGGAATTTGGGATTTTGGGACTTTCCTGGGCTGGGATTTTGGGATTTACCTGTTCTGGGATTTTGGGATTTCCCTGGGCTGGGATCCGGGATTTGGGGATTTTGGAATTTACCTGGTCTGGGATCCAGGATTTTTGGATTTTGGGAATTTGGGATTTTGGGATTTCCCTGGGCTGGGATTTTGGGATTTCCCTGGGGTGGGATCCGGGATTTGGGGATTTTGGAATTTACCTGGTCTGGGATCCGGGATTTTTGGATTTTGGGAATTTGGGATTTTGGGATTTACCTGTTCTGGGATTTTGGGATTTACCTTGTCTGGGATCCGGGATTCTGGGAATTTGGGATTTTGGAATTTACCTGGTCTGGGATTTTGGGATTTACCTGTTCTGGGATTTTGGGATTTCCCTGGGGTGGGATCCGGGATTTTGGGGATTTTGGGATTTAACTGGTCTGGGATCCGGGATTTTGGGATTTTGGGAATTTGGGATTTTGGGGATTTACCTGGTCTGGGATCCGGGATTTTGGGATTTGGGGAATTTGGGATTTTGGAATTTACCTGGTCTGGGATTTTGGGATTTTCCTGGTCTGGGATCCGGGATTTTAGGATTTTGAGAATTTGGGATTTTGGGATTTACCTGTTCTGGGATTTGGGGATTTACCTGTTCTGGGATTTTGGGATTTACCTGGTCTGAGATCCGGAATTTTGGGATTTTGGGATTTACCCAGGATAGAACCCCGGCGGGATTTCGGGATTTTGGGATTTGCCTGGTCTGGAATCCGGGATTTTGGGATTTTGGGAATTTGGGATTTTGGGATTTACCTGGTCTGGGATCCGGGCAAGATTTTGGGATTTTGGGAATTTGGGATTTTGGGATTTACCTAGTCTGGTATCCGGGATTTTGGGATTTCCCTGTTCTGGGATTTGGGGATTTACGTGGTCTGGGATCCGGGATTTTGGGAATTTGAGATTTTGGAATTTACCTAGGCTGGGATTTTGGGATTTCCCTGGGCTGGGATCCGGGATTTTTGGATTTTGGGAATTTGGGATTTTTCTGGGATTTACCTGTTCTGGGATTTTGAGATTTACCTGGTCTGGGATCCGGGATTTTGGGAATTCGGGATTTTGGAATTTACCTGGGCTGGGATTTTGGGATTTACCTGTTCTGGGATTTTGGGATTTACCTGTTCTGGGATTTTGGGATTTCCCTGGGCTGGGATCCGGGATTTTGGGATTTTGGGATTTACCTGTTCTGGGATTTTGGGATTTCCCTGGGCTGGGATCCGGGATTTGGGGATTTTGGAATTTACCTGGGCTGGGATCCGGGATTTTAGGATTTTGGGAATTTGGGATTTTGGGATTTACCTGTTCTGGGATTTTGGGATTTCCCTGGTCTGGGATCCGGGATTTTGGGAATTTGAGATTTTGGAATTTACCTGTTCTGGGATTTTGGGATTTACCTAGGCTGGGATTTTGGGATTTACCTGGGTTGGGATCCGGGATTTTGGGATTTTGGGATTTACCTGTTCTGGGATTTTGGGATTTACCTGGTCTGGGATCCGGGATTTTAGGATTTTGGGAATTTGGGATTTTGGAATTTACCTAGGCTGGGATTTTGGGGATTTACCTGTTCTGGGATTTTGGGGATTTACCTGTTCTGTGCTCCGGGTGGAATTTTGGGATTTTCCTGGTCTGGGATCCCGGCGCCGCTGCTCCCGCTTTCCCCCGAGCGCTTCCCGGGAATCTGCGGCTCCGCGCGGCTCTTCCCGAGGGTTTTATCTCCGGGCAGGAGGAGGGGCCGCGCTCCAGGTGCCAACAAAGGAAGGATTAGCGACCCCGGGAAAGTTTTCCGGAGGCTCTGCGGGAGCTGGGAAAGGCTGGAAAAGGCTGAGCCGGGGTTGGGAATGGGATTGGGAACGGGAATTCTGGGGGTTTGGGATTGGGGTGGGATTGGGAATTGTCGGGGTTTGGGAATGGGGAGTGGGATTGGGAATTCTGGAGGTTTGGGAATGGGGGGTGGAATTGGGGTTGGGAATGGGGCTGGGATTGGGAATTCCCAGGTTGGAATTGCTTTTGGGATTGGGAATTGCTGGGGTTGGAATTGGGGTTGGGATTGGGAATTTGCAGGGTTTGGGAATGGGAATTGCTGGGAGTTGGGAATGGGGGTGGGATTGGGAATTGTCGGGGTTTGGAATTGGGGTGGAAATGGGAATTGTTGGAGTTTGGGAATGGGGGTGGGATTGAGAATTGCTGGGGCTGGAATTGGCGGTGGGATTGGGAATTCTGGAAGTTGGGAATGGGGCTGGGACTGGGAATTCCCAGGGTTTGGGAATGGGGTTGGGATTGGGAATTGCTGGGGGTTGGGAATTCCTGGGGTTTGGAATTGGGGTTGGGATTGGGAATTGTCAGGATTTGGGAACTGGGGTGGGATTGGGAATTCCCAGTTTGGAATTGGGGGTGGTAGTGGGAATTCCCTGGGCTGGAATTTGGGGTGGAATTGGGAATTCCCAGGGCTGGGAATGGGGGTAGGAATGGGAATTCCCAGGTTGGAATTGGGGTTAGGATTGGGAACTGCTGGGATTTGGGAATGGGGGTGGGATTGGGAATTCCCAGGTTGGAATTGGGGTTGGATTGGGAATTGTTGGGGTTGGAATTGGGGTTAGGATTGGGAATTCTGGGGTTTGGGAATGGGGCAGGGTTTGCAGGTGGGAATCGGAATTCCCAGGGCTGGAATGGGGAATTGCTGGGGGTTGAGAATGGGGGTGGGATGGGGAATTGTCAGGGTGGGAATTGGGGTTGGAATTGGGGGTGGGATTAGGAATTGCCGGGGCTGGAATTGGGGTTGGGATTGGGGTTGGGATCAGGAATTGTCGGGGTTTGGGAATGGGGCTGGGAATGGGCATGGGAATGGGAATTGCCAGGGGTTGGAATTGAGGATGGGATTGGGAATTCTGGGGGTTTGGGATTGGGGGTAGGATTGGGAATTCCCAGGGTTGGGAATGGGGGTAGGAGTGGGAATTCCCGGGGCTGGAATTGGGGTGGGATTGGGAATTCCCGGAGTTTGGGAATGGGATTGGGGTTGGAATTGGGAATTCCCGGGCCTGGAATTGGAGTTGGGATTGGGAATTGTTGGATTTGGGATTGGGGGTGGTATTGGGAATTCCCGGGGCTGGAATTGGGGTTGGGATTGGGATTTTTTGGGGTTGGAATTGTGGTGGGATTGGGAATTCCCGGGGGTTGGGAATGGGGGTGGGATTGGGAATTGTCAAGTTTGAAATTGGGGATGGGATTGGGAATTCCCGGGGTTTGGGAATGAGGTTGGAATTGGGGTTGGGATTGGGAATTCCCAGGGTTTGGGAATAGAGGTGAGATTGAGAATTGTCAGGGTTTGGAACTGGGGCTGGAATTGGGAATTGCAGGGGCTGGAATTGGGGTTGGGATTGGGAATTCTGGGGTTGGAATTGGGGTTGGGATTGGGGTTGAAACGGAAATTGTCGGGGCTGGAATTGGGAATTGTTGGGGTTGGAATTGGGGTGGGATTAGGAATTCTTGGGGCTGGAATTGGGGGTGGGATTGGGGTGGGATTGGGAATTTTCTGGGTTTGGGAATGGGGGTGGGATTGGGAATTCCCAGGTTGGGAATGGGGTTGGGATTGGGAATTCCCGGGGCTGGAATTAGGGTTGGGAATGGGGTTGGGATTGGGAATTCCTGGGGTTTGGGAATGGGGGTGGGATTGGGAATTCACAGGATTGGGAATGGGGGTGGCTGTGGATGGAATTGGGGCGGGGGTGAGGGGTGGGAGGGATTCGGGATGGGAAAGGATCTAGGGATGGGAAAAGATTTGTGGGATCGGAAAAGATTTAGGGATGGGAAAAGATTTAGGGATGGGAAAGGATTTAGGGATGGGAAAAGATTTGTGGGATGGGAGGGCTTGGGAACGAGGGAAGGGATGGCTCCACATGCTGGGAAAAGTGGGAATGTCTGCCCGATTCGGGAATGATGGGATGGGGGGGAAGGACCCCAAATCCCATCCCATTCTGATCCCAATCCGATCCCGCGATCCCAGGGGGATCCAAATCCATCCTGAGACATCCCAGGGATCCACAGCTTCCCTGGGAATTGCAGCCCAGCCGGGAATTCCTAATTCCCAAGATCCCAGCCCAAGCTCCCCTTTCCCAGTGGGAAGCCATTCCCTGTGTCCCAGCCCTTTTCCCAAATCCCTCTCCAGCTCTCCTGGAGTCCTTTCCTAAATCTATCCCAAATCCATCCCAAATCCATCCCAAACCCATCTCCAAATCCATCCTAAATCCATCCCCAAATCCATCCCAAATCCAATCCCAAAATCCATCACAAAATCCACTCCAAATCTACCCCAAACCCCATCACAAATCCATCCTAACCCCACCCCAAATCCATCCCAAATCCAACCCAAACGCATCCCAAACCCATCCCAAATCCATCCCAAATCCACCCCAAATCCATCCCAACCCCATCCCAAATCCATCCAAAATTCTTCTCAATCCTACCCCAAATCCACTCCAAATTAATCCCAAATCCATCCCTAAATCCACTCCAAATCCATCCCTGAACGATTCCCACCTCCCTTGTCATTCCAACCCCATCCCACCCCAAATCCACCCCAAATCCACCCCAAAATCCACCCCAAACCCATCCCAAATCCACCCCAGCCCCATCCCACCCCAAATCCACCCCAAATCCATCCCAAATCCACTCCAAATCCATCCCAAATCCATCCCAAATCTGACCCCAAATCCACCCCAAATCCATCCCATCCCATCCCAAATCCATCCCAAACCCATCCCAAACCCATCCCAAATCCGACCCCAAACCCATCCCAAATCCACCCCAAATCCATCCCAACCCCATCCCAACCCCATCCCAATCCCATCCCAAATCCATCCCAAATCCATCCCAAATCCATCCCCAACCCCCTCCCCTCCCCCCCGGCTGCGTCAGCTCCGTCGCTCCGTCCCTTCGCGGAGATTTCCGGAGCTATTTTCGGGAACGTTTATGGCCCAGCGCGGAGCGATGATTCCCAATCCAAACCCTCGTCCATCTTCATCCCCAGCTTTTTATTGGGAAAATCAGCGGGAAATCTATTTAGGATCTCACCCAGGCAACGGATGCTCCGGAATTTTCAATCCTGGCATTTCCCGGAGGTTTCGGTGCCTCTTTTTTTTCCCCCAAAATTGGGGGAAATTCGGAATTGTGGATTTATTGGGGTTGGGGAAAATGCAGGACCTCTTTTTCCCCAAAATTGTGGTAAATTCAGAATCTCGGATTTACTTAGGTTGGGAATCATGGATTTATTCGGGTTGGGAATTGTGGATTTATTTGGGTTGGGAATCATGCAGGAGCAGTTTTTCCCAAAATTGTAGGAATTTTGGAATAATGGATTTATTTGCGTTGGGAATCGAGCAGGAGCAGTTTTTCCCAAAATTGTGGGAATTTTGGAATAATGGATTTATTTGGGTTGGGAATCGTGCAGGAGCAGTTTTTTCCCAAAATTGTGGGAATTTTGGAATCACAGATTTATTTGGGTTGGGAAAAATGCAGGACCTCTTTTCCCAAAATTGTAGGAATTTTGGAATAATGGATTTATTTGTGTTGGGAATCGTGCAGGAGCAGTTTTTCCCAAAATTGTGGGAATTTTGGAATAATGGATTTATTTGGGTTGGGAATCGTGCAGGAGCAGTTTTTTCCCAAAATTGTGGGAATTTTGGAATCACAGATTTATTTGGGTTGGGAAAAATGCAGGACCTCTTTTCCCCTAAAATTGTGGGAATTTTGGAATAATGGATTTATTTGGGTTGGGAATCGTGCAGGAGCAGTTTTTTCCCCAAAATTGTGGGAATTTCGGAATCGTGGATTTATTCGGGTCAGGAATCGTGTGGGATCTCTTTCTTCCCCCAAAATTGTGGGAAATTCGGAATCTCAGATTTATTTAGGTTGGGAAAAATGCGGGACCTCTTTTGCCCCAAAATTGTGGGAAATTCGGAACCTCGGATTTATTTGGGCCAGGAATCATGGATTTATTTGGGTTGGGAATTGTGGATTTATTCAATTTGGGAATGATGGATTTATTCAGGTTAGGAATTAGGGCTTTATTCAGGTTAGGAAATAATGGATTTGTTCAGTTTGGGAATTGTGGATTTATTCAGTTTGGGAATCACGGATTTATTCAGGTTGGGAATTGTGGATTTATTCAGGTTGAGAATTATGGATTTATTCAGGTCAGGAATCGTGGGTTTATTCAGGTTGGGAATTGTGGATTTATTCAGTTTGGGAATCATGCAGGACCACTTTTTCCCCCAAAATTGTGGGAAATTCGAAATCTCTGATTTATTACGGTCAGGAATTATGGATTTATTCAGGTTGGGAATTATGGATTCATTCAGGTTAGGAAATAATGGATTTGTTCAGTTTGGGAATTAGGGATTTATTCAGGTTGGGAATTTTGGTTTTACTCAGGTTGGGAATTATGGATTTTTTCAGATTGGGAATTGTGGATTTATTCAGGTTGGGAATCATGTGGGACCTCTTTTTTTCCCCAAAATTGTGGGAATTTTGGAATCTCGGATTTATTCAAGTTGGGAATTATGGATTTATTCAGGTCAGGAATTATGGATTTATTCTGGTTGGGAATCCTGGATTTATTCAGGTTGGGAATCATGTGGGACCTCTTTTTTCCCCAAAATTGTGGGAATTTTGGAATCATGGATTTATTCAGGTCGGGAATTGTGGATTTTTTCAGGTTGGAAATAATGGATTTATTCGGGTTGGGAATCCTGGATTTATTTGGATTGGGAATTGTGTGGGGCCTCTTTTTTCCCAAAATTGTGGGAATTTTGGAATAATGGATTTATTCAGGTTGGGAGTTGTGGATTTATTCAGGTCGGGAATTATGGATTTATTCGGGTTGGGAATCCTGGATTTTTTAATGTCGGGAATCACGGATTTAAGGTCGGAAAAACCTTTGGGAAGCATCGACTCCAAGCTTCAAATCCCAAAAATTCCCCAAAAATCCACGTCCCCGAGGGCCATTTTGAAATCCCCCCGGGGGTAATCATTCCCAATATTTTTGTGGAATTCCCGGATGCGGAGCAGGGCAATTCCGGAATGGAAAAAATTCCATGGGGAGGAATCACTTTTCCCTCTAATCGAGCTGATTTATGAGCTCGGAAAAAAATGGGATTTTCCAGCTGGAAAAATCCCGTTCCTCCCGAATTTTTCCCAGGTTTTCCACGATCCCGTCCCCATTCCCAGAAATCCGAATCGCCGCGTGATTCCCGATTTCCCCGGGAAACGAGATCGCACCTGGGCGCGAACGAGCTCCGGGCCTGGAAAATCGCGGATGAGCTCAAATCCCACAAATCCCTCGGGAACGCGGAGCCATGGGAGCGCGAGCGTCACGGAAACCTCGGGATCGGCCCCCGGGATCCTCGCGTCCTCTTCCTGATCTTTTGGGGATTCATCCCGAGCCCAAAAAATCCGGGATTTGCTGCGAAATGATCGGCGGGGGGAAAGGGAGTCGGGAAATTCCAGAATTCCGGGGGAATCCCAAAATTTTGGGGGAAAAAAAGAGGCCCCGCACGATTCCCAACCCGAATAAATCCACGATTCCAGAATTCCTACAATTTTGGGGAAAAAAGAGGTCCCGCACGAATCCCAACCCAAAGAAATCCGTGATTCCCAACCATAAAAAATCCGAGATTCCGAAATTCCCCACAATTTTTTGGGAAAAAAGAGGTCCCGCACCATTCCCAACCTGAATAAATCCGAGATTCCGAGATTCCATGGATCCTCGCGTCCTCTTCCCGATCTTTTGGGATTCATCCCGAGCCCAAAAAATCCGGGATTTGCCGTGAAATAATCGGTGGGGGGAAAGGGAGTCGAGAAATTCCGGAATTCCGGGGCAATCCCAAAATTTTGGGGGAAAAAAAGAACATGAGTCCCAACCCAAATAAATCCGTGATTCCCGACCATAAAAAATGCGAGATTCCGAAATTCCCGGAATTTTAGGGAAAAAAGAGGTCCCACACGATTCCCAACCCGAATAAATCCGAGATTCCAAAATTCCCACAATTTTGGGGGAAAAAAATGAAATAATCGGCGGGGAAATAATGAAAATGAAATAACGAAATAAATAATAATTAATGAAATAATGAAAATGAAAACAATAAATGAAATCATGAAAATTAAATAGTCGACGGGGACAGGAAGCTGAGAAAATCCCGAATTCCGGGGAAATCCCAAAATCCGGCTAAACCTCGATCCCGATCCAATCCAGGGATCCGATCCCCATCCCGGGATCTGCAGAAGTGTCCTGGGATTCCCGGGAATATTGGCTGGAGATTCCTCGGGAAGGCCCCGCAGGGCTCTGGGATTTGGGATTCTGGGATTGACTCCAGTGGGATTTGGGGTGGGGCAGGGAATCCTGGAATTCCAGATGGAATTGGGCAGGAAGGGACCTTCAATCCCATCCCATTCCAATCCAAATCCGATCCCAGGGGGATCCCAATCCATCCTGGGACATTCCCCGGGAATGTCAGCCCATTTGGGAATCCCTTCCCCAGTCCCAAGCACTCTCCCCTTTCCCAGGGCAATCCCTCTGAGCATTCCCAGCTCTCCCAGCTTTCCCAGATCCCATCCATCCCCACCCCAACTCCTCCCTGCCAAGGAATTTCGGCATCCAGGAGCTTCCCTGGCAATCTCGGCACTCCAGGAAGGCTCTCCCTTCCCTTTGCCATCCCCGACTTCCATCCAAATCCCTCGCCATGGATTCCCAGTGTCCTCCAGCCCAGAATCCCGCAATGCTTTGGGATCCGTGCACCCCAAATCCCATCCCATCCCGATCCCAATCCAATCCCGCCATCCCAGGGGGATCCAAATCCATCCTCGGGCACTGCCAGGGATCCACAGCTTCCCTGGGAATTGCAGCCCAGCCGGGAATTCCTAATTCCCAAGATCCCAGCCCAAGCTCCCCTTTCCCAGTGGGAAGCCATTCCCTGTGTCCCATCCCTTTTCCCAAATCCCTCTCCAGCTCTCCCGGAGCCCCTGGAAAGCTCTGGAAAAGTCTCCGAGCATTCCCTGGATCCTTCCCTTCTCCAGCTGAGCATTCCCAGCTCTCCCATCCCGGCCCCAACCTCTCCCCCATCCCCAGAAAATCCGGCAACGATCCCACCCAAACCCCCAATCACCCCAAATCCTCCTTTTTTCACCCCAAATCCCAACTCCATCCATCCCGGGAAGATCAGTCAGATCCGACCGCGCTTTTTCTCCGTCGGAAAACCGGCACCGTTCTCCCGAAGGTTTTCTTTGTGCCCACGGTGGCCTCGAGCCACTCGAGGGCCATCGGCCATTCCCGCTTTTCCAGAGGCGTCCGGAGCCGCGTCCGCCTGTGACGCCACGGCTTGGGATGCGCTCGGACCTTTCCGGGCGATTTTTTTTTCCCCCCATTCTTCCCGAGAAGAATGAGACCGGTGGGGAAAATCAAAAGGAATAAAAGGCCGGGATGAGGGGAGGTCAGATCCATTTAGGAGGCGGGAAGTGGTTCTGGAGTGGTTGGAATAAAGGCTGAGGATGGAGGCGGCTCCGGCCTTTTTCCAGGATGGAGGGGAAAAAAATGCGGATAATGGGTTTGATGAAAAGGGAAAAACGTCGATGACGGACAATGGAGGGAGGATGGCTCGGAGTTAATGGGGCCGGAGAGCTCCGGGGTGGGATCGGACTCCGGAAAAAAAAACAAACAAACGCTGGACACCCCAAAAAAAAGAGGGATTTTGGGGGGTGGGAGGTGGCTTTGTCGGTATTACGGGGGGGGTCAGAATTCCAGGTTTTTAGTCTGTGCTGGCTGCGGAATCCCGGGGGATTGTTGGAGGGGGATCGGGAATGTTTATGGGGTTAAATCCATGGATATCCCTGGGAGTGGCTGGAGTGGGATAGGAAATGCTGGGAAGGGTCTGATCCCTGTTCTGTTTTCTGGGAATGGCTGGAATGGGATAGGGAATACTGGGAAGGGTCTGATCCATGTTCTGTTCTCTGGGAATGACTGGAGTGGGATCGGGAATGCTGGGAAGGGTCTGATCCCTGTTCTGTTTTCTGGGAATGGGATAGGGAATGCTGGGAAGGGTCTGATCCCTGTTCTGTTTTCTGGGAATGGCTGGAAAGGGATAGGGAATGTTGGGAAGGGTCTGATCCCTGTCCTGTTTTTTGGGAATGGGACAGGGAATGTTTGTGGGGTCTGATCCATGTTCTGTTTCCTGGGAATGGCTGGAGTGGGATCGGGAATGCTGGGAAGGGTCTGATCCCTATTCTGTTTTCTGGGAATGGGATAGGGAATGCTGGGAAGGGTCTGATCCCTGTTCCGTATTCTGGGAATGGCTGGAAAGGGATAGGGAATGTTTGTGGGATCTGATCCATGTTCTGTTCTCTGGGAATGGCTGGAGTGGGATAAGGAATGCTGGGAAGGGTCTGATCCCTATTCTGTTTTCTGGGAATGGCTGAAATGGGATTGGGAAGATTTCAGGATCCAATCTGTGTCTTGTTTCCCTGGGAATGGCTGGAATGGGACAGGGAATGCTGTGGGGGGGTGTCTGATCCATGTTCTGTTTTCTGAGAATGGGATAGGGAAAATCCCACACAGGGATATGGAGAGAGCCCCAAATCCATGGATGTGCCTGGGAATGGCTGGAACGGGATCGGGAATGTTGGGGGGGGGGTAAATCTAATCCATGGATATCTCTGGGAATGGCAGGAGTGGGGTAGAGAATGTTTGTGGGATCTGATCCATGCCCTGGGTCCTTGGGAATGGCAGGAGTGGGGTAGGGAATGTTGAGGGGGATTTAATCTATGTCCTGTTTTCTGGGAAAGGCTAGAGTGGGACAGGGAATGTTTGAGGGGAGTTTAATCCTTGTTCTGTTTTCTGGGAATGGGACAGGGAATGTTTGTGGGGTCTGATCCATGCCCTGTTTCCTTGGGACTGGCTGGAAAGGGATAGGGAATGCTGGGAAGGATCTGGTCCCTATTCTGTTTTCTGGGAATGGGACAGGGAATGTTTGTGGGGAGGTTAATCTGTGTTCTGATTTCTGGGAATGGGATAGGGAAAATCCCACATAGGGATATGGAGAGAGCCCCAAATCCATGGATGTGCCTGGGAATGGCTGGAGTGGGACAGGGAATGTTGGGGGGAGTGGTTCTGATCCATGTTCTGTTTTCTGGGAATGGCTGGGATGGGATAGGGAATGCTGAGGAGGGGTCTGATCCATGTTCTGTTTTCTGGGAATGGCTGCAGTGGGATCGGGAACATTTCAGGATTCAATCTCTGTCCTGTGTCCCTGGGAGTGCCTGGAATGGGATAAGGAATGCTGGGAAGGGTCTGATCCATGTCCCATTTCCCTGGGAATGGCTGGAATGGGACAGGGAATGTTTGAGGAGAGGTTAATCCATGTTCTGTTTTCTGGGAATGGGATAGGGAATGCTGGGAAGGGTTTTATCCATGTCCTGTGTCCCTGGGAATGGCTGGAGTGGGACAGGGAATGCTGAGGGGAGGTTAATCTGTGCTCTGTTTTCTGGGAATGGGATAGGAAATGCTGGGAAGGGTCTGATCCCTATTCTGTTTTCTGGGAATGGCTGAAATGGGATTGGGAAGATTTCAGGATCCAATCTGTGTCCTGTTTCCCTGGGAATGGCTGGAGTGGGATAAGGAATGCTGGGAAGGGTCTGATCCCTGTCCTGTTTTTTGGGAATGGGACAGGGAATGTTGCGGGGGGATCTAATCCATGGATATCCCTGGGAATGGCTGGGATGGGATAGGGAATGTTGGGAAGGGTCTGATCCATGTTCTGTTTTCTGGGAATGGCTGGAGTGGGATCGGGAATGTTTGTGGGATCTGATCCATTTCCTGTGTCATTGGGAATGGCTGGAGTGGGATCGGGAATGTTGGGAAGGGTCTGATCCATGTTCTGTTTTCTGCAAATGGCTGGGATGGGATAGGGAATGCTGGGAAGGATCTGATCCCTATTCTGTTTTCTGGGAATGGCTGGAATGGGATCGGGAACATTTTGGTATCCAATCTGTGTCTTGTTTCCCTGGGAATGGCTGGAGTGGGATAGGGAATGCTGTGGGGGGGGTGTCTGATCCATGTTCTGTTTTCTGGGAATGGGATAGGGAAAATCCCACATAGGGATATGGAGAGAGCCCCAAATCCATGGATGTGCCTGGGAATGGCTGGAGTGGGACAGGGAATGTTGGGGGGAGTGGTTCTGATCCATGTTCTGTTTTCTGGGAATGGCTGGAATGGGATAGGGAATGTTGGGAAGGGTCTGGTCCATGTTCTGTTTTCCAGGAATGGCTGGAGCGGGACAGGGAATGCTGAGGGGAGGTTAATCCGTGCTCTGATTTCTGGGAATGGGACAGGGAATGTTTGTGGGATCCAATCCTTATCCCGTTTCCCTGGGAATGGCTGGAATGGGATAGGAAATGTTTGAGGGGAGGTTGATCCATGTTCTGTTTTCTGGGAATGGGAGAGGGAGTGTTGGGAAGGGTCTGATCCCTTTTCTGTTTTCCAGGAATGGCTGGGATGGGATCAGGAATATTTGTGCGATCTGATCCATGTCCTGCGTCCCTGGGAATAGGATTGGGAATATTTATGGGATTTAATCCATGCCCTGTTTCCCTGGGAATGGCCGGGATGGGATCAGGAGTGTTGGGGGGGGTCGGGTCTAATCCATCCCAGAATTCCAGGTTTTTTTGGGATGTCCCAACTCTCACCCCCCGAACCGGGCCAGCCTCCCATTTCCCCCCCAAAATCCCAGGAATTTCCCCGAGGGAAAAAAGTGAGGGATTTTTTTTTTTTTTCTGGGATTTGGGAGCTTTCCTTTCCCCAGGCTGCCACCTACCACCGGGAAAAGGTGGGAACGGAGGATCCGGGAATTCTTTTTGGGAATTCCAAAGGCGACGGGGAGAAAATCCCCGCGGAGACAAACCGGAAATCGGTAATTAACGATGAAAAAAAAAAATCCCTAATTATTGTCCCTTCCTGATGACTCCGGTCCGATTCCGCCTCGGGGAAGCATCCGTGGATTTGGGAATTTGGGGTGAGGGTCACATCCTGGGATTTGGGGCGATCCAATCCCATGGAATGGCTGGAGCTGAGCCCGGGGGGGAGGGATCGAGTGGAATTTTGGGAAAAGGTTCCTCATCCAGAGGAGGGAAGGGTTTTATTGAGGGAATGGAGGCGCCGGAATTCTCCGGAATTCTGGGAGATGGGGATGAGATTCCGTGGGTTTTCCTGGGAAAATTCCCAGGCCCTACCGGAGCTGGGGATCGGAGCAAATCCCTGATCCTGGGATTCTGTGGGATCCATCATCCGGATGCAATTCCCAGGGAAGCTGTGGATCCCTGGCAGTGCCCCAGGATGGATTTGGATCCCCCTGGGATGGCGGGATTGGATTGGGATGGGAATGGGATGGGATTTGGGGCCCACGGATCCCAAAGCATTGCGGGATTCTGGGCTGGAGGACACTGGGAATCCATGGCGAGGGATTTGGATGGAAGTCGGGGATGGCAAAGGGAAGGGAGAGCCTTCCTGGAGTGCCGAGATTGCCAGGGAAGCTCCTGGATGCCGAAATTCCTTGGCAGGGAGGAGTTGGGGTGGGGATGGATGGGATCTGGGAAAGCTGGGAGAGCTGGGAATGCTCAGAGGGATTGCCCTGGGAAAGGGAGAGTGCTTGGGGTTGGGGAAGGGATTCCCAAATGGGCTGACATTCCCAGGGAATGTCCCAGGATGGATTTGGATCCCCATGGAAGAGGGAAAGGTGTTGGGATTGGAATGGGATGGGATTTGAGGTCCCTTCCCACCTGACCCATCCCTTCACTTCGGGATTCATCCCAGGAGCATCCGAGGGCTCTGCAGAATTCCTGCTGGGATTTTCAGAGCTGACAGCTCATTGCTGGCTTTTTTTACAATCCTAAAAAAACCCAAACCCCGGGATTGTTTCTCTTGAAAGGCACAGAGCGGAGCGGCCCCGTCATCCCTGCCATCAAAGGGAGCCTTTCCTTGGGATTTTTCCAGGTTTTTCCTGCTGACGTCACCGGCATCCATCACCTGCCTGGGACTCCAAACGGGGACGCAGAGATCCGTGCGGGAAACGCGCTCCCGTGTCCCAAAAAAGAGTCCAGGGGAGGAATTCTCTGCCCAAGGAATCCGACCGTGGCTCCCGAGGTTCCATTAAATTCCTGGGATCTGAAGAGGTTTGTCCCATCGGAATCACCCCTCGGGCTGGGACAGTCCCGTGGGATCACGGAGTTATTGAGGCTGGAAAAGAGCTCGGAGGTCACCGAGACCATGGGGAGCTCGCCCCTCTCCCTTTCCCGGAATGTGGATCCTGGAGGGCCAAAAGCTGGGAATGCAACTGGGATCGGCAAATTTCATGGAATCCTGGAATGGGTTGGGTGGGAAGGGACTCAAATCCCATCCCATTCCAGCCCTGACACCTCCCACGATCCCAGGGGGATCCAAAGCCATCCTCGGGCACTGCCAGGGATCCACAGCTTCCCTGGGAATTCCAGCCCAGCTGGGAATCCCTTCCCAAGATCCCACTTTTCAGGATAAAACAATTCTGTCCGTGATCTCCCCCCCAGCTCTGCCAGCTCCGCGCTGGATCGGGAGCGATCTCCCGGCGCAGATCCCACCCCGCAGGGAATGGATGCGATCCCGGGCAGGAATTCCTGCCTGCGGGAGCTCCCAGGGATGCGATCCCCGAGCTCTTGGTGCCCTCTAAAGGACTGGGCCGGGAGGAGCCGCGGGGCGATCCCGGAGTGGGAAAAACCCACGGAAAGGCCCCAAATTCCTCCCCTGAATCGCAGATATGAACTCGGAGTTGTCCGAGATCCAGAGGAGGATTTGGGATCATCCCTGAAGCCGAAAGGGAATTCGGGATCGGATCCTGGTCCTGCCTGTCCGGGAGCCCTGAGATTCCACAGCTCCCATTAAAGATCCCAGACAATTCATGGATCCCTCGTAGTTCTTTTTTTTTTTTTTTTTTCATTTTCCTTCTCTTCCCTATTTTTTTCCCAGCTTTTTCTTCCTCTTTTGTCTTTTTCCCCGTTTTTTTCCCCATTTTGTTACCTCCATTGTCACTTTTCATTCCTATCTCTCCTTTTTCCTTCCTTTCCTTCTTTCTTTTCTTTCTTTCTTTCTTTCTTTCTTTCTTTCTTTCTTTCTTTCTTTCTTTCTTTCTTTCTTTCTTTCTTTCTTTCTTTCTTTCTTTCTTTTCTTTCTTTCTTTCTTTCTGTGTGACATCAGAGCCCCCTGTGACGTCAGAGTCCTCTGTGACATCACAGCCTCCCTGTGACATCAGAGCCCCTGTGACATCAGAGTGACATCAGAGCCCAGAGTGACATCAGAACCTGTGTGACATCAGAGCATCTGTGACATCAGAGCTCATGTAATAAAATAAGATAAGAACTTAGAAAACAATTGAAGGAGATGAGGAATAAAAATTTGAAATCCATAGAAGAAGATCAGGAGTAATATTAAGAATTTTTAAATCCATAGAAGCATAGTAATAAAAATGAGAATAAGAATTTAGAAAACCATTGAAGCAAAAGAGGATAAGAATGAGAATAAAAAAACATGTGGAAGAAGAATAGACAGAGTAGTGAGAATAAGGAGATTAAGAATAAGAAGAATAATTTAAAATTCCATAAATGAAGATAAAATCTAGGGAATAATTAAAATTAGTAAATAATTTCTATTAGTTACAAGAAGAGATGAAGCAGAGTAGTGAGAATAAGGAGATTAAGGATAAGAAGAATAATTTAGAATTCCATAAATGAAGATAAAATCTAGGGAATAAGCAAAATTAGCAAATAATTTCTATGTTACAAGCTGTACTTTACATTGCAGTACAGGATATAAAACCGGGAATATTCAATAGGTTGGAGAGAACAGAGCTCAAATTCCTGAGGAATTTCTCTGTTTTCCAACAAAATCCGTGCGGCCCCGGAGCAGAGTCTGCAGCTTCCCTCTCTCTCCTCTCTCCCTCGCCAGATGGATTTCCCCTCAGCGCCGAGAGAGCCCCGGGAGCGGCTGAGCCCCGCGGGAACCGGAAAGGTTGGGATCGGGATCGGGATCGGATCGGGATCGGGATCGAGAAATGGGATGGGAGGGAACCGGGAAAGGTTGGGATCGGGATCGGGATCGGGATCGGGAAATGGGATGGAGGGAACCGGGAAAGGTTGGGATCGGGATCTGCTCCCGGGGAATGGGATGGGAGGGAACCGGGAAAGGTTGGGATCGGGATCGGGATCGGGATCGGGAAATGGGATGGGAGGGAAACGGGAAAGGTTGATCGGGATCAGGATCGGGATCGGGATCGGGAAATGGGATGGGAGGGAAACGGGAAAGGTTGGGATCGGGATCGGGATCAGGAAATGGGATGGGAGGGAACCGGGAAAGGTTGGGATGGGATCGGGATCGGGATCGGGAAATGGGATGGGAGGGAACCGGAAAGGTTGGGATCGGGATCGGGATCGGGAAATGGGATGGGAGGGAACCGGGAAAGGTTGGGATCGGGATCGGGATTGGGATCGGGAAATGGGATGGGAGGGAACCGGGAAAGGTTGGGTTCGGGATCGGGATCGGGAAATGGGATGGGAGGGAAATGGAAAGTTTGGGATCGGAATCTGCTCCAGGGGAATGGGATGGGATGAGAGGGAACCGAGGAAGGTTGGGATCGGGATCTGTATCGGGATCTGCTCCCCAGAAATGGGATGGGATGGGATGGGATGGAAACGGGATCAGGATCGGATCTGCTCCCGGGAAATTGGATGGAATGGGATGAGAGTGAACTGGGAAAGGTTGGAGCCAGCTGGATCGGGATCTGCTCCGGGAATGGGATGGGATGGGATGGATGGGATGGATGAGATGGGATGGGATGAGAGGGAAGCGGGAAAGATTCGGATCGGGATTGAGATCTGCTCCTGGGAAATGGGATGGGATGAGAGGGAACTGGAAAGGTTGGGATTGGGATCGGGATCTGCTCTCGGGATTGGGATCTGCTCCCAGGGAATGGGATGGATGGGATGGAACCCGGGAAAGGTTGGAGCCAGCTGGGACTGGGATCTGCTCCCCGGGAATGGGATGGGATGAGAGGGAAATGGGAAAGTTTGGGATCGGGATCTGCTCCCTGGGATGGGATGGGATGAGGAGGAATGGGAAAGTTTGGGATCGGGATCTGCTCCCCGGAATGGGATGGGATGAGAGGGAACAGCCTCCGGCTGTGCGGGGCAGGCTCAGGTTGGATATCAGGAACAATTCCTGCTGGAAAGCTTTTCCAGCCCAGGGCAGGGCTGCAGTTCCCATTCCCGGAGGGATTTCAGATCCCTGCGGATTTGGGGCACACGGATCCGGGGAGGCCTCGGGGGAGCGGTTGGGCTCCGAGGGCTTTTCCAACGCCGAGAATTCCAGGATTCCCGGGGCTTTCCCTCTCCCTGTCCCTGCGATGCTGACGCTCCCCTGGATTGGCTCTCCCCCGAGCCGGGTCGGGCTCAGCTCCTCCGGGACATTCCGGGAGCTCTGGGGAGGGCGGGGGGCGCTCGGCCTTGTCCCGAGGGTCCGGCCCGCGGATCCCACCGAGCTCTGCCTCAGTTTCCCCATCCCCAACCTCCCGCAGCTGCGAAGGGGAAGGGAAAAGAGGGGAGGGAAGGGTGGGAGGGGCGGCCCCGCCGGTGAGGAATTCGGCGCTGGGAGCGGGGGAGATCCGCACCGGCACCGCGGCTCGGCACCGGCACCGGCACCGGGACCGCTCCGGAACCTCACCGAGCTCCGGGACCGCTCCGGGACCTCACCGAGCACCGGGACCTCACCGAGCACCGGGACCGCACCGGAACCTCACCGAGCACCGGGACCGGCACCGGGACCTCACCGAGCACCGGGACCGGCACCGGCACCGGAACCTCACCGAGCTCCGGGATCGCTTCGGAACCTCACCGAGCACCGGGACCGACACCGGAACCTCACCGAGCACCGGGACCGCACCGGAACCTCACCGAGCACCGGGACCGCACCGGAACCTCACCGAGCACCGGGACCGGCACCGGAACCTCACCGAGCACCGGGACCGGCACCGGAACCGGCACCGGAACCTCACCGAGCTCCGGGACCGGCACCGGAACGTCACCGAGCACCGGCACCGGCACCGGGACCTCACCGAGCACCGGGACCGCTCCGGGACCTCACCGAGCACCGGGACCGGCACCGGAACCTCACCGAGCACCGGGACCGGCACCGGAACCTCACCGAGCACCGGGACCGCTCCGGAACCTCACCGAGCACCGAGACCGGCACCGGGACCTCACCGAGCACCGGGACCGCTCCGGAACCTCACCGAGCACCGAGACCGGCACCGGAACCTCACCGAGCACCGGGACCGCTCCGGAACCTCACCGAGCACCGAGACCGGCACCGGAACCTCACCGAGCACCGGGACCGCTCCGGAACCTCACCGAGCTCCGGGACCGGCACCGGGACCTCACCGAGCACCGGGACCGCTCCGGAACCTCACCGAGCTCCGGGACCGGCACCGGGACCTCACCGAGCACCGGCACCGGAACCTCACCGAGCACCGGGACCGGCACCGGAACCTCACCGAGCACCGGGACCGCTCCGGAACCTCACCGAGCACCGGCACCGGGACCTCACCGAGCTCCGGGACCGGCACCGGCACCGGAACCTCACCGAGCACCGGGACCGCACCGGGACCACCTCGGGCTCCGCAGCAGGACCACACCGGGCACCGGGACCCCATCAGGCACTGGGACCACCTTGGGCTCCGCAGCAGGACCACACCGGGTATCGGGACGGAACCGGACCGCACCGGGACCCCATCAGGCACCGGGACTACAGCGGGCTCCGCACCGGGCACCGAACCGGGACCGCACCGAGCACCGGCACCGCATCATGTTCCGGACCCTGCACCGGGACCGCACCGGGAACGCATCAGGCTCCGGGCCCTGCACCGGGACCGCACCGGGAACGCATGAGGCTCCGGGCCCTGCACCGGGACCACACCGGGACCACACCGGGACCGCCCCGGGACCGCCCCGGGACCGCCCCGGGACCACCCCGGGACCACCCCGGGCACCTGGAACCGCCCGTGGCTCCTCCCCGAGCCCGCCCCGGCCCCGCCCCGAGCCCCTCCATCCGCCCCGAGCCCCTCCATCCGCCCCGGGCCCGCCCCGGGCCCGCCCCGAGCCCACCGTGGCTCTGGTGCTGCAGCTCCGCTCCACCCGCGGCCCCCGCGGAAAGGTGACCGCATCGCCGAGGCTGCGCTCCGGGGTACCGGGGGTTAATCGGGGAGCGGGGAGCGGGAATTGGGGAGCGGGAATTGGGGATCGGGAATCGGGGATCGGGAATTGGGGATCGGGAGCGGGGATCGGGAATCGGGGATCGGGAATTGGGGATCGGGAATTGGGGTGGCGTTCCGGGATACGGCGAGTGGGATTAGGAATTGGGGATTTGGAATCTGGGATCGGGAACTGGGGCGGCGTTCCGGGGTACGGGGAGTGGGATTTGGAACTGGGGATTTGGAATTTGGGTTCAGGAACTGGGGCGGCGTTTAGGGGCACCGGGAATGAATTGGGGATTGGGAATTGGGGGGGGAGGGGGCAGGGAATTGGTGGGGTGGGAATTGTGGGCAGGATTTGAAGGGCAGGATTTGGGGGATTGGGATCTGAGGTCAGGATTTGGGTCAGGATTCGGGGGACAGGAATTCGGTATCAGGATTTGGGGGACAGGATTTGGGAGGCGGGATTTAGGGGACAGGATTTGGGGGAAGAATTTGGGGGCCGGGAACTGCGGGACAGGAATTCAGCATCAGGATTTTGGGGGAACAGGATTAGGGATGTGGAATTTGGGGACAGGATTTGGAGGGAGGGATTTGGGGGGGGGGGTCAGGAATTTGGGAGCGGGATTTGGGGGAAGAATTTTGGGGACAGGATTTGGGGGATCAGGATTTGGGGTCAAGATTTGGGGTCAGCATTTGGGGAGGGGTCAGGATTTGGGGACAGGAATTGGGCATCAGGATTTGGGGTCAAGATTTCCTGACAGGATTTGGGGGGTCAGGATCTGGGGGAGCAGGATTGGGGAGGTGGAATTTCGGCAGAGGATTTTGGGGAGGGATTTGGGGCCAGGATTAGGGGGACAGGATTTGGGAGTCAGGATTTGAGGGACAGGAATTTGGGGTCAGGATTAGGGGGACAGGATTTGGGGACTCCCTGCATCCATCCCTGCCTCAGTTTCCCCACGCACGACCCCAAACCTGCTCTTTTTGGGGTCCCCTCCCCACGGGTTCATCCAGGGAACAGGGGCTGAATTCCCGAGGGGAAATTCCCGCCGGGAGCAGGGATCGTGTCCCAGCTGGGATCGGCTGTGGGATCGAGGCTTTGTGGGATCACGGCTCCCAAGGAGAGATCCCAAAGGAATCCCCGCCGGGATCCGGGATCAGCCTGGATTCCTCCCGAGGATTTCCGTGGGAAGGAGCAAAAGCTCTCGCGGAGCTTTCCCGAGGCTTGGGAGAGGCTCGGGATGGGAATTCCAGCGGCTGGGAATCCACGGAGGCACCGGGGATGGAGGCAGGGCAGCGGCGGAATTCCAGGAATTCCATCTCCAGCCTGGATCGGCTTTCCCTGAACGGCCTTGGGATCATTAACCAGGATAATTAACCCTCACGTCCCTGTGCTGCTCCCTGGAAAATCCCTGGGAAGAGGTGGAATTCCCGGTGGGAGTGAGGGCGGGAAAAGCTGCTGTGGATTTTCCCTGCTGATCCCCGCGAGATCCCAAATTTCGGAATGTTCCCACTCCCGAATCTGATCCCGAATTCCCTGTGGGACAGGCAGGACCCACCCCGGATTTGGGATGGACACAGGGAATGGATTCCTGCTGGGAAAGGGGAGAGCCTCTGGGTGCTCCTGAAAAACCCCCGGAGCCCCAAAAAGAGGAATTTGGGGGAATGGGGTTCATTTCCTCGGCATTCCGGTGGTCAGAATTCCTGATTTTTCCTCAGTTCTGCTCACGGAATTTCTGGGAATGGCTGGAGGGGAACAGGGAGTTTTTGGGGTGAGTCTAATCCATGTCCTGTTTTCCTGGGAATGTCTGGGATGGGATAGGGAAGGTCTGTGGGGTCTGATTCGTGGATATTTGGGAAAGCTGCTGGAAAAGCCGTGAGGATCCGTCCCAGCAGACGCTTCCCAGCAAAAATTCCGTTTTCCAGGCCTTTCCCGTGGTTCTGGAGTCCACCAGAGCTGCTTGGAATTGTGGGGATCGGCTTTGGGATTGAGGGGGGGAAACCCCAAAACCCCAAAACCAAACCCCAAAATCAAACCCCCAAACCCCAAAACCTCAAAACCAAACCCCAAAACCAAACCCCAAAACCCCAAAACCAAACCCCAAAACCCCAAAGCCAAACCCCAAAGCCAAACCCCAAAGCCAAACCCCCAAACCAAACCCCAAAACCAAACCCCAAAACCAAACCCCAAAGCCAAACCCCAAAACCCCAAGACCAAACCCCAAACCCCAAAACCAAACCCCAAAGCCAAACCCCAAAACCCCAAAGCCAAACCCCAAAGCCAAACCCCAAAACCAAACCCCAAAACCCCAAACCAAACCCAAAACCCCAAAACCAATGGATTTTTCCAGGAGGGAATTCCCTGCTTTCATCTCCCATTCCTAGGGCTGGAATAATTGGGGAATAATTAGCATATTCAATTAATACATCCCATTCCTACGGCTGAATAATTAGCATATTTAATTAGCATCTCCCATTCCCACCGCTGAACAATTCGCATATTTAATTAATCTATCCCATTCCTACAGCTGAATATTTTGCTTTAATTACATTTCGCATTTGCATATGTATTTCAATAACATTTCACATATATAATTAGCTCCCCACGTTCCTACGCCCGATTAATTAACCCACGGAATTAACGAGCCGGGAGGGGGACGTCATTCCCTCCCAAAATCCAGCAGAGAAAAAAAAATAAAGGGAATAAAAACTCAGCGATGATTTCCCTGCTCTGGGGAAACTTTCCCATAAAAAAACTCCGGGAAAAAAAAAAAGAAACAACAAAACACATCCCGAGGGTGGTCCGGGAGGGGATTTGGGATGAGGAGGAGGCTCGGGAGGCTCCGGAATAATCCCCGCGGTGCTGAGAAGGTCAGGCCGGGGCTCGGCGGGATCCTCCTTCCCGCCGGCGCCTCGCCCGGCCCTATTTTTAGAGCCGTGAGAGGATCAGTGGGAATAAGGATTCCGTGGCCCCCGCTCGCCATGGCCGGCCCGAATCCGCCGCTCGCCGCTCCCGGACACCGCCGGAGGTCGGTTTGGGAATTCCGGGGGGATCCCTCCCGTTCCTTGTCCTCGTTTTCCGTCGGGAGGGATTTTGGGAAGAGAGCCAGGCCTGGTCTGGTTTTTTGGGGTGAAAGGGGGCGAGGGAGGAGTTTTCCTGCCTGGATGGGGTCCGTCCCCATTCCCGCTGGATCCTGGTGGGAGAGCCAATCCCAGGGTGGGATCCATCCAGGGTCTGCCAGGGTGTCCAAGGGCTGTCCGGGATCCCCACGTGGATCATTCCGTGTAGAGTTATGGATCCCGGGGAAAAATCCTGCACAGGGATACGGAGAGAGAAATCCATGGATGGCCCTGGGAATGGCTGGAGTGGGGCAGGGAAGGATGGGGAGGGTGTCAAATCCATGCCCTGAATGCTTGGGAATGGCTGGAGTGGGATCGGGAATGTTTGTGGGATTTAATCCATGCCCTGAATGCTTGGGAATGGCTGGAGTGGGATCGGGAATGTTTGTGGGATTTGATCCATGCCCTGTGTCCCAGGGAATGGCTGGAATGGGATCGGGAATGTTTGAGGGATCCAATCCATGCCCTGAATCCTTGGAATGGCTGGGATGGGATAGGGAATGTTTATGGGATCCAATCCATTTCCTGTGTCTTTGGGAATGGCTGGAACGGGATAGGGAAGGATGGGGGGTGTCTAACCCATGGATGTTCCTGGGAATGGCTGGAGTGGGATAGGGAATGTTTAGGGATCCGATCCCTGGGAATGGCTGGAATGGGAACCAGGAATGTTGGCAGTGCCTGTGGATGGCCATCCCCTTTTCCATCGCCCTCTCCTTGTCCTGATTCCCGTTCCAGGGAGCGCCGGAATCCTGGGATCCCTGGTCCGAGGGAGCCATCTCCTTCCCGCACCTGATCCCAAGCAGGCGGAATTCCCGAATTCCCATCCCGACTTCCACAGCCCCCGAGTCGCTCCAGAGGGAAGGAACCGCAAAGAGCAGAGGATCCCGGCCAATCCCAGCTTGGATTTTTTTTATGGGATCAGCCGCGACCGGAGCTCCAGGATCCCTCCGGATGCTCTGATCCCAACAAATCCTCATTTCCCGGGATTGCCATGCCCTGGGAATTACCCCGCCCGGAGCCGACCCCCACGGGCCCATCCGCGCCGATGGAATTCCGCCCGGGAAGAGCGGGCCTGCTCTCCCTCCTCCTCCTGGCCGCGCTGAGCCATCGATCCCTGGAGAAATCCCTCCCCGCGGCCTACCGGGAGCACGAGGATCCCCGGGAAAGCCCGGGGTTGATCCAGTGCGGGGAGTACAGCAACCAGGTGCTGCCCAACGGGCGCTGCCGCATCGTGGCCACGCTGCCGCAGGGCGACGAGCAGCGCTGCCCCGACCTGTTCCGCTGCACTGACGAGGTCTCCTACTGGCTCCACGAGAACGAGGAGCGCAAGCAGCAGATCCTGGAGCTGCGCGAGCTGATCGCCGAGCTCCAGGAGGAGCTCCGGAACCACCGGCACCGGATCAAGGCCCTGGAGATCCAGGTAAAGGAGAGCCTTTTCCGCAGGCGATTCCGGCTAGTGGAGTTGGGCAGGGTCTGGACTCGGATCGGCTTTCCGCGTCAATCCCAAATCCTTGAGTTTTATCCATGGATGGAATCTCCTCCACATTTCCCAGAGCTGTTTCCCACACCAGAACTGGAGTTCCAGCCATGATGGCATTCCAGGGATAATTTTCTTAATATCAATTCCAAATCATTGAGTTTTATCCATGGATGGAATCTCCTCTACCTTTCCCGGAATGTTTTCCCAGACCTGACCTGGAGTTCTGACCTTGCCATGGATCAGGAGCATTCCAGGGATAGTTTTCCCAACATCAATCCCAAATCCTTGAGTTTTAACCATGGATGGAATCTCCTCCACCTTTCCCGGAATGGTTTCCCAGAACAGACCTGGAGTTCCGACCATGACGGCATTCCAGGGATAATTTCCTCAACATCAATCCCAAATCCTTGAGTTTTATCCATGGATGGAATCTCCTCCACATTTCCCAGAATGGTTTCCCAGACCTGACCTGGAGTTCTGACCTTGCCATGGATCAGGAGCATTCCAGGCATAATTTCCCCAATATTGATCCCAAATCCTTGAGTTTTATCCATGGAATCTCCTCCACATTTCCCAGAGTGGTTTCCCAGAGCACACCTGGAATTCTGACCATGATGGCACTCCAGGGATAATTTTCCCAATATCAATCCCAAATCCTTGAGTTTTATCCATGGATGGAATCTCCTCCACCTTTCCCTGAATGGTTTCCCAGACCAGACCTGGAGTTCCAGCCATGCCATGGATCAGGAACATTCCAGGGATTATTTTCCCAATATCAATCCCAAATCCCTGAGTTTTATCTCTGGAATCCCCTCCATTGCTGGGCCCACAGGAGGGATTGGGAAGCAGGAGGGAATTCCCGGGCTGCTGTGGGATTTAGGAATTCCGGGCTGAGGCCTGCCTTGCCATCTGATGGACGGGGAGCATGGGACAAGGAGGGATCGGCACATTCCAGGCAGGATCAGGGCGTCCATCCCCTGAAATCAGCTCTGGGAATCTCCTGCCGGATTCACCCCGGATTTGACGTGGGATCAAAGGCTGCTTTTCCCAAAAAAAAGGAGGAAAAGTGATGTAAAAGTCCCTTTAGGGTCATCCAGGGCTGGAATTCTCAGCACGTGGAGTGGCTGGAGTGAGTCCAGAGGAGCCCGTGGAGAGCTGGGAATGTGCAGCTGGAGAAGGGAAGGATCCAGGGAATGCTCGGAGCCTTTTCCAGAGCTTTCCAGGAGAGCTGAAGAGGGATTTGGGAAAAGGGATGGGACACAGGGAATGGTTTCCCACTGGGAAAGGGGAGCTTGGGCTGGGATCTTGGGAGTTAGGAATTCCCAGCTGGGCTGCAATTCCCAGGGAAGCTGTGGATCCCTGGCAGTGCCCAAGGATGGATTTGGATCCCCCTGGGATGGCGGGATTGGATTGGGATGGGAATGGGATGGGATTTGGGGCCCAGGGATCCCAAAGCATTCCGGGATTCTGGGCTGGAGGACACTGGGAATCCATGGCGAGGGATTTGGATGGAAGTCGGGGATGGCAAAGGGAAGGGAGAGCCTTCCTGGAGTGCCGAGATTGCCAGGGAAGCTCCTGGATGCCAAAATTCCTTGGCAGGGAGGAGTTGGGGTGGGGATGGATGGGATCTGGGAAAGCTGGGAGAGCTGGGAATGCTCAGAGGGATTGCCCTGGGAAAGGGGAGAGTGCTTGGGGTTGGGGAAGGGATTCCCAAATGGGCTGCCATTCCCGGGGAATGTCCCAGGATGGATTGGGATCCCCCTGGGATCGCGGGAGGTGTCCCTGCCCATGGAATGGGCTGAGCTGGAATACCCTGGCGATGGAAGTGTTTGGAAAGGATTTCCATATTCCCAACCTGCTCCTGCCTGTCCACACAATTCCCTCCACGGGATCCCGGGAATATCAGTCAGGGTGGGCTGGGAGGCTCCGTGAGGCCACGGGATGAGAATTCCAACCCTGGATAATTTCCTCAACACCAACCCCAAATCGTTGAGTTTTACCCACGGAATACACAAAGCTTTACCCTTGGGAATGTTCCATCTGTGGATCCTCCGGACCCTCCCCGCCATTCCCAATCCCGCCGTTCCCAATCCTGCTGTTCCAATCCCGATTTCCCAATCCCGATTTCCCGATCAATCCCGGCAGCACGAGGAGGCGGCGGGGCGGAACCAGAGCCTGCTGCAGCGCGTGCAGGACCTGGAGCAGCATTCCCGGGAATCCAGCACGCTGCAGCACATCCAGGCCACGCTGCTCTACGACATCCAGGCCCAGATCAACAACATCTCCGCCCTGGCCGACTGGGCCTGGCGCAACCCCAGCTGCCTCCATCCTGCCGACATCCGCATCCCGGAGGAGATGGAGCATCCAGGTGATGGGAATGGGGCCGGGAATGGGGCCAGGAATGGCGATGGGAACGGTGATGGGAATGGCGTTGGGAATGGCGTTGGGAATGGTGGCGGGAATGGTGTTGGGAACAGTGGCAGGAATGGCGTCAGGAACAGCATCAGGAACGGTGTCGGGAATGGCATTGGGAACGGTGGCAGGAATGGTGCTGGGAACAGAGGCGGGAATGGCGTCGGGAACAGCGTCAGGAACGGTGTCGGGAATGGCATTGGGAACGGTGGTGGGAATGGCGTTGGGAATGGCGTTGGAATGGCGTTGGGAACGGCGTTGGGAGTGGTGGCGGGAATGGCGATGGGATTGGTGGCGGGAATGGCATCGGGAATGGCGTTGGGAATGGTGTCAGGAACAGTGTCAGGAATAGTGTTGGGAATGGCAGCGGGAACGGTGGCAGGAACGGTGTTGGGAACAGCGTCAGGAATGGCGTCGGGAATGGCATTGGGAATGGCGTTGGGAATGGCATCAGGGACGGCGTCGGGAACGGTGGCAGGAATGGTGTTGGGAACAGTGGCGGGAATGGCGTTGGGAACAGCGTCAGGAATGGTGCTGGGAACAGCGTCAGGAATGGCATCGGGAATAGCGTTGGGAATGGTGCCCGGAATGGCGTTGGGAATGGCATCGGGAACGGCGTCGGGAACGGTGGCAGGAATAGCGTTGGGAACAGTGGCGGGAATGGCGTCGGGAATAGCGTTGGGAATGGCGTTGGGAATGGCATCGGGAACGGCGTCGGGAACGGTGGCAGGAATGGTGTTGGGAACAGAGGCGGGAATGGCGTTGGGAATAGCGTCAGGAATGGTGTCGGGAATGGCATTGGGAACGGTGGCGGGAATGGCGTCGGGAACAACGTCGGGAATGGCGTTGGGAGCGGTGTCGGGAACAGCGTCGGGAACAGCGTCGGGAACGGTGTCAGGAACGGTGTCAGGAATGGTGTCGGGAATGGCGATGGGAATGGCGTCAGGAATGGTGTCGGGAGCAGCGTGGGGAACGGTGTCAGGAGCAGTGTTGGGAAGGGTGTCGGGAATGGCATTGGGAACGGTGGCGGGAATGGTGTCAGGAATGGCATTGGGAACAGCAGCGGGAACGGTGGCAGGAATGGCGTCGGGAATGGCGTTGGGAACAGTGGCGGGAATGGCGTCGGGAACGGTGACGGGAATGGTGTTGGGAATGGTGTTGGGAATGGTGTTGGGAACGGTGTTGGGAATGGCGTCTGGAACGGTGTCAGGAATGGTGTCGGGAACGGCGTCAGGAACGATGTCGGGAACGCCATCGGGAACAGGAAAAGCACTCCGAGCCCACTTCAGTCCCAGTTCCATGGGGGTTTCCGTGGATTTCTCCACTCTGGAGATGTGGGAGAGGCTCAGGATCCCACCTGGGATCGGGAGCTTCCTGATCGAACCCGGGGAATGTTTTCCATCCAAAAATCCCCGAAAATTTGGGGGTTTTCCCATAAAAAATTCACTTCCCCGTTTCAAAAACCCAATTTTGTTATTTCTCTTTTTTTTTTTTTTTTTTTTTTTTTTTTTTTTTTTTTTTAATTAAAGGATTTCCAGGGTTTTTTTGGTTTTTTTTTTTTTTTCTGGGTTTTATTCCCTGGATAACTCCAGGAATTCCAGAAAGGTGTTCCCTGCAATAGTTTGGGGTTTTCCTTCGAAAATTCCCAGCATTGAATTAGGGATTTGAAACTTTTCCACCTCAAAAAAACCCCATTATTTCCTTATTTTTAATTAATGATTTTTCTTCCCCCTTGGGTTTTTGGTTGTTTTTTCTGGAAAAATTTGGAGGTTTCCTTGGAATAATTTGGGGTTTTCCTTCCAAAATTCCCAGCATAAAATCAGAACTCTGGTGAAACTTTTCCACTTCAAAAACCAACAATTTTCTCTTTTTTTCCTCTGTTTTTAATGAATTAATTTTGATTTTTTTTTCCCCGTGGTTTTTGGTTGTTTTCCCTGGAATAATTTGGAGTTTTCCCTGGAATAATTTGGGGTTTTCCTTCAAAAATTCCCAGCACAGAATCAGAGCTTTGAAACTCCTCCATTTCAAAAAATTCTGTTATTTCTCTACTTTTAACGAATGAGGTTTGATTTTTTTTCCCCCAGGTTTTTGGTTGTTTTCCCTGGAATAATTTGGGGTTTTCCCTGGAATAAATTGGGGTTTCCCTGGAATAATTTGGGGTTTTTCCCTGGAATAATTTGGGATTTTCCCTGGAATAATTTGGTTTTTTTTCCTGGAATAATTTGGGGTTTACCCTGGAATAATTTGGGATTTTCCCTGGAATAATTTGGGGATTTTCCCCAGAATAATTTGGTTTTTTTCCCCTGGAATAATTTGGGATTTCCCTGTAACAATTTGGGATTTTCTCTGGAATAATCCCAGAGCCCCTTTAGGCTCCGGAAAGCTCTGGAAAAAGTCCCCCACGGCCGGCGGGACCTGGAGCCTCCTTGCTAAAATTTCATCCCCGAACCTCCAAATCCAGGGATTTTTTCTCCCAGCTTTCTCAGATTTCTCGGAAAGCCCCGTCCCTCTCTCCAGGCTGTAACTGCATCTCTCCCCATTCCCATTCGAATTCTCATTCCAATTCCCATTCTTTTTCCCATTCTTTTTCCCATTCTCGTTCCCATTCCCCATTCCCATTCCATTCCCTTTCCCATTCCCGTTCCAATTCCCGTTCCTGTTCCCATTCCATTCCCATTGCCATTCCCATTCCATTCCAATTCCCATTCCCTTTCCCGTTCCCATTCCCCATTCCCATTATTCCCATTCCCATTCCTGTTCCCATTTCAATTCCCATTCTCGTTCCCATTCCAATTTCCTTTCCCATTTCCATTCCATTCCCATTCCCATTCCCATTCCCCATTCCCATTATTCCCATTCCAATTCCCATTCTCATTCCAATTCCCTTTCCAATTCCATTCCCTTTCCCATTCCATTCCAATTCCCATTCCCATTCCAATTTCCGTTCCCATTCCCATTCCAATTCCCTTTCCCATTCCGAATCCTGTTCCCATTCCCATTCCATTCCCATTCCAATTCCCATTATTCCCATTCCCATTCCCGTTCCCGTTCGCAGAGCTGAGACACGGCCGGAACTGTCCCATCGACTGTGCTTCCGTCTACTACAACGGCCTCCGCCGCTCGGGGATTTACAGCATCCTGCCCTCGGTCCGCGGCGTCCCCATCGAGGTCCTGTGCGAGATGGACACGGAAGGTCCGGGAAAAATATCCTATTGGCTTCTCCCGGCTGAATTTTGGGTGGGATTTGTGGGATCCCGGCGGTTCTGAGGGTGGTCGGGCGCTGGAATGGCTCCGCGGGGAATGGGGACAGTGCCGAGGCTGCCGGAGCTCTGGGAAGGTTTGGATAATGCCCTCAGGGACAGGATGGGAATTTTGGGGTGTCCTGGAATTGGGTGTCTTCCAGCTGGAATACTCCATGAATCCGTGAGTTTTGTTCAAAGCAGAGGTAGGGAATCCTAAATCCTGGCATGGTTTGGGCGGGAAGGGGCATGGAAGCTCATCCCATTCCCATCCCGACACCTCCCACGATCCCAGGGGGATCCAAATCCATCCTGGGACATCCCCCGGGAATGTCAGCCCATTTGGGAATCCCTTCCCCAACCCCAAGCACTCTCCCCTTTCCCAGGGCAATCCCTCTGAGCATTCCCAGCTCTCCCAGCTTTCCCAGATCCCATCCATCCCCACCCCAACTCCTCCCTGCCAAGGAATTTCGGCATCCAGGAGCTTCCCTGGCAATCTCGGCACTCCAGGAAGGCTCTCCCTTCCCTTTGCCATCCCCGACTTCCATCCAAATCCCTCGCCATGGATTCCCAGTGTCCTCCAGCCCAGAATCCCGGAATGCTTTGGGATCCGTGCGCCCCAAATCCCATCCCATTCCCATCCCGATCCAATCCCGCCATCCCAGGGGGATCCAAATCCATCCTTGGGCACTGCCAGGGATCCACAGCTTCCCTGGGAATTGCAGCCCAGCCAGGAATTCCTAATTCCCAAGATCCCAGCCCAAGCTCCCCTTTCCCAGTGGGAAGCCATTCCCTGTGTCCCATCCCTTTTCCCAAATCCCTCTCCAGCTCTCCTGGACACTTCCAGGGGTGTGAATTCTGCACCTTTGCCGACAGATCCTCCCCTAAAGGGATTCCCCCTGGATTCCCCCTGGATTCCCCCTGGATTCCCGCTGGATTTCCCCTGGATTCCCCCCAGATTCCCTCTGGATTCCCCCCAGATTCCCCCGGATTCCCCCCGGATTCCCCCTGGATTTCCCCCAGATTCCCCCCAGATTCCCCCAGATTCCCCCCAGATTTCCCCTGGATTCCCTCTGGATTCCCTCTGGATTCCCCCCGGATTCCCCCCGGATTCCCCCCGGATTTCCCCTGGATTTCCCCCGGATTTCCCCTGGATTCCCCCTGGATTTCCCCTGGATTCCCCCCGGATTCCCCCCAGATTTTCCCTGGATTTTCCCTCTGGATTCCCCCTGGATTCCCCCTGGATTCCCCCTGGATTCCCCCTGGATTCTCTCCTGGATTCTCTCCTGGATTCCCCCGGATTCCCCCCGGATTCCCCCGGATTCCCTCTGGATTCCCTCTGGATTCCCCCTGGATTTCCCCTGGATTCCCCCTGGATTCCCCCCGGATTCCCCCTGGATTCCCCCCGGATTCCCCCCAGATTCCCTCAGGATTTCCCCCGGATTCCCCCTGGATTCCCCCAGATTTTCCCTGGATTTTCCCTCTGGATTCCCCCTGGATTCTCCCGTCTCCCGTCCTCTCCCGGCAGGCGGGGGCTGGACGGTGATCCAGAGGCGCCAGGACGGATCCGTGGATTTCAACCGCACGTGGAACGAGTACAAGGAGGGGTTCGGGACCTCCACGGGGAATTCTGGCTGGGCAACGACAACATCCACCGCATGACGAGCCAGGGCGACTATTCCCTGCGGATCGACCTGGAAGACTGGAATAACAAACACAAGCACGCCTTCTACCAGGTCTTCAGGTAAAACGTGGGAAAATTCCCAGGATTTCTGACCTCAGGACACCCTCAGGCCACGGGAATTCTGTCCAGGAGGCAAAACGTGAGATAATTCCCCGGATTTCCAACCTTGGGATGCCCTCAGGCCGTGGGAATTCTGTCTAGGAGGTAAAACATGGAATTCCTGGGATTTCCGACCTCGGGACACCCTCAGGCCATGGGAATTCTGTCTA
This sequence comes from Acanthornis magna, assembly GCA_036785705.1. Lineage (NCBI taxonomy): Eukaryota > Metazoa > Chordata > Aves > Passeriformes > Acanthizidae > Acanthornis > Acanthornis magna. Next base: position 182,255 of record JAWUZG010000248.1, on the reverse strand, counting down.
GGACAAAAAACGCGGGATAATTTCCAGAGTTTCCAACTTGGGACGCCCTCAGGCCATGGGAATTCTGTCCAGGAGGTAAAACATGGAATTCCTGGGATTTCCAACCTCGGGACACCCTCAGGCCGTGGGAATTCTGTCTAGGAGAAAAAGCGTGGGATAATTCCCGGGATTTCCAGCCTTGGGACACCCTCAGGCCATGGGAATTCTGTCCAGGAGGCAAAACGTGGGATAATTCCCCGGATTTCCATCCTTGGGATGCCCTCAGGCCATGGGAATTCTGTCTAGGAGGTAAAACGTGGGATAATTCCCAGAGTTTCCAACTTGGGACGCCCTCAGGCCATGGGAATTCTGTCCAGGAGGTAAAACATGAAATTCCTGGGATTTCCAACCTTGGGACACCCTCAGGCCATGGGAATTCTGTCCAGGAGGCAAAACGTGGAATTCCTGGGATTTCCGACCTCGGGACACCCTCAGGCCATGGGAATTCTGTCTAGGAGAAAAAACGTGGGATAATTTCCAGAGTTTCCAACTTGGGACGCCCTCAGGCCATGGGAATTCTGTCCAGGAGGCAAAACGTGGGATAATTCCCAGGATTTCCAGCCTTGGGACACCCTCAGGCCATGGGAATTCTGTCCAGGAGAAAAAACGTGGGATAATTCGTGGGATTTCCGACCTTGGGGTGCCCTCAGGCCGTGGGAATTCTGTCTAGGAGGTAAAACGTGGGATAATTCCCAGGATTTTCAACCTTGGGATGCCCTTAGGTGATGGGAATTCTGTCTAGGAGAAAAAACGTGGGATAATTCCTGGGATTTCCAACCTCAGGACACCCTCAGGCCATGGGAATTCTGTCTAGGAGGTAAAACGTGGGATAATTTCCAGAGTTTCCAACTTGGGACGCCCTCAGGCCATGGGAATTCTGTCCAGGAGGTAAAACATGGAATTCCTGGGGTTTCTAACCTCAGGACACCCTCAGGCCGTGGGAATTCTGTCTAGGAGGTAAAACATGGAATTCCTGGGATTCTGACCTTGGGACACCCTCAGAACATAGGAATTCTGTCTAGGAGAAAAAACGTGGGATGGTTTTACTTTTCTGGGATTTTTTGCAGATTTTTAAATGTTTTTAAAATAATTTTTAAGAATTTTTTAGGACTTTTTTGGATTTTTTTCGGGATTTTTTCTCGGGATTTTTCTTGTGATATTTTTAGGATTTTTTTGGGATTTGTTATGATTTTTATTTTATTTTTTGGGGGGGGGATTTTTTGAGACTTTAAAAAACTTTTTTTGGATTTTTCTTTTTTTAATTTTTTAATTTTAGGAGCCCTATTCTTCATTTTTGGGCATTAAAAAAAATTGTGACTTTTTAACGATTTTTTTTTGTTTGTTTTTTGTTTTTTTTTTTTAATAAATTTTAGGAGCCCCATTCCTCATACTCCGCGATTTTCTACTTTTAATTATTGAGCTCTGTGTCCAAATCCCAAGGATTTTGTGGATTTTATGCTGGGAAGGGACTCCCGAATTTCTCTGGTTTGGAATTTTGTTCTCTCCACTCATTTATTTCCTGGCATCTCCAACTCTTCCCCTGTTCCCGTGTTTTATTCATTCCAGGGACAGGGACACCTCCCATGATTCCAAACCTTGGGAATTCCAGGGCTCCAGGGGCAGCCACAGCTTCCCTGGGAATGTCAGGCCATTTGGGAATCCCTTCCCCAACCCCAAGCACTCTCCCCTTTCCCAGGGCAATCCCTCTGAGCATTCCCAGCTCTCCCAGCTTTCCCAGATCCGATCCATCCCCACCCCAACTCCTCCCTGCCAAGGAATTTCGGCATCCAGGAGCTTCCCTGGCAATCTCGGCACTCCAGGAAGGCTCTCCCTTCCCTTTGCCATCCCCGACTTCCATCCAAATCCCTCGCCATGGATTCCCAGTGTCCTCCAGCCCAGAATCCCGGAATGCTTTGGCATCCGTGCGCCCCAAATCCCATCCCATTCCCGTCCCAATCCAATCCCGCCATCCCAGGGGGATCCAAATCCATCCTGCTGCACTGCCAGGGATCCAGGGGCAGCCACAGATTCCCTGGGAATTGCAGCCCAGCCGGGAATTCCTAATTCCCAAGATCCCAGCCCAAGCTCCCCTTTCCCAGTGGGAAGCCATTCCCTGTGTCCCATCCCTTTTCCCAAATCCCTCTCCAGCTCTCCTGGAGCCCCTGGAAAGCTCTGGAAAAGGCTCCGAGGATTCCCTGGAGCTCAGGGTTTGGCTTGGAGCTGCATCCCATGGGATTTGCCTGCTGGGACACAGAACCCCAGCCTGGAGCCATCCCAGCAGCTCCATGGAATCCCGGAACGGTTTGGGTGGGAAGGAACCTCCAATCCCATCCCATCCCATTCCATGCCCTGCTGTATCCCAGGAGCATCCTGGGATCGTGGGAGGTGTCGGGGTTGGAACGGGATGGGATCGAAGGTCCCTTCCCACCCAAACCATTCCACGATTCCATGAATTTGCTCCGTCCTGGGGAGGAGCCCGGTGCTCCTTACCTGCAGAGCACCGGATAATTAACGGGATTTTCCCAAACTTCCCACATTCCTTTGTTGTGGCTTCCCAGTCTTGCTCCGCCCATTTCACCCCGAAATTCCCAAATTCCCCACCACGCCCATCCCGCAGAAGGGGAAAAAAATTCCTCATCCTTGACTTTTCGACGTGGATGAATCCCAGCAGGGAGGCGGCTGGAGCGGGAACGCCGTCTCCCGGTCGGGAAGGACAATCCCAAGGAAATCCTGACAATCCCGACGAAAAATTCCTTTGTTCCCGGCAGCATCGAGGACGAGGAGAACTTCTACCGGCTGCACGTGGACGGATTCAGCGGCACCGTGGAAGATTCCTTCGCCTGGTACCACAACAAGCGGAGCTTCAGCACTCCGGATTCCGGGAATATCTGCGCCGAGATCTCCCACGGGGGCTGGTGGTACCACCAGTGCTTCTTCTCCAACCTCAACGGCGTTTACTACAAGGTAGGGCAGGAAGGAGAAGGGATTTGGGAATTTTTTCCCGGTTGGGGGATTTTTTTCCCCAAAATTCGAGGGATGGACAGCTAGGAAAAGTGGGATGGGAGGAGGGAGGCTGGGAGGAGGCTGCTGGTCTTGGAGTCATGGAATTGTGGAGGTTGGAAAAGTTCTCCGAGACCGAATCCAACCATTCCCAGCGTTTCCAATCCCGCCTGGCTGATCCGTGTCCTGCCAAATCCGCAGGGATTTAAATCCCTCTAGGAACGGCGACTCCACCACCACCCCAGGCTGGAAAAACCTTTCCGGGCAGGAATTTTTCCCGATATCCAACAGAACCTCCCCGGCACATCCCGAGGCTGTTCCCTCTCATCCCATCCCTTGTTCCCAGGGAGAGCATTCCCGATTCCCACCTGGCGTTCCCACCCTCTCCAGAGCGGGAATAAAACGAGCGCTGGGTCACCGGAACGATCCAGCTTTTCCAGAGAGCTCGCTGGGGCTTGGAATGACATGGAAACCTCTGGAATGGGCGACTCAGCTGCCTGAGATTCCAATGGAAAAAAATTACGGATTTATGGGCTTTTTTCCCCTACGTGATCCCAAAGTTTTTCCTCCGGCGTTTCCGGGCGGTCGGTTTTCCAATGATCCCTTCCCTGACGGTGCTTCCGTGCGTTTTCCAAACCTCTGAGCGTTCTCCGTTCTCTCTCCGCTTCTCCAGGGCGGCCGCTATTCCATCAAGAACCGGAGGATGCTGGGCCCCGATGGGATCGTGTGGTACTCCTGGAAGGACACGGACTACTATTCCCTGCGGAAGGTGGTCATGATGATCCGGCCGCGCACCTTCCGGCCCCACCTCTCCCCGTGACAGATCCCGGGAATGTCTTCCACTTCACGGAATGTTGGGAACGGAGGGCTGGGAATTGCGCAGGAAAACCGATTCTGGAAGGACCGATCCGCCGCCGTCGGGTTTTGTGGGAGTTGATCCAACGGGGAATTGTCCAAGCCCTCCAGTGAGGGGTTGGACGGTGGGAGCTCTCCTGGGAATGTGGAGGTGATTCCTGGGAAGGACATTCCCAAGACTAAATCCGGATGGCAGGAATCGGCCCTGAGCTGATCCGTGCAGGGCTCCGTGGCCACCGACCCGATGGAATTTCCTGATGGAAGCGATCCCGGGGGAGTTTTCCGCGTGGGATGTGATGGGCCAGCTCTCATTCCAAAAGATTTCCATCCCGGTTCCGAAGATCCCGAAGATCCCATCACCACAGGGAATCTCCCAATGATGGAAGCGATCCCGGGGGAGTTTTCTGCGTGGGATGTGATGGGTCAGCTCTCATTCCGAAAGATTTCCATCCCGGTTCCGAAGATCCCGAAGATCCCGAAGAGCCCACCACCACAGGGAATTTTGCAATCGAAGCGATCCCGGGGGAGTTTTCCGCGTGGGATGTGATGGGCCAGCTCTCATTCCGAAAGATTTCCGTCCTGGTTTCGAAGATCCCGAAGAGCCCACCACCACAGGGAATTTTGCAATCGAAGCGATCCCGGGGGAGTTTTCCATGTGGGATGTGATGGACCAGCACTCATTCCAAAAGATTTCCATCCCGATTCCGAAGATCCCGAAGATCCCACCACCACCACAGGGAACTTCCCGATGACGGAAGCGATCCCGGGGGAGTTTTCCGCGTGGGATGTGATGGACCAGCTCTCATTCTGTGAGATTTCCGTCCCGGTTCCGAAGATCCCGAAGATCCCACCACCACGGGGAATTTCCTGATGGAAGCGATCCCGGGAGAGTTTTCCATGTGGGATGTGATGGACCAGCACTCATTCCAAAAGATTTCCATCCCGATTCTGAAGATCCTGAAGATCCCACCACCACCACAGGGAACTTCCCGATGACGGAAGCGATCCCTGGGGAGTTTTCCGCGTGGGATGTGATGGGCCAGCTCTCATTCTGAAAGATTTCCGTCCCGGTTCCGAAGATCCCGAAGATCCCACCACCATCACGGGGATGTGCGGAATTGGCTCTGAGGAGAGCCAGGAGATCCAACGTGCGCTCCCGGGGATGGAATCGTGGGAAAACGAGGAGGAACGGCTGGAGCGATCCTCCCCTTTTCCAGCAGGGATCGTGTTCCACGCCCGGATATCAACTGCCGGGAATAACAGCATTCCAAAGGAAGAGGTTCCGAAGCAGAAAAACCCTGGGAATTTTCCCATTTTTCCTTCCATTTTCACCTTCCCGCCCTTTCCCCGGCGAAGAATTCCAGATGGATTTTCCATCCATCCGAAAAAGGGATCAGGAATGATCACGCGGGATTTCAAATCCATTTTTTTCACTGCCTTACTCTGGATAATTAGAATTTATTTAATTAATTTTAGGAGTTAATTTTAATTTCCCGTTGGTAGTTTCAGTCGGAGATCCTCCATTTTCCCTGGCTTTGCCTTTTCCCGGGATCCCGATTGGAAGCCGTGACTCGGCTCAGCCGTTCCTTTGTTTGGTGATGAATATTTAATTTAATTTAATTAATATTTAATTAAATTACCTTTTTTCCCTATTCCCTGTTTTCCGAGGAGGGGAAGTCGGATTTATCCCTTCCAACCATTCCCTTCCTGCTTGGTGCTCTCCTGGTGGATTCTTTCAGACTATTCCAGACTCTGTTTTCCTTGGAATGTCATTTTTTTATGGATAAATCCATGGACAAGTTGCCTTCCAAGCATCCAAAAAAGGAATAATTCCAAGGAAATAAACCAATATTTTTTGGCTTTCTGTTTTCCTTGGAAGTTTTCCGAGGGTGCGGGGTATTCCCAAGACTCTCCCGGGCGTCTTGGAGTTGACATTCCCATTGGATTGCCGGCCAAAATTCCATCATTCCTGCTAAGGGATTAATGAATCAATAAGCAAGAGCTTAATTAATGAATGATCCCGTTAGCGTTATTGATCTGATTTCCCGCGTTATTAAACTCGGCCATTCCCAAACCTTGGGAATCACACGGAATTCATTTTCCCATCCTTCCTTGTCCACAGCTTTTATCCCGGGTGAAAATTCCTCCTTCTTATTCGAGTCTTGGATTGGGGAAGGATCCAGGGAATGCTCGGAGCCTTTTCCAGAGCTTTCCAGGGGCTCCAGGAGGGCTGGAGAGAGATTTGGGAAAAGGGATGGGACACAGGGAATGGCTTCCCACTGGGAAAGGGGAGCTTGGGCTGGGATCTTGGGAATTAGGAATTCCCGGCTGGGCTGCAATTCCCAGGGAAGCTGTGTATCCCTGGCAGTGCCCGAGATGGATTTGGATCCCCCTGGGATGGCGGGATTGGATTGGGATGGGAATGGGATGGGATTTGGGGCCCACGGATCCCAAAGCATTGCGGGATTCTGGGCTGGAGGACACTGGGAATCCATGGCGAGGGATTTGGATGGAAGTCGGGGATGGCAAAGGGAAGGGAGAGCCTTCCTGGAGTGCCGAGATTGCCAGGGAAGCTCCTGGATGCCGAAATTCCTTGGCAGGGAGGAGTTGGGGTGGGGATGGATGGGATCTGGGAAAGCTGGGAGAGCTGGGAATGCTCAGAGGGATTGCCCTGGGAAAGGGGAGAGTGCTTGGGACTGGGGAAGGGATTCCCAAATGGGCTGACATTCCCGGGGAATGTCCCAGGATGGATTTGGATCCCCCTGGGATCGTGGGAGGCGTCAGTGGGAGAAAAATGATTCCGCAACTCCTTGTTGCTCAGAGTGGAGTGGGATAATCATGGAATGGTTTAGGCGGGAATGGTCCTCAAAGCTCATCCCGTTCCGTGGGCAGGGACACCTCCCACACTCCCAGGATTTTCGGGATGTGTGGATCGTCCCTGCTCTTGAGCCTTCTCCTCCCTTCTTGGATCCGTGTCCTCTTTTTCCCGGTCCCTTTGGATAGAGCCCCTTTCTGTCCCAGCGTGGGAATCCCTGCTGCCTCCACAGGGAATTCCAAACCCCGTCCCTGGATTTGTCTGATCCCAACCCTGTGGGAACCACCCGTCCTCAAAGATTCCCGGGATCGGGATCTCCTCATCCCAGATCAGAGAGGATCGGATCAGGAGAAACAGTCGCTTTGGATCTTTGGGAATGCTGCTCCCAAATTTTGGTGCCGTTTTCCATCGGAGCAAAGATGGGAGAGGAATCCTCCTGTCGCTTCCTCCTTGGAGCTGGAGCAGGAATTCCCGGGAATTCTCCTCCTGGCCCTGCGGAACGGCCGCGGTGCCATTGGTTATTCCATGGAAATGCTGATGGATCATCCGGCCTCATCCAGCTCCCTCCTCCCCCAGACCATGGATGGATTTGGGATCCGCTCCCTGCTCCGGCCTCTGGGATGGGAGAACTTCACGGAATGAGCTCGGAGCTCCCAAATCTTCCAATCCCACCAGGTTTTTGGGGAACTGGGGGGAAAGCACACTCTCCCACCCTAATTCCCTCCCTCCCATCCTTTTCCCAACACCGGGATGCCCCAATCCCGAAAAAAACCACACGGGAAGCACCGCAGGGATCATGGAAACCAAAGGAAAGGCCAAGGCAGTTTTATTTACATCCGTTGTGTACAAAAAAAGGACAGCTCGCGCCACAATCCGTCCCCAATCCCTTTTTATTTTCCCCTTCCCAGGATTCTCCCGGGGGCTCCGGGATCCGGGTGGGCATCTCCCGGCACCGGGAAAGGGCCGTGATTCCCTCCGGACCCGGATCGGAGCTCGGAATGTCCTACCCAGACATAGCGGAGACCCAAACCCTTCGTTTGCAGCCGGGGTTGGAATTTTGGGACTGGGAATGCTTCCAACTGGGAATGGAGGGAATTCCCACCCCCTGGAAAATCTGGCCTTCCTTCTCCCGCCCTTCCAGGAGGCAAAGATCCCCCAGGAATGGCACGGCAGCTCCCAAAAAATATATCCTAGGATTTCGGGGGGGTTTTCCACCCTGCCCGCTGCTTCCAAGGGAATTCCCCATGGATGTTTTTCCCTGCTCTCCACAGGGTTCCATCCCACCTCCAGATTTCTGCTTTTTTTCCCCGAGTTTTCCCTCCATCCCTTCTGTCGTGGTCTCCACAGCCCCACCCCGGTTTCTCCTGCTGCTCCATCTCCGGGAGCTGACGGTTTTCCAGCTGGGGAAAGGGGGGATTTCATCCAAGAATTCCCACCGGGACTATTTTTTTGGGAGGTTCTTACAAAAAGGTTCTTTGGGAATTCATGGGGCTTTCCAATGTCACCCTTGGGAAGGACCACGGGCGTCTCCAACAGCCAGAAAAAAAACCTTTGGAGCGAGGGAATTTCATTCCCTGACCCCCTCCAACGCGGGGATCCTTCTCCCCCTTCCCAAAACGGTGCCAGAAGGGCAAAAAAACGCCGGATTTGGGAAGAGACCCCAAATCCAGGCGGGAACAAGGGAGGGAGGGACACCAAGAGATGCCGCAGCCCACGGATGGGATGGGATTGGATGGAGAAGACTCCGGAGGGATTCCCGCCCGCCCCGCCTGCCCAGCACCAAACGAAAGTCACACACGACGCACATTTCCCCACAATTCCCTCCCCACCCGCTCCGTATTCCCGGGATTCCTCCCGGGGGTCACCTTCCTCAGCCCTGGGCTGTCCCCTCCGGACCTGGCTGACGGGCGGGGCCCACCCGGGTGGGCATTCCCGAATCCCGCCCCTCATCCCTTCCCTCCCCACCCTCCCCGGAACGACGACGACGACTCCGATGGCTTCACCCCTCAACTCGTCACATCCACGAACAAAGAAAGCAGAGGAACGTCCACCATTCCCACACCATTCCGACCTGGAGCTGCGGAAGCCTCCGGCACCTCCCCGGAGCTGTCAGTCCCAGCAGCGCCTCTTTACCTGGAGGCCTCTTCCTTGAGCTCCTTGTTTTTCCTCACTTCCTCCGCGTGTTTGTCCTGTGGGATCGGGAAGGAGGAGGGGGAGGAGGGAAGAGGGGAGGGGACACAGGCGTTAGCCGGATTCCAGGATTCCGGGATCCCCGCGGACAGCGGCTCCGGAGGGGTCGAAGGCACGAGGTTCATCCCGAGGGACACTTTGTCCTCGCCCTGCGGCTACGAGGGAGACGTCAAGCGGCCCGGGAAGCCCCATGGAGCTGGGATTAGCTGGGATTTTCCGGCATTATCTGGCGCTCTCCGCCTCTGCCCCAACGGAGGCGCTCGGAGAAGGGCACCGGGCGGGCTCCGGATGTTTTGGAGGGAGCTGGAGGTGGTGAGGGTGGGATTTTCCGTGCGGAGGTTGGGAACAGACCTGATTCGGGAGAGAGAAGAGGGCTGGGAGGGTGGCAATGGCTCCCAGCACGGATCCACAGGAAGATCCGCCAGCCCGGAGGTGGGAAAAGGACACGAGGAGGGGCGGGGATCTGGCTGGGATGGAATTCCCAGAGAGGCTGTGGCTGCCCCTGGATCCCTGGAAGTGTCCAGGGAAAGACTGGGCAGGGCTTGGAGCAACCTGGGACAGGTCAGGGAAAGGTTGGGCAGGACTTGGAGAAACCTAGGATAGGTCAGAGAAAGGTTGGGCAGGGCTTGAAGCAACCTGGGACAGTCCAGGGAAAGGTTAGGCAGGGCTTGGAGCAACCTGGGATAGGTCAGGGAAAGGTTGGGCAGGACTTGGAGAAACCTAGGATAGGTCAGAGAAAGGTTGGGCAGGGCTTGGAGAAACCTGGGATAGGTCAGGAAAGGTTGGGCAGGACTTGGAGAAACCTGGGATAGGTCAGAGAAAGGTTGGGCAGGGCTTGGAGAAACCTGGGATAGGTCAGGAAAGGTTGGGCAGGGCTTGGAGAAACCTGGGACAGTCCAGGGAAAGGTTAGGCAGGGCTTGGAGCAACCTGGGATAGGTCAGGGAAAGGTTGGGCAGGGCTTGGAGCAACCTGGGATAGGTCAGGGAAAGGTTGGGCAGGGCTTGGAGCAACCTGGGATAGGTCAGGAAAGGTTGGGCAGGGCTTGGAGAAACCTGGGATAATGGAAGGTGCCAGGGGTGGAACTGGATGATCCTAAAGTTCCCTTCCAACCCAACCATCCTGGGATTCTACGATTCCTGGGATTCTACGATTCCTGGAATTCTACGATTCCCGGGATTCTACGATTCCCGGGATTCTACGATTCCTGGGATTCCATGTCCCGCCACAGTGGGACACAGGGAAAAGAAGGGCTTTGCTTGTCCATGGACAAGACCCAGATCCCAACTCTCCGACCTCTCCCGAGCCTACGGATCCACCCGGACAGGACCCCCCATCCCTTTGGGAAGCGGGAGACCCCTTCAGTGGTGCCACCCCACGAGTATCCCAACGCATCCCGATCCCTCTTTTCCGGGGCCCTCACCTTCTCCTGGAGGCGCTCCAGCATGGCCGCCAGGTGGGCCTCGCGGTTCTCCTTGTTGGATTCCATCTTCTGCGCCAGCTTCTCCTTGGCCATCTTGATGAAGTTGTTGTTCTCCTCGATGGCTTTCTGGATCACCTCCCGCTCGTGCTCCCGCTTTTCCGCCAGGTGCTTCAGCAGCTCCGCCTCCTGGTACTGGGGACACCGCGGGGACATTCCCGGGATAAAGCCACCGCTTCCCGAGCCCAGCGACGCCCAGAAATGGGAATTTTCTGGGTGTCACACCCACCTTTCTCCTCTCCTCCGCCGCTTCCAGCTTCTTCTGGATCTCCTCCAGGGAAGGGTCACGGCGCCGGGGCAGGGAGGCGTTGAATTCCGGGATTCCGTCGAAGGACGGAGGCTTCAGGATGACCTCGAAGGATTGGCCCGAGGTGCGTTTGTTGAGCTCGATCACTTCCATGTCGGAGATGACGCACCAGGTCAGGTCCACCGTGTCTGGGCGGGAAAAAACGGCGTGGAATGAGCGCCGGGAATTCCCATCCTGGAATTCTGCACCGGTGGGACTCCGCCTTTCCTGGTATCCATGAGTTTCACCCAAATTTCGCCCAAATCCCCTGGGGTTTGGGGATGTGGTGGGGTGGGGTGGGAACTCCGGGATTCCCATGGATGGGGTGGAGATGGGAATATTTGGGAGAGCTGAGGGCTGGGAATGTCCCCATCTCTCCCTGCTTTGGGAGTCGGGACCGTGATCCCTTTTCCAGTGTAGATCCCCCTGGATAACCCAGAAGAGTCCCCAAAGCTCTTCCGTGGCCTCTGGACAAGGATCAGATGAATCACCTTGCCCCGAAAAATGCGGATATGGGATGAAGGGTTAAAGGGCTGCTGGAGACCCCCTGGATCCCAACCCATCCATGGGGTGGATCCGAAAACTGCGGATATGGGATGAAGGGTTTCTGGAGACCCTCTGGATCCCAACCCATCCACGGGGTGGATCTGAAAAATGTGGATACGGGATGAAGGGCTTCCAGAGATCCCCTGGATCCCAAGCCATCCATGGGGTGGAGATAGGAATATTTGGGAGAGCCGAGGGCTGGGAATGTCCCCATCTCTCCATCTCTCCCTGCTTTGGGAATTGGGAATGGGACCGTGATCCATTTTCCAGTGTAGATCCCCCCAGATAACCTGGAGGAGCCCCCAAGGCTCTTCCATGGCCTCTGGACGAGGATCAGATGAATCACCTGGCCCCGAAAAATGCGGATATGGGATGAAGGGATGAAGGGTTTCCGGAGACCCCCTGCATCCCAACCCATCCATGGGATGGATCCGAAAAATGCAGAAATAGGATGAAGGGTTTCTGGAGACCCCCTGGATCCCAACCCATCCATGGGGCCGAGTTGGGAATATTTGGGAAAGCTGAGGGGCTGGTCTGCCCAAGCCCCTCCAGATCCCACCCCATCCTCCTGCTGAATTCCCAGAAAATCCTGGAGCCACCACGCTCGGTTCGAGGGTGACCCCGCTCACGCCGAGGGGGGTCAGAAGCCTCCCGGAGCTCCCGGAATTCCCGGAGCTCCGGCGGGATCGAGAAGGGGGTCCCACCTTCGTAGGTGTAGTTCGGTTTGTTCAGGGGATCCGACAGGAAACAGGAGCAGAACAGGGAGACCAGGGGCAGCTCCTTCATCTTCTCCTTGTAGGCTGGGAAGAGACGGGATCGGGATCAGAGGGTGACGGGGAAGGGGTGGGGTTGGGATCAGAGGGGACTCCGGGTGACGGGGAAGGGGTGGGGTTGGGATCAGAGGGGACTCCGGGTGACGGGGAAGGGGTGGGGTTGGGATCAGAGGGGGACAGGGAAGGTTTGGGATTGGGATCAGAGGGGGCTCCGGGTGACAGGGAAGAGACAGGATTGGGATCAGAGGGGATTCCGAATGATGGGGAAGGGGTGGGGTTGGGATCAGAGGGGATTCCGGGTGATGGGAAGGGTTTGGGATCGGGATCAGAGGGGACTCCGGGTGACGGGGAAGGTATGGGATTGGGATCAGAGGGATGGGGGACTCTGGGTGACGGGGAAGGTTTGAGATTGGGATCAGAGGGGGCTCTGGGTGATGGGGAAGAGATGGGATTGGGATCAGAGGGGATTTCAGGTGACAGGGAAGGGGTGGGTTTGAGATCAGAGGGTATTCCAGGTGACGGGGAAGAGACAGGATTGGGATCAGAGGGATTGGGATCAGAGGGGATTCCGGATGACGGGGAAGGGGTGGGGTTGGGATCAGAGGGGATTCCGGGTGATGGGAAGGGGTGGGGTCGGGATCAGAGGGATGGGGGTTTCTTTATGCCAGGGAAGGTTTGGAATTAGGATCAGAGGGATGGGGGAGAGGTTCCATGTGCCAGGAAAGGTTTGGGATCGGGATCAGAGGGGACTCTGAGTGACGGGGAAGAGATGGGATTGTGATCAGAGGGATGGGGGACTCCCTGTGCCAGGGAAGGTTTGGGATTGGGATCAGAGGGGATGCCGGGTGATGGGGAAGGGGTGGGATTGGGATCAGAGGGATGAGGGGGTTTCTCCATGCCAGGGAAGGTTTGGGATTGGGATCAGAGGGATGGGGGAGAGGCTCCATGTGCCAGGGCAGATTTGTGATTGGGATCAGAGGGGGCTCCGTGTGACAGGGAAGGTTTGGGACTGGGATCAGAGGGTATTCCAGGTGACGGGGAAGAGACAGGATTGGGATCAGAGGGATTGGGATCAGAGGGGATTCTGGATGATGGGGAAGGGGTGGGGTTGGGATCAGAGGGATGAGGGTTTCTTTATGCCAGGGAAGGTTTGGAATTAGGATCAGAGGGATGGGGGAGAGGCTCCATATGCCAGGAAAGGGGTGGGATTGGGATCAGAGGGGACTCTGGGTGACGGGGAAGAGATGGGATTGTGATCAGAGGGATGGGGGACTCCCTGTGCCAGGGAAGGTTTGGGATTGGGATCAGAGGGGATTCCGGGTGATGGGGAAGGTTTGGGATTGGGATCAGAGGGATGAGGGGGTTACTCCATGCCAGGGAAGGTTTGGGATTGGGATCAGAGGGATGGGGGGCTCCCGGTGCCAGGGAAAGGATGGGATTGGTATAAAAGGGGTAGGGGTCTCCCCATGCCAGAGAAAGGGTGAGATTGGGATAAAAGGGGTGGGGGGCTCCCTGTGCCAGGGAAAGAGTGGGATTGGGATCAGAGGGTTGGGGGGGCTGTCACATATCAGGAAAATGTTGGGATTGGGATCAGAGGGTTGGGGGGGCTGCCACATTTCGGGAAAAGTTTGGGATTGGGATCAGAGGGATGGGGGAACTCCCACATTCCAGGAAAATGTTGGGATTGGGATCAGAGGGATGGGGGGGCTGCCACATATCAGGAAAATGTTGGGATTGGGATCAGAGGGTTGGGGGGACTGCCACATTTCGGGAAAATGTTGGGATTCGGATGGTGCCCAGCCCAGATGTTCCAGGCAGGATGAGGGGAGGATCCAGATGTGCAAAGGGAAAACGGGAGACGCTCGGGATTGTCCCGGGGCTGTCCATCCCGGTTTGTCACCACCGAGATTCCGGGAGCATTCCGGGGCAGGGATCAGCCTGGGACACCCCGGAATGGGACCCGCCCCAGTTTGGGGTGCCAGGGTGGGGAGTGCCGTACCAGCCAGAGTCATGGCGAGGAAATCCTTGGAATTCTGCAGGAAAAGCGATCCTGGGGCCTGCGGAGGGAAGGGAAGGGATCAGGTCAGTGGCAGGATCCTGGGAAAGGGATGATGGGAATGCGATGGGATGGGATGGGATGGGATCCATGGGATGGGATGGGATGGGATGGGATGGGATCCATGGGATGGGATGGGATCCATGGGATGGGATGGGATGGGATGGGATGGGATGGGATCCATGGGATGGGATGGGATGGGATGGGATGGGATGGGATGGGATGGGATGGGATCCATGGGATGGGATGGGATGGGATGGGATGGGATGGGATGGGATGGGATCCATGGGATGGGATGGGATCCATGGGATGGGATGGGATGGGATCCATGGGATGGGATGGGATGGGATGGGATGACACCGGAGTGATGGGATGGGATGGGTCCACCGGAATGCGATCACAGGGATGGGATCACTGGGATGGGATCCACGGGATGGGATCCATGGGATGAAGATGGGATGAAGATGGGATGGGATGGAATGAAGGTGGGATGGGATTACACCGGAGTGATGGGATGGGATGGGTCCACCGGAATGCGATCACAGGGATGGGATCACTGGGATGGGATCCACGGGATGGGATCCATGGGATGAAGATGGGATGAAGATGGGATGGGATGGAATGAAGGTGGGATGGGATTACACCGGAGTGATGGGATGGGATGGGATGGGATGGGATCCATGGGATGGGATCACTGGGATGGGATGGGATCCATGGGATGGGATCCATGGGATGGGGTGGGATGGGATTGCACGGGAGTGACGGTATATGATGGGAGCACACTGGAATGATGGGATGGGATATTTTGGGCACACACTGGAATGACATCCCGTGGGATGACATCCCGTGGGATGTTCCTGCCGCACGCAGCCCTTCCCAGCTCCGTATTCCCAACCCACACGTGTGAGGACACGTGCCGGGATTCACACACGGACACGCAGATGCACGTGGACACACCTGGGAACACCTGGACACACCTGGATCCCGCCCCGCCCCTGCTCTATCCCAAATTTCCCCCTCCAATTCCCCCCATTCGTGTCCCGAGATTCCCAGTCCTCAGCTCGCCCCTCCCTGCCGCTCCAGGACCCTCTCCCCCATCCCACCGGGGTCCTTCCCGGGGTCTCCATGGGGTTGGGAGCATTTCCAGGACCCCCTGCCCACCCCCGAGGCTCGGTGGGCGGAGGACTGGGAATGGGGAATGAGGAAAACCGGGATAATCCGGGCTGCTCCGGATTCCCAGGGGTGCCATTCCCAGGAAAAACGCCATTCCCAGCCGCACCGAAGCATGGAAAGAGGTGGGATTTGGGGTAATTCCTGGGTTTTGACACCCAGATCCCTTCTTCAAAACAGGGATGGTTAAATCCCGAGGGAATGAGCAATCCAGGGCTGCGCCACGCCCCACCCATCCCGAGAAATCCCAGCCCTGCCGGGATCCGCCACGGCGATCCCAAAAATAACCCCGGCCGCAGCTTCCAGGGCTGGGGACAGGGACAAGATGTGGGGACATCCTCCTGGGGCCACCATCCCACATTCCAGGGGTCGGGGCCGGTCGGGATGGGGTGGGGATGCTCCGGTGGATTCCTGGGGCATGGATAACCCGGCTGGAAGCGATTCCCTCTCTCCTGCCTCCTCTCCCCCCACCCCCGGCATTCCCACCCCAAATCCTGCTTTTTCCCCTGGGAAAATTCCACGGTGGTGTTCCGTGCCCGCTCCCCAGACCTCACGTGGCGCTCCCGCAGGAGGAAGCGCGGGGATCGCCCACCAGACCGAGCGGGGCTGGAAAATGGGATCCATCCCTATGGATACGGCTGGGAGGGAGGGGGGGACGGAGGGGAGTGGTCCAGCCCCATTCCTGCCTGGATGAAGGCGCTCGGGGGAGGGAATTCCCTCCCTCCCTCCCTGCCTGCCCCATTCCCGATGGGAGCGGGGCGGGGCTGGGGAGCTGCCGCTGTCACCCCCAAATCACATTCCCGGAGGGAACGATCCCGGTCCTGACCGCGCCATCCCAATCCCGATCACGCGATCCCTATCCCAACCACGCGATCCCAATCCCAATCCCGACCACGCGATCCCTATCCCAATCCCGACCACGCGATCCCAATCCTGACCACGCGACCCCATTCCCGGCGTCGCGATCCCCATCCCAACCACGCGATCCCAATCCCAATCCCGACCACGCGATCCCAATCTCGACCACGCGATCCCATTCCCGGCCAGGCGCACGTGGCAGGGAGAGGGACCCCCACCCACCCACCCCCTCCTACAAAGGGCTGCGGCCCCTTTTCCCACCCTGAATTCCAAGGGGAAAACACCTTGGAAAAACATCTCCCATCTTTTTTTTTTTTTTTTTTTTTTTTCCTGGAAAAAGCACCCGGCGATGGAAGGAGGGGATGGAGGAATGGGAAGGGGCGGGGGGGGGGGCTCTTCCCATTCCCTCCCTGGAAGCTTGGGAGGCTCCAGAGGGATGGGAAAAAGCGGGATGGCTTCCCTCCCCCTCGCTTTCTCCCCTTTTCCCTGGAAAAAAAAATAATTCCAGCGGCTGCAGGAATTCGAATTCCAGCAGGAATTCGGGTCCTGCCCTCCGCTCCCTCATTCTGGGGGGGTCTGGGTGGGGCCGCGCAGCCCCCGAGGGGTCCCCAGGGATGGGGGGGGGAGGGGCAAAATCCCGGGAATGCTGAGGGCGCGGGTCCTCCCGGGATAATCGGGTGGGGGTCTCCCGAAAATTTGGGTAGGGGGATGGTGGGAATGCGGAGGGAGAGGGTCCGTCCCGGGAATTCGGGCGTCCCGAGGATGCTGGGGGGGCGAAATCCCAGGATTTCGGGGGGTGCGGATCCTCCATGGATACTGGGGGGGCGAAATCCCGGGATTTCGGGGGGTGCGGATCCTCCATGGATACTGGGGGGGCGAAATCCCGGGATTTCGGGGGGTGCGGGTCCCCCATGGATGCTGGGGGTAGAGAATTCCGGGATTTCGGGGGGTATGGATGCCCCAGGAATGCTGGAGGGGGTGCAGAATCCCTGGATTTCGGGGGGTGTGGGTCCCCCATGGATGCTGGAATGGGGCAAAATCCCGGGATTTCGGGGGGTGTGGGTCCCCCATGGACGCTGGGGGGGTGCAGAATTCCGGGATTTCGGGGAGTGCGGATCCCCCAAGGATGCTGGGGGGGTACAGAATCCCGGGATTTCAGGGGTTGGATCCCCCATGGATGCTGGGGGGGGGGGCGAAATCCCGGGATTTCGGGGGGTTAGGATCCTCCAGGGCTGCTGGGGGGGCGAAATCCCGGGATTTCGGGGGGTGCGAGTCCCCCATGGATGCTGGGGGGGTGCAGAATTCCGGGATTTTGGAGTGTGCGGGTCCCCCATGGATGGTGGGGGGAGCGAAATCCCGGGATTTTGAGGGGTGTGGATGCCCCAGGAATGCTGGAGGGGGTGCAGAATCCCTGGATTTCGGGGGGTGCGGGTCCCCCATGGATGCTGGGGGGCCGAAATCCCGAGAATTCGGGGGGTGCGGATCCCCCATGGATGGTGGGGGTGCAGAATTCCGGGATTTCAGGGGTTGGATCCCCCATGGATACTGGGGGGGGCGAAATCCCGGGAATTCGGGGGCGCAGATCCCCCATGGATGCTGGGGGGCCGAAATCCTGGGATTTCAGGGGGTGTGGGTCCCCCATGGATGCTGGGGGGGCCGAATCCCGGGAATTCGGGGGGCGCAGGTCTCCCATGGATGCTGGGGGGGTGCAGAATCCCGGGATTTGGCGGGGTGCAGAATCCCTGGATTTCGGGGGGTGTGGATCCCCCATGGATGCTGGGGTGCAGAATCCCAGAATTTCGGGACGTGCGGGTCCCCCATGGATGCTGGGGGGCCGAAATCCTGGGATTTGGGGGGTGCGGGTCCCCCATGGATGCTGGAATGGGACAAAATCCCAGGAATTCGGGGGCGCAGATCCCCCATGGATGCTGGGGGGCCGAAAATCCTGGGATTTCAGGGGGTTTGGGTCCCCCATGGATGCTGGGGGGGCCGAATCCCGGGAATTCGGGGGGTGCGGATCCCCCATGGATGGTGGGGGGGCGAAATCCTGGGATTTGGGGGGTGCGGATCCCCCATGGATCCTGGAATGGGGGTCCCCCCCAGGAATCCCGAGGATATTGGGAAGGTGGGGGGGGGGGGGTCCCCCGAGGATTTTGGGGATAGGGGATGCGGATCCGCTGGGGAATTTCTGGGAATTCTGGGAATGCTGGGGGTGCAGAGCCCCCCGAGGATGCCGAGCCCTCCCAAATCCCAAATTTGGGGCGGCAGCCGAGGATGAGGATGGGGATGAGGATGAGGATAGGATGAGGATGAAGATGAAGATGAAGATGGGGATGAGGATGAGGATGAGGATGAGAATGAGAATGAGGATGAAGATGAGGATGAAGATGAGGATGGGGATGAGGATGAGGATGAGGATAGGATGAGGATGAGGATGAAGATGAGGATGAAGATGAGAATGAGGATGAGGATAAGGATGAGGATGAGGATGAGGATGAGGATGAAGATGAGGATGAGGTGAGGATGAGGATGGGGTGAGGATGAGGATAGGATGAAGATGAGGATGGGATGAGGGTGAAGATGAGGATGAGGTTGGGGATGAGGATGAGGATGAGGAAGGGGCGGAGGGGTCTCCAGCAGGAACGGGATACGAACGAATTCCCGGCGGCTGGAAAACGCCCCGGGAAGAGCGGCACGACCACCCCAAAAGGGACGGGGACACCTGGGGGTGGCCCAGGGGGACAAAAGGAGGGTCTCGACCCCACGGCGACATCCAGACCAAAACCCCCTCTCCCCAAAACCTTCTCACCCCTAAAAGCCCCCCTCCCCTCCATTTAACCCCCCCAAACCCTCCCGCCGTGACCCGAACCCGCCGAAATTCCCGAAAAATTCCCGAGGAATTGCACGGGAGCCCCCCAGACTCACCCCACGGCGGTGGTCGCGCTGCTCTGGGCGCTCTCCCGGCTCCTTTAACGCGGCTTTGGAGCATCCCGGGCGGGGGGTCCCCAGCGCCCCCCATGACATCATCGCCGAGGCGCCTGATTGGTCGAGAGCCCGTGCGAATGAGGGCCCCGCCCGGTGACGTCACAGCCCGCAGCTATTTTGGGGTTGGAGCAGGGAAAAAAAAAAAAAGGAATGGGGAAAAAAAAGAGGATGGATGGAAAAATCAAGGGATAAAAAAAAAAGGATTTGGGCAGGAAAAAGGAGATTTTGGGGATGTGAGGGATTGGGAATGAAAGGGTGGATCCAGAGCGGGACCAAGCTGGGGACAGAGGGACACGGTGACAAAGGGACGCGGAGGGGGCGGGAGGTCTGGCGCAAAGTGTCCTCTGTCCCCTCCTGTCCCATCGCGGGGACAGTGAGGTGTCCCCAGATTTAGGGGCAGGAGGGTGACATCTCCAAGATGGCGGCAATGGGGTGGCATCGGTGTGGGAGACAATGGGGTGACCTGTCCATCGTGGGGGACAATGGGGTGTCCCCTCCATCCCTGGGGGGGGGGTCCTCTGCACTCTGGGGGACAATGGGGTGGCATCTCCAGGGTGGGGGGACAATGGGGTGCCCCTTCCATCCCTGGGGAGGTCTTCTGCCCTCTGGGGGACGATGGGATGTCCTGTCCATCGTGGGGGACAATGAGGTGACATTTCCAGGGTGGGGGGACAATGGGGTGACCTCTCAGATATAGGGGACAACGGGGTGTCCCCTCCATCCTGGGGTGTCCTCTCCATGCTGAGGGACAATGGGGTGACACCTCCAAGATGGGGACAATGGGGTGGCCTGTCCATCTTGAGGGACAATAGGGTGACATCTCCAGGATGGTGAGACAATGGGGTGTCCCCTCAGTTCTGGGGTGACTTCTCCACTCTGGGGGACAGTGGGGTGTCTCCTCCATCCTGGGGTGACCTGTCCATCTTGAAGGACAATGGGATGACATCTCCGAGATGGTGGGACAATGGGGTGTCCCCTCAATTCTGGATGGACTTCTCCACACTGGGGGACAATGGGGTGTCCCCTCCATCCTGGGGTGACCTGTCCATTCTGGGGGACAATGGGGTGACATCTCCAAGATGGGGACAATGGGGTGACCTGTCCATCCTAAGGGACAACAGGGTGACATCTCCAGCATGGTGGGACAGTGGGGTGACCTGTCCAGCCTGGGGCGCAATGGGGTGACATCACTCTGGGGGACAATGGGGTGTCACCTCCAATGCAGGGGACAATGGGGTCCCTGTCCATCTTGTGGTGTCCTGTCCATCCTGAGGGACAATGGGGTGACATCTCCAGGATGGTGAGACAATTCTGGGGTGACTTCTCCACTCTGGGGGACAATGGGGTGTCCCCTCCCTCCTGTGGTGTCCTGTCCGTCCTGAGGGACATTGGGGTGTCCCCTCTGCCCTCCCAGCCCCGGGCCATGTCCCACCCCATCCTGACCCACCCCCAGCCCCAAATTCCCGCCCAGCCTCGTCCTCCTCCATCCCCGATCGGGGCCATGGGGACACGGAGAGGCCGAGTCCCAGATCCCAGAACTATTTCGGGGCCGTTCCCAGGGCGGGTGGAGGCTCCAGGGAATCCGGGCGGAACGAGGGCACCTCCGGAGTGCTGAGTCCTTCCCAAATTCCGGCTCTCCTTCCCCAAATCCGCCTCATCCCGGCCTATTTTCCGCCCGCGGCTGCGGTCACACGCCCGGCACCTCTGGGAATCATCCCGGTATTTTTAGGCTCCGGATTTCTCCGTTACGCACAGAGCGTCGGGAGGGTTTTGGGGACGCGGATCCCTCCGGAAAAAGGGATTTAGGGTGGATTTGGGGGGGCAGGACATCGGGAAGGACGGGATGACCCGGCTGGAATTGGGGGTGACGTCGCATATCCCGGCTCTGGAATGTTCGATTCCGGGTCGGATGGGGCTTGGAGAAATCTGGGATAGAGGAAATTGTCCCAGGGGTGGAAAGGATGGGATTTGAGGTCTCTTCCCACCCAAACCATTCCGTGAGACAATGATTCCGTGGGGGGACACCTGGAGCTCATCCCGCTGAAATTCCCAAAGGATCCCCCCACCCCCCGGGATCCTTTCCCTGCTGGGAGAGTTCCAGGCAGGGGAGAATTGAGATTCCCATGGGATAACCCCTGGAGCTCATCCCGTTGAAATTCCCAAAGGATCCCCCACCCCCCGGGATCCTTTCCCTACTGGGAAAGTTCCAGGCAGGGGAGAATTGGGATTCCCATGGGATGCGCAAGGGAATCCCAATTCCCTTGATCGGCATCGGATCACATTCCAGAGGCCAGGAAAGGGTCAAACCCCGCTGGCCAAGCTGGGGACAAAGAGCCCTTGAGTGGCTCCGGGGACGTCCTGGCCGTGCCTGGCACCAGCGGATCCTTTGAGATTCCCGGGATCCAGGCCATTCCCATGATCCCAGCTCCAGGCACCGCCACCTCCCTGTCCCCTGCCTCGGTGGCCATGGATCAGCTGGAGCTGGGGATGACACTGGGAGGGGTTACGCCCGGAGGTGGCTCTGTGTCCCCCTCCCTGATTTTTAGGGATGGAGATTTTGGGATCATCGCCCGGACTAGGGAATGCTCGGTGGCCTCCATCCCTGAGGATTGTCCCCCTCAATCCTGGGTGCTCCAACGCCGGGAATTGTTCTCTTCCAGTGGTGCTGCGTGCTGATCCCGACTAAAGGAGGCTTAGGAAAAGGGAAATTTGGGATTCCTCAGGGAGATGGGAACCGTGGGCTGTCATCTCTTTTCCATCCACACCGAACCGTGCCCGGGATCAGGGGGATCATCTCCAGGGAATCCTCGGAGCCCTTCCCGAGGCTGAAGGGACTCCAGGAGAGCTGGAGAGGGATTTGGGAAAAGGGCTGGGACACAGGGAATGGCTTCCCACTGGGAAAGGGGAGCTTGGGCTGGGATCTTGGGAATTAGGAATTCCCGGCTGGGCTGCAATTCCCAGGGAAGCTGTGGATCCCTGGCAGTGCCCCAGGATGGATTTGGATCCCCCTGGGATGGCGGGATTGGATTGGGATGGGAATGGGATGGGATTTGGGGCCCACGGATCCCAAAGCATTCCGGGATTCTGGGCTGGAGGACACTGGGAATCCATGGCGAGGGATTTGGATGGAAGTCGGGGATGGCAAAGGGAAGGGAGAGCCTTCCTGGAGTGCCGAGATTGCCAGGGAAGCTCCTGGATGCCGAAATTCCTTGGCAGGGAGGAGTTGGGGTGGGGATGGATGGGATCTGGGAAAGCTGGGAGAGCTGGGAATGCTCAGAGGGATTGCCCTGGGAAAGGGGAGAGTGCTTGGGACTGGGGAAGGGATTCCCAAATGGGCTGCCATTCCCAGGGAATGTCCCAGGATGGATTGGGATCCCCCTGGGATCGTGGGAGGTTTTGGGGCTGGAATGGGATGGGATTTGAGGTCCTTCCCACCCCAAGCATTCCCTGATCCATGATCCCTGTCCCTGGGAATTCCAGCGGCTCGCGGACATCCCGGAGAACATCCCTGGGGGGGTCCCGCGTCCCCCAAATCCCCCGAACCCTTGGGGAGCTCCGGGTACAGCAGGGAGGGGCGGGGCGGGGCAAAGGCGCGGTGTCGAGCTCTGATTGGTCCGAAATGACATCATCGGCGGGCGGCAGCCAATGGGAACCGGCCGATCTGGAGGCCCCGCCCCTCGAGGGGGAAAGGTGGGCGGCAAAGGAACCCCTCCCCCCCCCCAAATTTTGGGGTGGGGAATCCCGGGATGGGATCCAGGGGATCCAGGGGGATCCAGGGGGGATCCAGGGGGCTCGGCTGGAGGAGCGGGAATGGGGCGGGAATTGTGGGGGAAAATGGGAAAGAAGGGATGGGATGGGGAAAAATGGGATAGGGAAATGAGGGGAAAACACGGGGGAAATGAATAAAAATAAATGTGAAATGGATGTGGAGTTAGTTTAAAAATGAATGCCTAAAATATGAAATAAATATGAAATCAATACAACAAAATAGAAAAATATTAAATCAATACTAAAAAAATACAAGAATAAATATAAAAGAAATGTAAAAGAAATGCAAGAATAAATGTGAAATAAATATTTTTAAAAAGAGAGAAATATAAAAATAAATATGAGAAAAATATCAAAGAAATACAAGACTATAAAATAAATATTAAAATATACCAAAAATATAAAAGAAATATATAAAATTAATACAAAAATAAATGTAAACTAAATACAAAAATAAATAGAATTGAATAAATTAATGTAAAATAAAAAATAAAGTTATAAATGAAAAATACAGATAATAAATATAAAAACAATTATTAAAAAATTAAGTAAAAAAAAGATGAAAATAGTTTAAAAATAAAAATTGAAATAAAAATCTATAAAAATAAATAACTTAAATTTAAAAAAATATGATAATTTTAAAATAAAAGAAAAATAAATATTAATTTAAAATTTTTCAAAATACACAAATAAAAAAGCTTTTAAAAACAGAAATACATTACGAATAAAATTAAAATTTAAATTTAAAAATAGAAATATAAATAAATGGCAATTAAAATGGTAGGTTAAAAAACTAAAAAAACCAAAAAAAAATCAAAATAAAAATTAAGCTAAAGGTAAAGTTAAAATATAAATAAAAATAATAAATTTTTTTTAAAAAAGAATAAAAATAAAAATAAACATAAAAATAAAAATAAAAACCAATTGAACCCTTCCCATGTCTTCTGGAGCGGTTGAGCTTGGAAAAGATCCTGCAGGGATCCGCTGTGTCCCAGGTGGGATCCGAGATTTTGGGATGGAAAGGCTGCAAAGGAACGCCCCCCAACCCCCCCCTGCCCTTTCCCAGAGCCTCTCCCACATTCCTCCTCCAGCATTCCAGCAAAAACTGGGAAAACTCCAGGCCTCGCATTCCCAAACTCATCCCAGATCGGTGGGGGTTCCAGGCAATGCCAGGATTTGGGGGTGAGGGGCGATGTCGGGATACGGCACAGGGAGAGGGGATGGGGATGATGGGATGGGATCCACGGGATGGGATGGGATCCATGGGATGGGATCCATGGGATGGGATCCATGGGATGGAGATTGGGATGGGATCCATGGGATGGGATGGGATCCATGGGATCCATGGGATGGGATGGGATCCATGGGATGGGATGGGATCCATGGGATGGGATCCATGGGATGGGATCCATGGGATGGCATCCGTGGAATGGGATGGGATGGAGATTGGGATGGAGATGGAGATGGGATGGAATCCATGGGATGGGATGGGATCCATGGGATGAGATGGGATGGGATCCATGGGATGGGATGGGATCCATGGGATGGGATGGGATGGAATCCATGGGATGGGATGGGATCCATGGGATGGGATGGGATGGAATCCATGGGATGGGATGGGATCCATGGGATGGGATGGGATGGGATCCATGGGATGGGATGGGATGGGATCCATGGGATGGGATGGGATCCATGGGATGGGATCCATGGGATGGGATGGGATGGGATCCATGGGATGGAGATGGGGGAGGAATGATGGGAGGGATTGAGGGAGGGAGGGTGGGAGAGGGGATGGAAATGGGATGGAGATGGGGTGGAGGGAGGGCAGAAAGGGGATGGAGAGAGAGAGAATGGAGATGGATGGGAGGATGGGATGGAGGGATGGAGAGGTGGACATGGAGATGGAGGAGGAATGGATTGAGGGAGGGAAATGGAATGATGGAACAAAAGAGAATGGAGACGGGATGGAGATGGGATGGGGATGGGGATGGAGATGGAGATGGACGTAGACGTGGAGGTGAATGTGGAGGTGGACGTGGAGGTGGACGTGGGATGGAGATGATGGGATGGAGATGATGGGATGGAGATGATGGGATGGAGATGATGGGATGGAGATGATGGGATGGAGATGCGATGGATGGAGATGGGATGGAGATGGGATGGAGATGGGATGGAGATGGGATGGAGATGGGATGGAGATGGGATGGGGATGGGATGGGGATGGGATGGGGATGGGATGGGGATGGGATGGGGATGGGATGGGGATGGGATGGGGATGGGATGGGGATGGGATGGGGATGGGATGGGGATGGGATGGGGATGGAGATGGGATGGAGATGGGATGGAGATGGGATGGAGATGGGATGGAGATGGGATGGGGATGGAGATGGAGATGGAGATGGAGATGGAGATGGAGATGGAGATGGGATGGAGATGGGATGGAGATGGGATGGAGATGGGATGGAGATGGGATGGAGATGGGATGGAGATGGGATGGATGGATGGGATGGAGATGGGATGGAGATGGGATGGAGGTGGGATGGAGATGGGATGGAGGTGGGATGGAGGTGGGATGGAGGTGGGATGGAGGTGGGATGGAGGTGGGATGGAGGTGGGATGGAGGTGGGATGGAGGTGGGATGGAGGTGGGATGGAGATGGGATGGAGATGGGATGGAGATGGGATGGAGATGGGATGGAGATGGGATGGAGATGGGATGGGGATGGGATGGGGATGGAGATGGAGATGGAGATGGAGATGGAGATGGAGATGGAGATGGGATGGAGATGGGATGGAGATGGGATGGAGATGGGATGGAGATGGGATGGAGATGGGATGGATGGATGGGATGGATGGAAGGAGATGGGATGCAGGGACAGAGTTGGGACACTCCCACTGCTTTTCCTCCTTTCCCCATCTCCAGGGATACACCGTGGGAGGATCCCGGCGTGGCCCCACTCGCCTCCAGCTCCGAGCCTCCCTTTTGTTCTCCCTCCTCCGGCTGCTGTTCCTAAGGAGCTTCCCGAGCAAATGGTGGGAAACCATGGAAACCACCCACTCCCGGCGGAATCCGGGCAGGAAAAAAGCGGGAAAAGGGCAGGAAAAGGGCAGGATGGGCCACCCAGCCCCCGCCCTGGCCCCACGGAATCACCTGAAATCCCAAGGACTCACCAGGATTCTGGGAGAAGCAGTTTGGATGTGATGGTTTTGGCCTCCTCCCATCCCAATCCCAAACTTTCTTCACCTCCCGGCACCGGCGGCACTTCCTGGAGCTGGGAATTTGGGGGAAAGCCCCTCGGAAGGATAAAGCCATGGGGGAAAAGGGTGGAGGAGGTGGGATACTCTCAGGGATGTTCCCACTGCTGGTTTCCCATGGGGAGGGCATGGACCCCCTTGTTCAGCCAAATCCTAAGGGATTTTCCCATTCCAAGAGCCAGGATAAGGATCGCCATCCACAGCAGGGATTCCCGAATCCCTAAAAACTGCGGGAAAAGCCCCTAAATGGTTCAATTCCATATTTCTATCCCCTGACAGGGAAATCCCTTCTCCCAAAAGCCTTCCCAGCTTGGATCCACGATGGAGTGGGGCAGGAAAAGTTGGGATTTGGGAACAGAACCACGCGGGAATAGTTCAATATTTATTAACAATAAAAACCTGAGGCATTCCAAACAAACATTATTTTTATCCCTGCATTTTTTTTCCCCACCCCTGGAAAAGCACCTGGAAAAAACCCACCGGAAAAGCTGGAAAAGCACCTGGAAAAACCCCACTGGAAAAGATGGAGAACCACCTGGAGAACCCCACTGGAAAAGATGGAGAACCACCTGGAGAACCCCACCGGAAAAGCTGGAGATATCCGGAAAAGCTGGATATCCCTAGTCCGAGATATCCTCATGGACACGGACCCGGAGAGGGCAAAGCCGGAGCGTTTTCGCCTTGGCGCCCCCCTGGGCCTCCCCCACGTAGAAATAGGGGAAGACGGTCCTGCCGAATTTCTCGTGGAACGTGTAGATGTGCTTCCGGAGGTCGGCGTCGTAGAAGGACAGCTCCCCCTCGGAGCAATCCAGCTCCACCCGGATGCGCCGGAGGTTCCCCGGCGCCGCCTCCGAGCGCACGGCGTTGGAGGCGCGGCACTCATCCTTCCCGGGGAGGTGGTAGATGTACCAGAATCCAGAGTGGGAGTCGTGGTGGAACGTCCAGTGGGAGCCGTGGTGGTGCCGGGACACGCCCACCCTCCAGTTGGTCAGCCCGCCCAGGTCCACTTCCCAGGTGTGGAAGCCCTCGGAAAAGCCGCGGGACCCCAGGACGCAGGGGGCGGAGGTGAAGCGCTCCGGGTTTTCCACGGAGAGTTTGAAGCCGCCGTTGGAGACGCTGGAGAGGTCTTCGGACACCGAGAGCCAGCCCGCGGCTGAGTTGGGGTCCAGGCTGAACGGGACTGGTGGGAATGGGAATGTTGTACGGGAAGGTCACAGCTCGGCAGGGATCCATCCATCCCTCTATGGATCCACCCATCCATCCATGGATCCACCCATCCATCCATGGATACATGGATATATCCATTCATCCATCCATGGATCTACCCATCCATCCATCCATGGATCCATCCATCCCTCCATGGATCCATCCATCCATCCATCCATGGATCCATCCATCCCTCCATGGATCCATCCATCCCTCCATGGATCCATCCATCCATCCATGGATACATTCATCCATCCATGGATCCATCCATCCCTCCATGGATCCATCCATCCCTCCATGGATACATTCATCCATCCATGGATACATTCATCCATCCATGGATCCATCCATCCCTCCATGGATCCATCCATCCCTCCATGGATACATTCATCCATCCATGGATCCATCCCTCCATCCATGGATACATTCATCCATCCATGGATTGATCCATCCCTCCATGGATCCATCCATCCCTCCATGGATACATCCATTCATCCATCCATGGATCCATCCGTCCATCCATCCATCCCTCCATGGATCCATCCCTATCCCAAATCACCACTGGGAAATGCACATTCCAAGGTTTCCCTTTCCGGGTAAAACCACCCCCGGAGCATCCCTTGAGCTCTCCAGTCCCCATTCCAGACCCATCCCAGCTCCATGTTTCCCATCTCTCCAGACCCCACAACCACCCTTTGGAGGAGATCCAGCTCCACATTTCCCATCTTTCCAGCACCCACCACCCCTGGAACATCCCTCCTTTGCCAGGAATTCCAGCTCCACATTTCCCATTTTTCCAGCACCTACCATTCCTGGGACACCCATCCTTTAGGGTGGATCCAGCTCCATATTTCCCATCTCTCCAGACCCCACAACCACCCCTTAGGGAGGAATTCATCTCCACATTTCCCATCTTTCCAGGACCAACCACCCCAGGGACATCCCTCCTTTGACAGGAATTCCAGCTCCGTGTTTCCCATCTTTCCAGGTCCAACCACCCCAGGGACACCCATCCTCTGACAGGAATTCCAGCTCCATATTTCCCATCTCTCCAGACCCCACAACCATTTTTTGGGGGTTCCCATTTCCACATTTCCCATCTTTCCAGGACCAACCACCCCAGGGACATCCCTCCTTTGACAGGAATTCCAGCTCCGTGTTTCCCATCTTTCCAGTTCCAACCACCCCAGGGACACCCATCCTCTGACAGGAATTCCAGCTCCGTATTTCCCATCTCTCCAGACCCCACAAGCATCCCTTAGGGAGGAATTCATCTCCACATTTCTCATCTTTCCAGGACCAACCACCTCAGGAACATCCATCCTTTGACAGGAATTCATCTCCACATTTCCCATCTTTCCAGGACCAACCACCCCAGGGACATCCCTCCTTTGACAGGAATTCCAGCTCCATGTTTCCCATCTTTCCAGGTCCAACTACCCCAGGGCCACCCATCCTCTGACAGGAATTCCAGCTCCATATTTTCCATCTCTCCAGACCCCCCAACCACCTTTTGGGGAGGGTTCCCATCTCCACATTTCCCATCTTTCCAGCACCCACCACTTCTGGGACATCCATACTTTAGGGTGGATCCAGCTCCATATTTCCCATCTCTCCAGACCCCACAACCATTTTTTGGGGGTTCCCATCTCCACATTTCCCATCTTTCCAGGACCAACCACCCCAGGAACATCCCTCCTTTGACAGGAATTCCAGCTCCAGGTTCTCCATCTCTCCAGACCCCACAACCACCCTTTGGAGAGGATCCATCTCCCTATTCCCCATCTTCCCACCCCTGGAAAAGCCCCCTCGGCATGTCCCCAGCTCCTCACCCACGGTGATGGTGTCCAGCATCTTCTTCCACACGTTGTACTGGAGCGATCCCAGGTACTTGGCCACGTCCAGGAGCATTCCCAAGGGAACGGCTTCCGGCTCCTCGACCGTGCAGGCAATCCTAGGGCAGGGATTGGCCACGGGGAAAGGATCGGGATGGGGCTCCCGACATCCCATGGTTCAGCAGGACCTTCCCTGCAGGAAGCGCCCGGCATCTCCCAAGCCTTGTTCTCCCTCAATTCCCACAAAATCAAGGATTTAATGCTTCCCCCAAACCCTGAAATTCCACTTTGTGTCCTCCCCATCCTGCCCGGAGCACCCAGGGGACATCCAGCACCTCCTGGACTCGGAGGGGACACTGGAATTTTCTTGGAGCAGGGACCTCACTCCAGCCGGGCAGGAGGCCCCATCCAGCCCCCAGGAAGGGCTGAGCCATTCCAAAATTCCCACGGATACGGCAGGATCAGGACCTACCTCCGCTTGCGGTTCTTGTGTGTCTGGAAAAGAAAAGGAAGGAAACGCCGGGAATCAGATCCCGGTCACCGCCGGAATTCCAACAGCCGACGGGGGAGGCGGGATCCGGGCACGGAGCGGGATCCCGGCGGGAATTACCATCAGGAATGTGTAGTCGTCCTGCTTGAGATCCGCCTGGAGCTGCTGGGCCTCGTGGAGCAGGGCGCGGCTCTCCTCCGCCAGCTGCTCCATCTTGCCCTGGATCAGGTCCTGCTTGCGCCGCGCCTCCTCCCGCAGCTGCGCCAGCAGCGCCTGCTCCTCGTCCCGCAGGAATTTGTGCAGCTTCTCGAACTCCCACCGCACCTGCCGCTCCAGCCGCACCAGCTCCGCCTGGGAATGGCAGCGCCTTGCTCCAGGTGGGAATGTCGGCACCTCCCTCCGGAGGGCCTGAATTCCCTGAGGTCTCTCCGAGCAGCTCCAGCGCTCAGGGATTCACTGGGATTATGCTGCCCTTCCCAAATTCCCATCCCTTCTTCCCACTGCTCTTCTTTCCCGGGATGGGATCAGCTCTTCACCCCAGCTGCATTCCCAGGAAAGCATGTGCATGTGCAGGATCGGGATTGGGATCAGGATCGGGATCAATCCCACCTCAAATTCCCTGGGGTCTCTCTGAGCAGTGCCAGCGCTCAGGAATTCACTGGGATCACCCTGCCATTCCCAAATTCCCAGCCCTGCTTCCCAAATCCCCGGCCCTGCATCCCAAATTCCCACCGCTCTCCTTTCCCGGGATGGGATCAGCGCTCCACCCCAGCTGCATTCCTATGGAAATGTGTGCATGTGCAGGATCAGGATCGGGATTGGGATCAGGATCGGGATCAGGACTGGGATCAATCCCACCTCTGGAGCACCTGAATTCCCTGGGGTCTCTCCGAGCAGCTCCAGCGCTCAGGGATTCACTGGGATTACGCTGCCCTTCCCAAATTCCCATCCCTGCTTCCCACTGCTCTCCTTTCCCGGGATGGGATCAGCTTTTCACCCCAGCTGCATTCCCAGGCAAGCATGTGCATGTGCAGGATTGGGATTGGGATCGGGATTGGGATCAGGATTGGGATCAATCCCACCTCAAATTCCCTGGGGTCTCTCTGAGCAATGCCAGCACTCAGGGATTCACTGGGATCACGCTGCCATTCTCAAATTCCCAGCCCTGCTTCCCAAATCCCCAGCCCTGCATCCCAAATTCCCACCGCTCTCCTTTCCTGGGATGGGATCAGCGCTCCACCCCAGCTGCATTCCCAGGGAAGTGTGTGTATGTGCAGGATCAGGATTGGGATTGGGATCAGGATTGGGATCAATCCCACCTCAAATTCCCTGGGATCTCTCCGAGCAGCTCTAGCGCTCAGGGATTCTCTGGGGTCACACTGCCCTTCCCAAATTCCCGTCCTCGCTTCCCAAATCCCCACCGCTTTCCTTTCCTGGGATGGAATCAGCACTCCACTCCAGCTGCATGTGCAGGATCGGGATCAGAATCAATCCCACCTCAAATTCCCTGGGATCTCTCCGAGCAGCTCCTGCACTCAGAGATTCTCTGGGATCACACTGCCCTTCCCAAATTCCTGTCCCCGCTTCCCAAATCCCCACCGCTCTCCTTTCCCAGGATGGGACCAACACTCCACCCCAGCTGCATTCCCAGGGAAGCACGTGCAGGATCAGGATTGGGATCAGGATCAATCCCATCCCAAATTCCCTGGGGTCTCTCCGAGCAGCTCCAGTGCTCAGGGATTCACTGGGATCACACTGCCCTTCCCAAATTCCCATCCCTTCTTCCCACTGCTCTCCTTTCCCGGGATGGGATCAGCGCTCCACCCCAGCTGCACATGCCGGATTGGGATCGGGATGGGGATCGGGATCAATCCCATCTCCAGGAGGGAACACGCACCTTGTTGTGCCGCGCGATGGATTCGTAGGAGCGGCGCACGGTCCCGAAATCCTTGGCCTTGTCCCGCAGGGAGGACTCGATGTTCTCCAGCTTGGCCTGCGGGGAGGACACGCCCTCAGGACTCCCACACTCCCGGGATTTCCCCTGCGGAAAAATCCTTGGATCCTGGTTTGATCCGGCAGCCGGGATCGCTGCTCCACAGCGAATCCCGCTCCTCGTTTTTTTGGGATGTCCCGGTGCCGCCTCATTCCCAATTCGGGAACACGGGCCAAGGTTTTCCCGCCGCGTTTGAAATCTGTCTCATCCCCGCGGGATGAGTCAGGGCGGCACCGGCTGTTTCCCAGCGCGTCCTGGCGGCATTCCCAGCTCCTGGCCGCATCCCATCTCCTCCTGCCCGCCGCTGCCTCCCCCATCCCCGTCCCTCCTTTCTGCGGGAATTGTGCAAGCCCCGAACCCCAGCCCCGCTCCCAACCCCGCGGCGCCGCTGGAATAACCGGATCCGGGCTGGGATCGAGCATTCCCTCGGCTCCAAACCACCGGGAATCATCATCATCATCATCACCCCGCTCCCCTTTCCCGCAGCATCCGGATAATTAAAAGGCAGGAGAGCACCCAGCAGCTGCCGCATTCCCGCAGGGAAGCGTGGCTGCTTCATCCCAAATCCCGGCCCGGCACATTTGGACACCTCCAGATTTCGGGATGCCTCTCCCCACCACCCGAGATCCCTCTCCCCATTTTCCCGGCGCGTTCCCTCACCCTAAAATCCGCCGCCGCTTCCTCCACGGGCCTCATATGGTGCCCCTCGTGCTGCTTGGAACTCTGGCAGGCGAAGCATGCCAGCTCCTTGTCTTCCAGGCAGAAAAACTTGGGATCCTCGCCGTGGACGGGGCAGCGAGCAGAGCTGCGGCCTTCCCGCCTCTCCTCTTCCTTCAGGATCAGCTCCACCAGGTTGTTGAGGGTGTGGTTGATGCGGAGATCTTCCAGGGAGGAATTTTCCTTGCACAGGGGACACGCGTGGCGCCGGTTTTCCCAGGCTCTGCTGACGCAGACCTTGCAGAAGTTGTGGCCGCACGAAAGGGTCACGGCTTCCCGGAAAGGGCAGTAGCAGATGGGACACAGCAATTCGTCCTTGAGGTTGGAGCCGGGGGATGAAGCGGCCGAGGCGGCGCTGGGGCAGGGATCGGCTCCTTTTTCCATGCTGCGGGAGGGATGGAGCGGGATTTTCCAGCCGCCCCGACCGGACGAGCAGCGCCGCTTCTGATGCAACCTCCGCGCGGTTTCCTGCCCGTGACTCACCCGCGCCTCCCGCCCGCCCGGTGACACCGCCCCGGGGCCGCTGCCGGGGGGGCTCCGGCCCGCGGGGACGGCGGCAGAAGCGGCCGGGACCTGCCCGGGGTTTGCCCCAAACGCGACCCCCGCGCCTGGACCCCCGCGGCCCCGGGGCTGGACCGAGACTTTCACCCCGGACACGCCGGGAGCAGCTCCGGTGCTGGGTTCGGGACCCCACGTCCCGGTCTCGGTCCCCCAAACTCGGGGCTGCTGCAATTCTCGGAGCCCCAGCGCCGGGCCGGACCGAGACCCACGCCCCGGACACGCCCGGGGAAGCTCCGGTGGCCTGTCCCGGACCTCATGTCCCGGTCCCCAAACTCGGGGCTGCTCCGGGTGTCGGATCCCCAGCCCCTGGGCTGCCCTGCTCCCCCAAATTCGGGGCTGCTCCGGTGCCCGGAGCAGGCTCTCCCTTCGCTCCCGGGGCTGCTCCAGTGCTCGGTTCGGGACCCCAAGTCCCGGTTCGGGTCCCCCAAACTCGGGGCTGCTCCAATTCTCGGAGCCCCAGAGCCGGGGCCGGACCGAGACCCACGCCCCGGACACGCCCGGGGAAGCTCTGGTGGCCTGTCCCGGACCTCATGTCCCGGTCCCCAAGACTCGGGGCTGCTCCGGTTCTCGGATCCCCAGCCCCTGGGCTGCCCCGCTCCCCCAAACTCGGCCCGCTCCGGTGTCCGGAGCTGGACCCTCACCCCGGGGTTCTCCCCCCGTGCCCGGACCCCGGGGAAGCCCCGGCCTCCCACACCCGGGGCTGCTCCGGTGCCCGGAGCCGTCCTCTCCCTTCGCTCCCGGGGCTGCTCCGGTGCTCGGTTCGGGACCCCATGTCCCGGTCTCGGTCCCCCACACCCGGGGCTGCTCCGGTGCCCGGTCTCAGAAACCCCCCGGGGTTCGGACCTGGACCCCCACCCCGGGGCTGCTCCGGTCCCCCAAACTCGGGGCTGCTCCGGTGCCGGGACCCTCCTGCCCCGTTCCCCGTCCCTCTCTCCCGGACCCCTCACCCCGGGGCTGCTCCGGTGCCCGATCCCGTTCCGCCACCCCCATTCCCGGTGCCGCTCCCCCATCCCGGAACATCCCCGTCCCCCATTCCCGGTCCTTCACCCCGGAACATCCCCGTCCCCCATTCCCGGTCCCGCTCCCCCATTCCCGGTCCCGCTCCCCCATTCCCGGTCCCGCTCCCCCATTCCCGGTCCCGCTCCCCCATTCCCGGTCCCGCTCCCCCACCCGGGCCCTCTCCACGTGGCATCCCGGTGGCCGCGGGCCCTTCCCGGTGCCGGTGCCGGTGTCGGTTCCGGGGGTGCCGGTGCCGTGTCCCCGGTGCCGGGGGTGCCTCAGGAGGGTCTCACCTGTCGCCTCGCTCTTGGCACGCTGTGAAGCGCTCCGACCTCCGCAGCCGGCGGCGCAGGGAGGGCTCCTGGACCTCCTGCGGCATTCCCGGTGCTCTCGGGAGGCGAGCCGGGATGGGCGGGCCGGGATAGAGCTCCGGGGGCGGTTCCCGGTGCCGCCCCCGCCCCGGAGCCGCCCCCGCGGCTTCAGCGCTCCCGGGGGGCGGGTGGTGATTGCAGGCGGGATTTCGGGATCCCAAAAATCCTCATAGCCAGTTCTCCCTCCCCTCTGGAAGCTGCTGGGGAATTCCCTCGGGAATGATCCCCCAGCCCATTCCTGCTTTTCTCCTTTCCCTGCTTTCCACCCATTCCGATATTTCCTGGTTTGTTCACATCCCTGCGCCGGGAGTCGCCTTGGGGCCCCCGAAATCCCCTCCCCCCCACCACGGGAAGCAGGAGAAATCCAAAAATTATCCAAGGACAGCGGGAAACTTAAAAAAAAAAAAAAAAAAAAAAAAAAAAAAGAAAAAAAAAACAAAGAAAAAAAGGAAAAAAAGGAAAAAAAATTAAAAAAAATTAAAAAGGAAAAAAGTAAAAAGAAAAAAAAGAAAAAAGAGAAAAGGGAAAAAAGAAGACGAAGAAAAGGGGAAAAAAAAAAGAAAAAAAAAGAAGCGAAAAAAAAAAGGTGTTTTTTTCCTGAGGAATGAGAAACAGTTGGAGCTGTGTTTTCCAAAGGCTGGGAGTCAAGGTTAAAGATAAAACCGCCCGGGAATCCGCGCTGGGAATGAGACCGAACCGGTGGGAATGGGGCGGGGGTGAGGTGGAAGTTGGCAGGGATGGGAAAATTCCCTCCTGGAAAAAAACCTCAGCCTCTGGAGCTGCACTGAGGGGATCCCGGCCTGGAATTGTGGGAATTAGGGACAGGTGTGGATGAGGGAAAAGTGATGGGGGTGGGGTTTCTGGGAAGAGCCAGAGGGGGAAAAGGTGTTGGGAATGTGGGGAGCAGGATCATGGAATTCTTCAGGGTGGAAAACCCTCTGGAATCACCGAGTCCAGCAGCACCGCCCAGGCCATCCCGGATCTGCGTCCCCAAAAATCCACGTGGATTGAAATCCCACTAGGAATGGGAATTCCAACCCCGCCCTGGGGCTGGAAAACTCTTTCCAGGCAGGAATTGTTCCCAGGTCTTTTCCCGCCGGGCACAATTCCGACCTGGAGCATTCATTCCGTGGGGTTCTCGTGACCCACGGACACTCGGCCTGCTCAGGGAGAGGTGGGATATCGGGAAGGAATTCCTGGCTGGGATGGAATTCCCGGAGAATTCCTGTGGCCGCCCCTGGATCCCTGGGAGTGTCCGAGGCCGGGTTGGAGCAATTGGGATTGGGGAATGTGTCAGGATTGGAATGGGATGAGCCCTGAGGTCCCTTCCCATCAAAACATTCCAGGGTTTGGTGATTCCGTGCCACAGATCCCACGGTTTTGTGGCATTTCCCTCAGTTCTGAGAATTCCTGGGATCATGGGGATGCTCGGCTGCGCTCCCATTCCCGAGTTTCTCCTCACACGGATCCAGGTTTGGGAATGGTTTATTAATCCCTGCCAGGAATTTCCGGCTCGGATCCAGGGAAATCCACGCCTGGATTTAGATCCACGCCCATTCCCAGGTTTAGACCCATCCCAGCGGGATCCGGGTCCGGAATATCCGCAGGGATGGGGTGCCGAGCTCACCGGAGGCGCGTGGATCCCAAATATTCCTCCAGCAGCATTCCCAGCTCCGAGTTCTTCTGCTGCAGCGTGGTGGCCTCGGAAAAGAGCTCGGCTCTGCGGGTCAGCACTTTACTGGGAAAGGGACACCGGGATTGTGTGGAAAACCTCGGGATAATGTGGAAAACCCCGGAATTGTCCCCACCCTGCCCTGTCCCCTCACCCCAGGCACTCACTGATATTCCAGGAGTGCGGCTCCGAGCGCATCCCAAAGTTTGAGGGTCCGCTTGGGAATGACGCGGGCCAGGGCTTCCCAGTATTCCCCGTCCTTGGAATTGTCGCGGACGGCCAGGACAGCCTTGGGGGGTCCGTCATCCCTGGGGACGGAAAACAAAGCTTTGGGATGGAGATGGAAACCTTGGGATGGAGGAAAAACTCTTGGGATGGAGAGCAAACCCTTGGGGATGAGAACAAATCCTTGGGATGGAGAGCAAACCCTTGGGGATGAGAACAAATCCTTGGGATGGAGGAAACAATCATGGGATGGAGAAAAAACCCTTGGGATGGAGAACAAATCCTTGGGAATAGAGAACAATTCTTTGGGATAGAACACAATTCTTTGGGATGGAGAACAAATTCTTGGGATGGGGAACAAATCCTTGGGATGGGGAACAAATCCTTGGGATGGGGAACAAATTCTTGAAAGGGAGCAAAACTCCTTGGGAATAGAGAACAAATCTTTGGGATGGAGAACAAATCCTTGGGAATAGAGAACAAATCCTTGGGATGGAGAGAAATCTTTGGGATGGAGAACAAATCCTTGGGAATAGAGAACAAATCCTTGGGATGGAGAGCAAATCTTTGGGATGGAGAACAAGCTCCGGCTTTCCCTCCCTTCCCAGCTCATGGATCATCTCCTCCCTGGTTATTCCCAGCCTTGGGAATCTCCTGATCCCTCTGTGGAGGAGCAGGGAAGGTTGGGAAGCTCTCTCTCCAGCCAGGACAATCCAGGAATGCCCAGGACATTCCCTGGATCCCGGTTTGGCTCCTTCCCGACGCCAACAGCTCCGCTCCGTCCCCGTTCCCACCTGAGCTTGTGGAAACCCCGCAGGAATTCCTTCAGGATCTTCAGGACTTCATCCACCGGAATGGGCACGGCGGGATCGGAGCTCCCGGAGGATTGGAGCTCGTCCCTCTGGGAAAGGGATCCGCCGTTCCCTTGGTCCTGAGCTGCATCCGTGGGATCTTCTCCTTCCGGGATGTTCTGGAAGGAGAAAAGCTGGAGATGCAATTTTCCATGGATTCCCTAAGGATTGCCTTCCCCTGGGAACTTCCCTGGGGAAATTTAGGGATTTGAGGCAAAAAATCCGTGTGCCAGAGGCTTTATCCTGATAAAACCTGGCACAGGTCACGGGGAAGAGTTTTGGGATGAACACGCCAATCCCCGTTCCTGGAATTCTTGGGATCCCTTCCCCGGGATCCTTGGATCGGCCGGGATCTCCCTGGTGATCCCACCTGGCTTTCGGTCAATTCCTGGGATTTGAGGCAGAAATCCCTGTGCCAGAGGCTTTATCCCAATAAAACCTGGCACAGGTCACCGGGAAGAGTTTTGGGATGAACACGCCAATCCCTGTTCCTGGAATTCTTGGGATCCCTTCCCCGGGATCCTTGGATCGGCCGGGATCTCCCTGGTGATCCCACCTGGCTTTCGGTCAATTCCTGGGATTTGAGGCAGAAATCCCTGTGCCAGAGGCTTTATCCCGATAAAACCTGGCACAGGTCACCGGGAAGAGTTTTGGGATGAACACGCCAATCCCTGTTCCTGGAATTCTTGGGATCCCTTCCCCGGGATCCTTGGATCGGCCGGGATCTCCCTGGTGATCCCACCTGGCTTTCGGTCAATTCCTGGGATTTGAGGCAGAAATCCCTGTGCCAGAGGCTTTATCCCGATAAAACCTGGCACAGGTCACCGGGAAGAGTTTTGGGATGAACACGCCAATCCCCATTCCTGGAATTCTTGGGATCCCTTCCCCAGGATCCTTGGATCGGCCGGGCGATCCCACCTGGCTGTCGGTCGCTTCCTGGGATCTGTGATCCAGGAAAAAATCCAGCAGCT
Source organism: Acanthornis magna (assembly GCA_036785705.1). NCBI lineage: Eukaryota > Metazoa > Chordata > Aves > Passeriformes > Acanthizidae > Acanthornis > Acanthornis magna. The sequence goes on along the minus strand of JAWUZG010000248.1, from coordinate 144,291 downwards.
CGCGCAGCTCATCCTCGTCCTCGATCCGGAAGGTCTGGAAAAGCAGGAATTGCGTCAGCGCTCCGTGGGATGGGGAGGGAGTTTTCCAGGAGCGCCGGGAGCCCCTCTGGAAATGCCGGATGGAGGAACGGTGGGATGGGATCGCCGGGAATATCCATGGATGGGAAAGTCTGAGAACAGCCTGGAGGAGTCCTGGAGGGGTTGAAATCATCGGGATGGGATGGAGCTGGGAATCTGGGAATCATGGAATGGTTTGGATGGGAAGGGACCTCAAATCCCATCCCATTCCATGGGCAGGGACACCTCCCGTGATTCCAAACCTTGGACATTCCCGGGATCCAGGGGCAGCCACAGGTTCCCTGGGAATGGCAGCCCATTTGGGAATCCCTTCCCCAGTCCCAAGCACTCTCCCCTTTCCCAGGGCAATCCCTCTGAGCATTCCCAGCTCTCCCAGCTTTCCCAGATCCCATCCATCCCCACCCCAACTCCTCCCTGCCAAGGAATTTCGGCATCCAGGAGCTTCCCTGGCAATCTCGGCACTCCAGGAAGGCTCTCCCTTCCCTTTGCCATCCCCGACTTCCATCCAAATCCCTCGCCATGGATTCCCAGTGTCCTCCAGCCCAGAATCCCGCAATGCTTTGGGATCCGTGCGCCCCAAATCCCATCCCATTCCCATCCCAATCCAATCCAATCCCATTCCAATCCTAATCCAATCCATTCCAATCCCAATCCAATTCCATTCCAATCCCAATCCCATTCCTCGCAATCCAATCCCGCAATCCCAAATCCATCCTGCTGCACTGCCAGGGATCCAGGGGCAGCCACAGCTTCCCTGGGAATTCCAGCCCAGCCGGGAATTCCTAATTCCCAAGATCCCAGCCCAAGCTCCCCTTTCCCAGTGGGAAGCCATTCCCTGTGTCCCATCCCTTTTCCCAAATCCCTCTCCAGCTCTCCTGGAGCCCCTGGAAAGCTCTGGAAAAGTCTCCGAGGGTTCCCTGGATCTTTCCCTTCCCCAGCTGAGCATTCCCAGCCCTCCCGACGCTGAGCATTCCAGGCGGGAAGTGCAATCCACGGAGATCCAAACCCAACTCACCTCGAAGATGGAATGGAGCTTTCGGATGATGTTCCCGGGTCCCACCACCTCCTGCAGGGGCCTCAGGAGTTTGTTTTCCACCAGGAATCCCTTGGGAAAAAGTCCGGGGAGAGGGGGACGGAGCCACAGTGAGCGTCCCCAGCCCTCGTTCCAAAGGGATCCACAAAAATCGGGATCGGGGCCACTCCTGGATCCCGAGCTCCGGCGCCGCTCACCGACTCCTCGCTCAGCAGCTCCAGGATTTTCCCCAGGGTTCTCCTGGAGATGTTGGGATGGGATGTGGCTCTCTCCTCGACCCTTTCCAGGTTTTCCTTCCCTCTTCCGCTTCTCGCTCCTTTCTTCCTCCTCCTCCTCTTCCCGTCCTCGTCCCGTTTTCCGGAGCCGATCCCTGAAAATCAGAGAAAAGTGGGAGCAAAAAACCTTTGGATTTTGCTCCCCGGGAGTCCCTGGGGAAATCCCTGGAAAACTGACATTCCACCTGGCTCTCAGAGCAGGGAAAACCGGGAAAAACACAGTGGGAAGACCCCTTGGAATGAGTCAGCTCCGGGCTGGAAGATCCCACCTGGAAATTCCAAGGCCGGGAGGGACACGGGGGCCTTTCCCGGAGGAAGATCCCAAGGAATTCACGGATCCCACCTTCCAGCACTTCCGTGGCCACCTGGATGGCGTCCTCCTTCTCCTGGCGCCCTCCCAGCGGTCCCACGTTATCCATGAACCAGAAGCGAGGCTCTTCCCACGGCATTCCCAGCTGCTGGATGTGGATGATCCGATCGGCCTCCAGCACTTCCCGCACCAACCCTTTGGCCTCTTCCTCGTTCACCAGCCAAACTTTCCGGAATTTCTCGGCGTTGCAGCGTGCCAGGTACCTGCCAGGAAAGGATCCCCCCCAGCGGGATCAGATCCCGCTCCGGTTTTCCCGGAGGCTCCGTGGGGCGGAATTCCGAGGGTTCCCCGTCCCCGTCCCACTTCATCCTGGTGCGCGTCTCCTGGAGCTGCCCCACGATCCGCTCGCACTCAGCCTCCAGGCCCTGCTTCTCCTCTTGGAATTTCTGCTCCTGCTTGGCCATTTTGACCTTCAGGAGGCCGAGGGTCGACTCCAGCCTGGGGAAGGGTGTGAAGAACCTGGATTTGGGAATGCCCGGATGCGGGGAAAGCTTTGGAATGAGATGATTCCCCGGGATGGGCTTTACCGGCTGATTTTCCGCTTCTGCAAGGACCGGAGCGTGGAATTTTCCACGTCCAGCTGCCGGAGCACTTCCAGGTTGTATTCCAGCTTCACCTGGTTCAGGTGGTAAACTCCCTTCATCTGCCGGAGCCTCCTCTCCAGGTACTGGAATTCCGGGGTGGGGGGGAAAAAAAACACCACCGAAATAAATGTGGAGTTTAGGGAAAAGCCAGGAAAACTCCCGGAAGGGTTTGGATCCCCTGGGAAGAAAAGCTGGGATTAAATCCCAGCAGGGCCAAGGGTTTTCGCCCGTTCCAGAGGATGGAGAAAAGCCCCGATCCAGGGGGTGATTCCCAAAATCCCACCTCAGGCAGGAATCCAAAGGGAAATCCTAATCCAAGTCCTTCCCAATTCCGGCCTCTCCCAGTTTGGAATTCCCACCCCAAATCCCAAGTTCAGCTTCAATTTTCCCTTCCAAGTGCTTTTTTTTTTTTTTTTTTCCACCTGCAGTGTGCACAGAGAACTCCTGCTCCTCCTCCTCCTTATGGAATTCTGCATTCATTGGGATGAACATTGGAATATTTTACACTTATCCCCTTTTGAGGAAGAAAATATTCCTAATGTCCCACAAAAAACCTTCCCCAGAAACACCTGTGGGGTTTTTCCACTATTTTCCCTGTTCACGAGGCTGTTCCCAAACCGGGATAAGGCCATGGAACACGGAGAGGGAAAAATTATCTCCGGAACCTCCCCCGGCTGCAGCTCAAGGTTGTTTTTCCAATGTTTTGCATTTTTCCAACAGCCCCACGTAATTCCCTGGGAATGCTGAGCTCCAGCATGGAGCTGTTTGCATCCTGAAACAGCTCTGAGGTGCCCGGGAACATCCCACGCTTCCAGGGTATCGGGAGCTGGGATGTTGGAGGGAGTCCAGGAAATGCCACGGAGATCTCCAAGGGCTGGAGCCAGGCTGGGAGAGCTGGGAATGCTCAGCTGGAGAAAGGAAGGATCCAGGGAACCCTCAGAGACTTTTCCAGAGCTTTCCAGGGGCTCCGGGAGAGCTGGAGAGGGATTTGGGAAAAGGGCTGGGACACAGGGAATGGCTTCCCACTGGGAAAGGGGAGCTTGGGCTGGGATCTTGGGAATTAGGAATTCCCGGCTGGGCTGCAATTCCCAGGGAAGCTGTGGATCCCTGGCAGTGCCCGAGGATGGATTTGGATCCCCCTGGGATGGCGGGATTGGATTGGGGTGGGAATGGGATGGGATTTGGGGCGCACGGATCCCAAAGCATTGCGGGATTCTGGGCTGGAGGACACTGGGAATCCATGGCGAGGGATTTGGATGGAAGTCGGGGATGGCAAAGGGAAGGGAGAGCCTTCCTGGAGTGCCGAGATTGCCAGGGAAGCTCCTGGATGCCAAAATTCCTTGGCAGGGAGGAGTTGGGGTGGGGATGGATGGGATCTGGGAAAGCTGGGAGAGCTGGGAATGCTCAGAGGGATTGCCCTGGGAAAGGGGAGAGTGCTTGGGGTTGGGGAAGGGATTCCCAAATGGGCTGCCATTCCCAGGGAACCTGTGGCTGCCCCTGGAGCCCTGGAATGTCCCAGGATGGATTTGGATCCCCCTGGGATCGTGGGATGTGCTGGGGTTGGAATGGGATGGGATTTGAGGTCCCTTCCCACCCAAACCATTCCAGGATTCCTGGTGGTGATTCCAGGATCCAGGCCCTTTCCCGGTACCTGCACATCCTGTTCCAGCTGGAATCTCATGGTGTCGTAGTTTTCCAGATTCTCATCCTGCAGCTCGATCAGCTGCTTCTCAAACTCCTCTGCCTTCTCCATCTGCTCCCGCAGGAATTCCAGCTGCAGGAACCAGGAGGACCTCATCTGACCTCATTCAACCCCTTCCAACCTCATCCGACCTCATCCAACCTCATCCAACCTCATCCAACCTCACCAACCTCACCAACCTCATCCAACCTCATCCAACCTCACCAACCTCACCAACGTCACCAACCTCACCAGCCTCACTGACCTCATCCAACCTGATCCAACCTGATCCAACCTGATCCAACCTGATCCAAACTCATCCAACCTCATCCAATCTCATCCAAACTCATCCGACCTTATCCAACCTCATCCAATCCCATCCAATCTCATCCAACCTCATCCAACCTCATCCAACCTCATCCAATCCCATCCAACCTCATCCAATCCCATCCAACCCCATCCAACCTCATCCAACCTCATCCAACCTCATCCGACCTCATCCGACCTCATCCGAGCCCATCCAACCTCATCCAACCTCATCCAACCTCATCCGACCTCATCCAACCTCATCCGACCTCATCCGACCTCATCCAATCCCATCCAACCCCATCCAACCCCATCCACCCTCATCCATCCCGATCCCTGTCCGTTCCCACCACAATCTCAAAAAATCCAGCTCCTTCACGGTGTCCTTCAGGGCAGAGCTGATCCCAACATTCCAAGCGGGACGTGGAGGGGCTGGGGCATGTCCAGGGAGGGGAATGGGTTGGGAATGGGGCTGGAGTACCAGGAGAGGCTGAGGGAGCTGGGAAAGGGCTCAGCCTGGAGAAAAGGAGGATCCAGAGGGATCTTCTCACTCTCCAAAATTTCTGGAAAAGCTGGAGCCAGGGGGGATTGGGATCTGCTCCCAGGGAAGAAGGGATGGGATGAGAGGGAATGGCTTCAAGCCTGCCAGGGGAGGTTTTGTTGGATATTGGGAACAATTCCCTTATGGAAAGGATTTTCCAGCCCTGGCACGGCTTTCCATGGAAGTGATGGAGTCCCCATTCCCGGAGGGATTTAAATCCACGTGGATGTGGCCCATGGGGACACGGATCATGCTGGGAACGGTTGGACTCGGCGATCCCGGAACGCTTTTCCACCCTCAGCGATTCCCACGATCCCAAATCTCCCACGGGATTCACCTCCAGCTCGTTGTGGGTCCGGATGGCCTCGTTCCACCTCTTCCGGTTGTTATCCAGCATTTCCCGCCGCTCCTCCTCGAAGGTTTTCTGCGGAGGGGATGGAAATTCCGTGCCGGGATCCCAGGGAATGGGAACGGCCGGGCAGCCGTGCTTCTGGATTGCTCCCAAAGTCATTCCCAGCCCTGCGGAGCTCCGGATTCCCACCGGATTTCCCACAAACCCGAGGGGTTTTCCCAAGAGGTACGGAGAAGCAAAGCAGCTTTCCTGCTTTTCCCACTTTTCCCACTTTTCCTGCTTTTCCCGCTTTTCCCACTTTTCCTGCTTTTCCCGCTTTTCCCACTTTTCCTGCTTTTCCCACTTTTCCCGCTTTTCCCACTTTTCCCACTTTTCCCGTTTTTCCCGCTTTTCCTGCTTTTCCCACTTTTCCTGCTTTTCCCGCTTTTCCCGCTTTTCCCGTTTTTCCCGCTTTTCCCATTTTCCCCGCTTTTCCCATTTTCCCTGCTTTCCCGCTTTCCCCGCTTTTCCTGGTTTTCCCGGTTTTCCCGGTTTTCCCAGTTTTCCTGCTTTTCCCGGGAATTGGGTACCTCGATCTGGTGGAGGCGGTGCCGGTAGGTTCTGAGCAAATTCCTGGTCTGCTCCTCCATCCTCTCCAGGAGCAGGTGGGTCTCGTGCGCCTGCTCCTTCATGGCCTGCTCGTACTGCTCATCCTTGGACTTCAGCTCCTGCGGAAAAGAGGGAATCCAGCGGGAATCCCCACGGAAAGGGCGGAAGGCGGAATGGGTTGGGCGGGAGAACACTTTAAGGATCGTCCAGTTCCAATCCTGACATTTTCCACGATCCCAGGGGGTTCCAAATCCATCCTGGGACACTCCCAGGGATCCAGGGGCAGCCACAGCTTCCCTGGGAATTGCAGCCCAGCTGGGAATTCCTAATTCCCAAGATCCCAGCCCAAGCTCCCCTTTCCCACTGGGAAGCCATTCCCTGTGTCCCATCCCTTTTCCCAAATCCCTCTCCAGCTCTCCTGGAGCCCCTGGAAAGCTCTGGAAAAGGCTCTGAGGATTCCCTGGATCCTTCCCTTCTCCAGCTGAGCATTCCCAGCTCTCCCAGCCTGGATCCAGCCCCCGGAGCAGCTCCGAGCATTCCCGAGTACCTGCTGGAGCTCCTGGATGAGCTGGCTCTTTTCCCCCAGGAGCTGCTCGCACTGATCCCGCTGCTGCTCCAGCAGCTCCCACAATTCCTGCGGGATCTTCATCTCCTTGGCCAAGGACCACTTGGAGTTGATCTCCTCCAACTTTTCCATGCCGTGCTTGGCTTCCCTCTCCAGCTTTTCCAACCTGTGGGAAGCCAGGGAAGGAGGGAGCTGGGATGGGGCTGGGATTGCTCCAGGCCTTGGGGGCCTTCCCTAAATCCCAATCCCATTCCCAATTCCCAATTCCATTCCCTTTCCAGTTCCCAGTTCCCTATTCCCAATTCCCAATTCCCAATTCCCAATTCCCAATTCCATTCCCAATTCCCAGTTCCCAATTCCCTTCCCTACCCCATTCCCAATTCCCTTCCCAATTCCATTCCCAATTCCCAATTCCCTTCCCACTTCCATTCCCAAGTCCCTTCCCTTCCCCATTCCCAATTCCCAGTTCCCAATTCCCAATTCCCAATTCCCAGTTCCCAATTCCATTCCTATTCCCTATTCCCAATTACCAATTCCCATTTCCCAATTCCCAATTCCCTTCCCTTCCCAGTTCCCAGTTCCCAATTCCCAGTTCTCAATTCCCAATTCCCAATTCCCAATTCCCTTCCCAATTCCATTCCCAATTCCATTCCCTTCCCTTCCCCATTCCCCATTCCCAATTCCCAATTCCCAGTTCCCAATTCCCAATTTCATTCCCAGTTCCATTCCCAATTCCATTCCCATTTCCCAATTCCCTATTCCCTCTTCCCTATTCCCTATTCCCTATTCCCTATTCCCAATACCCAATTACATTCCCTTCCCAATTCCATTCCCAATCCCATTCCCAATTCCCAATTCCCAATTCCCAATTTCCAATTCCATTCCCAATTCCCATCCCATCCCATCATGGAATCCTCCTATGGGATCAAGGTGGGGAAAGCCCATGGATTCCAGCCATCCCCAGCACTTCCACGTCCCCAGGCGCCAAATCCCCGGAGCAGCAGCAGCTTTCCATCCCCACCCCAACTCCTCCCTGCCAAGGAATTTCGGCATCCAGGAGCTTCCCTGGCAATCTCGGCACTCCAGGAAGGCTCTCCCTTCCCTTTGCCATCCCCGACTTCCATCCAAATCCCTCGCCATGGATTCCCAGTGTCCTCCAGCCCAGAATCCCGGAATGCTTTGGGATCCGTGGGCCCCAAATCCCATCCCATTCCCATCCCAATCCAATCCCACCATCCCAGGGGGATCCAAATCCATCCTGGGGCACTGCCAGGGATCCACAGCTTCCCTGGGAATTGCAGCCCAGCCGGGAATTCCTAATTCCCAAGATCCCAGCCCAAGCTCCCCTTTCCCAGTGGGAAGCCATTCCCTGTGTCCCATCCCTTTTCCCAAATCCCTCTCCAGCCCTCCTGGAAACCTCTGGAATTGCTCCCTAAAATCACCTGGGCTGGGTTGGATTTGGGATCTCTTTATCGCCCTAATTTCTCCATCGAAATCCGGCGGCATTCCCGGATTCCTGACTCCTTCCCTCTCACCTGCTCCGCTTCTCCTCGCCCTCCTTCTCCCGCCTCCGCGATTCCCGCAGGTCGGCATCCACGCGGATCTCTGTCAGGAGCTGCGTCCCGTGGAAGAGCAGCTTGGCCAGCTCCTGCCAGGGGAGGGACGCCCTTGGAATTCGGGCTCGGAATACGCCGATCCCGGATCCTTCCCACCCTTGGGATGTTCAGGAATCGAATCCCGAGGATCCAGCCTGAATTCCCATCCTGGGGTTTATCTCCTGGAGTTTTGTCCCATCAAGGGGACACCGAGGAGGGATCCAAGAGGAGACTCCCATTGGATCCAGCCCAAATCCCGATCCTGGAGAATTCTTCTCCTGGAGTTTTGTCCCATCAAGGGGACACCGAGGAGGAAAGCACGGAACAAGGAGGGATCCAAGAAAGATTCGCATCAGATCCAAGAGCAGATTCCCATTGGATCCCAAATCCCAATCCTGGCGAGTTCCTCTCCTGGTTCTTTGTCCCATCAAGGGGACACCAAGGAGGAAAACACGGAACAAGGAGGGATCCAAGAGGAGATTCCCATTGGATCCACCCAAATCCTGCTCCTGGGGAGTTCCTCTCCCATTTTTTGGTCCCATCAAGGGGACATGAAGGAGGAAACCATGGAACAAGGAGGGATCCAAGGGCAGATTCCCACTGGATCCAACCCAAATCCCAATCCTGGTGAGTTCCTCTCCCAGTTTTTTGTCCCATCAAGGAGACACCAGGGAGGAAAACCAGGGATAAGGAGGGATCCAAGGGCAGATTCCCACTAGATCTACCCAAATCCTTGTCCTGGGGAGTTCCTATCCCATTTTTTTGTCCCATCAAGGTGGCACCAGGGAGGAAACCATGGAAAAAGGATGGATCCAAGAGGAGATTCCCATTGGATCTGAATAACCTGGTCCAAATCTTGATCCTTGGGTTTTTTCCCCCATTTTTATTCTATATAGGAGCAAAAAAGGGGATAAGGATGGATCCAAGGGGAGATTCCCATTGGATTCCAAATCCCAATCCTGGTGAGTTCCTCTCCTGGATTTTTGTCCCATCAAGGGGACACCGAGGAGGAAAACATGGAACAAGGATGGATCCAAGAGGAGATTCCCTTTGGATCCCAAATTCTAGTCGTGGGGAGTTTGTCTCCAGGTTTTTTTCCTATCATGGTGACGCCAAGGAGGAAACCATGAGATAGGGATGGATCCAAGAGGAGATTCCCATTGGATCCACCCAAATCCCAATCCTGGCGAGTTCCTCTCCTGGTTGTTCGTCCCATCAAGGGGACACCGAGGAGGAAAACCAGGGATAAGGATGGATCCAAGAGGTGATTCCCATTGGATCCAAAGGATCCAGCCCAAATCCTGCTCCTGGGGTTCCCCTCCTGGATTTTTGTCACATAAATGGAATACTAAAGAGCGGAAGGAGGGATAAGGAGGAATCCAAGAGGAGATTCCCATTGGATCCCAAATCCCAATCCTGGTGAGCTCCTCTCCTGGATTTTTGTCCCATCAAGGAGACACCAAGGAGGAAACCATGGAACAAGGAGGGATCCGAGAGCAGATTTCCATTGGATTTGGGATCCAACCCAAATCCTAATCCTGGCGAGTTCCTCTCCTGGTTTTTTGTCCCATCAAGGGGACACCTAGGAGGAAAACAAGGGATAAGGAGGGATCCAAGAGCAGATTCCTGTTGGATCCCAAATCCCAATCCTGGCGAGTTCCTCTCCTGGATTTTTGTCCCATCAAGGAGACACCAAGGAGCGAAATCATGGAACAAAGAGGGATCCAAAGAGAGATTCCCATTGGATCCACCCAAATCCCAATCCTGGAGTTCCTCTCCCATTTTTTTGTCCCATCAAGGGGACACCAAGGAGTAAAACATGGAACAAGGATGGATCCAAGAGGAAATTCCCAATCCTTCCTCACCGTCCCGGTCTCCTCAATCAGCTTCAGGCTCCTCCTCTCCTCTTCCTCCTCCTCCTCCTCCTCTTCCGCATCCACCTTCTCTCCAAGGGCTTCCCTGAGTGGGAAACAGGGAAAACCTGGAACATTTCCCTCCCCAACCTCTTCCCAATGCTCGGGAATGGCCTGGATCCAATCCCAGCCCAGCACACGGGGATCTCTCTGCCCCTCAGGAGGTTCCCGTGGGAAGCAGGGAACAGCATTCCCGAGGGAAAATGGGATCCAGGCTCCTCCCTCTGGAGCTGGGAATGCCGTCAGGAATGTGGGATCGGCCCCTTGGGAGGAGGGAAGGGCCACAGGGTGGGAATTTTGGGATGGGAAGGGCAGGAGCTGGACTGGGATGATCCTGGTGGGATCCTTTTCGCTCCGGATATTCCGGCGGGATTGATCCCAGGGAAGTTCCTCGGGATTGGGAAAGGGTTTGGGATCCTTTTCACTCAGGATATTCCGGCGGGATTGATCCCAGGGAAGCACCTCGGGATTGGGAAAGGGTTTGGGATCTTTTTCGCTCAGGATATTCTGGCGGGATTGATCCCAGGGAATTTCCTTGGGATTGGGAAAGGATTTGGGAGTGGGAAGAGGGGAAGGAGCCTGGCGGGACGGGAATGTGATCATTTGGGAACAGGATCCACCTCGGTGTGGGTCAGGCTGGCGGGAGATGGTTCCCATCCTGATTTTTCCTAAGAACAGGGAAAAGTGGGATCCCACCCCAGCCCCAGCTCAGGAGAGGGTCCCATCCTCAGGTGGGATCCCATCCAGCCCGGAGGGACAGAGAATCCATGTGATCCGGTTCAGTCCTGAGGAAAATCCCTTGGGAAAAGGTGTCCCGAGGCAGCTGGATCCCAGGTTTGATCCGGGATGGATCCTGAGCCCTAGGATTTGGTTTGGGATGGGTTTGGAGCCCTGGGATTGGGTTTGGGATGGATCCCGAGCCCTGGGATTGGGATTGGGTTTGGGATGGACCCCGAGACCTGGGATTAGGTTTGGGATGGTTCTGAGCCCTGGGATTGGGATTGGGATTGGGATTGGGATTGGAATTGGGATTGGAATTGGGATTGGGATTGGGTTTGGGATGGATCCCGAGACCTGGGATTAGGTTTGGGATGGTTCTGAGCCCTGGGATTAGCTTTGGGCTGGTTCTGAGCCTTTGGGATGGATCCTGAGCTCTGGGGATGAGTTTGGGATCTGATTCTGAGCCTTGGGATGTGTCCTGAGCTCTGGGGTTGGATTTGAAGCCCCGGAAAAGTTCTGAGCCCTGGGATGGGTTTGGGTTCTGAGCCCTGGGGATGTTCCTGAGCCCTGGGAAGAGCCGTGGGGTCCTGCCCTGAGCCCTGGGGTTGGATTTGGAGCTCTGGGGAAGGTTTGGAGCACGAGAATGGATTTGGGGCCAGGTTTTGAACCACAGGGGTGGGCCTGAGCCCTGGCATTCGATTTGGGGTTGGGTTCTGAGCCCTGGGGATGGGTTTGGGGTCCCATCCTGAGCCCTGGGGATGGGTTTGGGGTCACATCCCGAGCCCTGGGGATGGGTTTGGGGTCCCATCCTGAGCCCTGGGGATGGGTTTGGGGTCAGGCCCCGAGCCCTGGAGATGCGTTTGGGGTCCCATCCTGAGCCCTGGGGATGGGTTTGGGGTCAGGCCCCGAGCCCTGGGGATGCGTTTGGGGTCCCATCCTGAGCCCTGGGGGTATGTTTGGGGTCAGGCCCTGAGCCCTGGGGATGGGTTTGGGGTCAGGCCCTGAGCCCTGGGGATGGGTTTGGGGTCCTGTTCTGAGCCCTGGGGATGCGTTTGGGGTCCCATCCTGAGCCCTGGGGATGCGTTTGGGGTCCCATCCTGAGCCCTGGGGATGCGTTTGGGGTCCCATCCTGAGCCCTGGGGATGAGTTTGGGGTCAGGCCCTGAGCCCTGGGGGTGGTCCTGAGCCCGAGGTTCTGATCTGATCCCTGGGCTCGGGTTTGGGGTCAGCTCCTGAGCTCCAGCCCCGGCCCTATTTGGGATGGGGACTCCCAGCGCCACTTCCGCACGCTTAAGGGGACACCCTCTGGAAAAGCAGGAGGGATCCTGTCAGGAATTGGGATCCGGGGCCCCCTCCCCGTTGCTCACCGGCGCCGGACATCGACGCGGTGGCGGCGGGCGGCGATTCGCTGCTGGCGCTCCCATTCCGGGCCGGACTCGGGCTCGGGCTCGGGTTCGGGCTCGGGCTCGGCCTCTACTTCTGCCTCGACCTCTGCCCCAGCACCGGCCTCGGCACCGGCACCGGCACCGGCACCGGGCTCGGCCTCGGCCTCACCCTCGGCACCGGGCTCGGACTCGGGCTCGCCACCGGGAGCGGGCTCAGGAGCAGGCTCAGGCTCAGGTTTGGGACCGGGATCAACCTCTTCGAGCTCCGGGATGGGGCCCGGGCCCGCCCCATTCTCCGCCTGCTCCATGGGGACACCTGAGCGCAGGTGCGCGCTCGTTACCGCGCACGCGCGGCTTCCGTTGTCCCGGCAACGGCTGATGCGCACGGCCCTTTGCGCATGCGCGGCTTTCGTTGCCCTGGCAACGGGCGCTGCGCGCGGCCCAGTGCGCATGCGCGAAGGCGGGGAGCGTCCCTTGTTGCCAGGCAACGCGTGCCCACGGCCGGGCGCGCTGCTGCGCATGCGCGGCTCCGCTTCCCGTTGCTTGGCAACGCCCGGAGCATCCTCGCCCCTTCCCCCCTTTTCCCAATCCCGGCGCATTTCCGTGGGAAGCACCGGGAAAAACGGCACCGGGAGAGCTCCTCCCGCTCCTTGCCGCTGCGATCCAGCCCCAGGGAGCTGGGGACGGCGTTGGAATGAGGGAATTCCCAGAGAAGCTGCGGCTGCTCCATCCCTGGAAGTGTCCCAGGGAAGGCTGGAGCAACCTGGGATAGTGGAAGGTGTCCCTGCCCATGGAATGGGATGGGATTGAAGGTCCTTTCCCACCCAGACCATTCCGGGATTCTGGGATAAAGCACACTCAGAATCCATTCAGAGGGATTGTTATGGAAGTCGGGGATGGAAAAGGGAGAGAAATGGAAGGATAGGAAAAGGGAATGGAGAGCCTTCCTGGAGTGCCGAGATTCCCAGCGACCCCCCTCACTCCCGAAATTCCTCCTCAGAGAGGAGCTGGGGTGGGGATGGATCCAGTCTGGGCTGGGAGAGCTGGGAATGCTCAGCTGGAGAAGGGAAGGATCCAAGGAACCCTTGGAGACTTTTCCAGAGCTTTCCAGGGGCTCCAGGAGAGCTGGAGAGGGATTTGGGAAAAGGGATGGGACACAGGGAATGGCTTCCCACTGGGAAAGGGGAGCTTAGGCTGGGATCTTGGGAATTAGGAATTCCCGGCTGGGCTGCAATTCCCAGGGAAGCTGTGGCTGGAGAGGCTGGAATGTCCCAGGACAGGGATCTTGCTCTCCACCCCCGGGATTGGCTTTTCCAGCCCCGGGATGATCCTTTCTCCCCCATCCCGAGCTCCTGGATTCCTGGGAATGCTGGAAGCGTGGATTCCAGGAAAAGAGCTCCCCATGCTCAGCATTCCCGGGCCTCTCCCGCCTCCGGCATGTGGGAACGGGCGGCATCGCCTGTGCCGTTGCCATGGGGTTGCCATGGAATTTGTATCCACAGTTTCCATGGAAATCGGAGGAGGCTGGGAATGATGGGGGGGGGGGGGGCACAGCCAGGGTTCCCGGGATGGCCCCACATGGAAAAAATTCCAGGCCTTGCCGACCCCTTGGTTCCCCAAATCCTCCTCTTTTCCCTTCCTGGAGATTGGAGGGCGATGTTCTTTTCCAGGGAATTCCGTAGACATCGGCCCTGGTGGGGCAGGTTTGGGGGGTCAGCGAGCGGGAATATTCCGGTGGATAATTTATGGAAGAGCCTACTGGATTTTGGGATATCCCAACCCCTCTCCCATTCCCTGCCCGGCCCCTTCGGAAGTGGAATTTCTCCAGGACCCAGCCATCCAAATTATTCCCTCCAGGAATCCTGAGACAGGGAAAATCCAGGAAGTTTGTCCTGACCCCCCCAATCCCTTTCCCAACCCTGATCCCGCTGCTCCCGAGGGATGAGGAAAACCGGGAGCAGCCCCGCGGAATGACCCCATGACCTCACGCCCCCCATTCCCACTATTTTCCAGGATTCGGGTCGGGAAAAGGATTTCCCATCCCTAGAAGCCAACCCGAAGCGGATTATCCAAATAAATCACGGAATTACGGAATTCTGCGGGGCTTTTGAGGGCCGGGAAGCCCCGAATTCCTTGGAATGCTGCGGGAGGGAAGGGAGCGGGGAGGGGGGAGGATATTCCCAGCTCCAGGTTTTCCAGCCGGAAGATGGCAGCACTTCCCCGGGAGTGGGAACGGCTCCGTCCAACCCTCTGGAATCGGCTCCAACTTCTCCCGCTCCCAAATTCCTGCCGGGAGCCTCGGGAGCCCATTCCCTCCTCCGGCCGCCCATTCCACCTTTTCTTTGGGAAAAAAAAGTAAGTCGGCCCGGGAATATCCCGAGAATCTCGGGAGCCGCAATTCCAAGCGCCGCTCCCTGGCGATGCGAGAGGCGCTATTAATAAATCCCGGCGGATTTTGATTCCCTGAATTCCCTCCTCTCCAATGGAAAAGGGGATCTTTGGGAAGCGCGGGGAGGGGGGTGGGGAGGAGGCGCGGGGAGCAGCGGTTTCCCGGGAGCCGTTCCCGGAGCGACGGGATCGCCTCTGGAAAACGGAGCATGGGATGGCTCAGCCGCCTCCTCAGCCAGTTCTCCTGTGAGTGCCGGGAATGCGCCGGGATTTCGGGAATGGGGCCGGGATTGGGATGGGGAGAGCGCCTCGGGGTTGGGTTCCGGGCAGGGGATGGAAGCGGCGTTTTTCCGAAGGCTGATCCCAAACTTGTGTGGGCGAGGCGGGATGGGGACGAGGGGATGGAGTGGGAAAAAGGAGCGGGATGAGCGCGGGCCGATCCCATCCCAACTCCACGGAGCTTCCCGGAGGGATCCCGGAGCCGCTGGGATCCGATCCGCCAATCCCCGGGAGATTCCCGGCCCTGCGGATCCAGGATTCCAGCCCGGAGCCGTAGCGTGGGAATTGCGCATCTCCGTGCGTGGGAGAGCTCGGGAATCGGCGGGGATGGGAATGAGGGATCCAGCGATCCACGGAGGGATCCGCGTCCATCCCGGGCTCATCCCGGAGAGAGGGATCGGCCCGGGATCCCGGGATCCCTGCGCCTCGTCCGCTTGGGAGAAGGATTTGCCATCCCCTAAAAGTGAAATCAAGATGGATTATCCGGGACCCGGAATTCCGAGTGACGGGATAGCGGCGTGGCTGGAATTCGCCGTAGGTTTTGGGGAGCGGGGGAGCCCCGAATCCATTGGGAATCTTTCTCACCTCCCGGGGGTCGCGTCCCGGTTGTCCCACCTGGAGCGGGGGAAATCTGGGAGCAGCGGGGCAGGAGAGGGAGCTGAGGGAATGGGAATGGGAATGGGAATGGGAACGGGAATGGGAAGGAGCCGTGTGTCCCTGGACACCATTCCCGGGTGGATCCCACGCAGGGAAGGATCCGCTGTGCCGGGAATGGGGTGTGGGAATCCCGGGAGAGGCTGCAGCTCCGCAGGAATTCCCACCTGGAATTCAGGGACGCGCCCACCCCCCTGACCCCGCCAAGCCCCCATTCCCACCGGGAATTCCCGGCGCATCCCGGGATGGCAGCTGCGGGATGAGCGGCACCCCACGGCTCCCCTCCTCTTCCCGATTTTCCTCCTGGCATTCCCAGCGTTCCCTAAACCGCCCTGGGATCGGGATCGGAACTCGTCCCGCGGGAAGGCTCCACCGGGCGGAATTCCAAGGATCCCGGGGATCCCGGGATCGGGAAGGTGCCGCCGCTTCCCGGGGGAGTGGCGGCGCCCCGGGACCGCCTCCCGCTCCTTCCCCCTTCCTGCCGCGGCTCCTTCCGCGCCCCGGGAGCGGCTCCCGCATTTCCCGGGGTCCCGGAGCGGCTCCCGCATTTCCCGGGATCCGGGAGCGGCGCCAGGCTGGAGCGGGAAGGATTCCCCGGGATCCGCGCCCGAACTCCCGGCTGATCCCAAAGCTCCGCGGGCAGGTGAAGGATCCCGGTTTTTTTTTCCTGCTTCCCACTTTTTCTTCCCGGGAAACGCTTCCTGGAAGTGATTCCGGCACCCGCGGGATCTGATCCCAGTGGGAGCCAGAGGGACGGGGCAGGACACGGGGATTCTCCGGGAAGGTGAGAGAATTTCCCAACCTCGGGAAACGCCGGGAAGAGCCGAGGGAAGGGGAGCGGGAGTTGGGAATGGGAGCAGGAGTTGGGAATGGGAGCAGGAGTTGGGAATGGGAGCAGGAGTTGGAATGGGAGCAGGAGTTGGGAATGGGAGCAGGAGTTGGAATGGGAGCAGGAGTTGGGAATGGGAGCAGGAGTTGGGAATGGGAGCAGGAGTTGGGAATGGGAGCAGGAGTTGGGAAGGGGAGCAGGATCAGGAATGGGAGCAGGAGTTGGGAATGGGAGCAGGAGTTGGAATGGGAGCAGGAGTTGGGATTGGGAGCAGGAATGGGGGCAGGAGTTGGAATGGGAGCAGGAGTTGGAATGGGAGCAGGAGTTGGGAATGGGAGCAGGAGTTGGGAATGGGAGCAGGAGTTGGAATGGGAGCAGGAGTTGGAATGGGAGCAGGAGTTGGGAATGGGAGCAGGAGTTGGGAATGGGAGCAGGAGTTGGAATGGGAGCAGGAGTTGGAATGGGAGCAGGAATTGGGAATGGGAGCAGGAGTTGGAATGGGAGCAGGAGTTGGGAAGGGGAGCAGGATCAGGAATGGGAGCAGGAGTTGGGAATGGGAGTTGGGAATGGGAGCAGGATCAGGAATGGGAGCAGGAGTTGGAATGGGAGCAGGAGTTGGGAATGGGAGCAGGAGTTGGAATGGGAGCAGGAGTTGGGAATGGGAGCAGGAGTTGGAATGGGAGCAGGAGTTGGGAATGGGAGCAGGAGTTGGGAATGGGAGCAGGAGTTGGGAATGGGAGCAGGAGTTGGGAAGGGGAGCAGGATCAGGAATGGGAGCAGGAGTTGGGAATGGGAGCAGGAGTTGGAATGGGAGCAGGAGTTGGGATTGGGAGCAGGAATGGGGGCAGGAGTTGGAATGGGAGCAGGAGTTGGAATGGGAGCAGGAGTTGGGAATGGGAGCAGGAGTTGGAATGGGAGCAGGAGTTGGAATGGGAGCAGGAGTTGGAATGGGAGCAGGAGTTGGGAAGGGGAGCAGGAGTTGGAATGGGAGCAGGAGTTGGGATTGGGAGCAGGAGTTGGGAATGGGAGCAGGAGTTGGGAATGGGAGCAGGAGTTGGAATGGGAGCAGGAGTTGGGAATGGGAGCAGGAGTTGGAATGGGAGCAGGAGTTGGGAATGGGAGCAGGAGTTGGGAATGGGAGCAGGAGTTGGAATGGGAGCAGGAGTTGGAATGGGAGCAGGAGTTGGAATGGGAGCAGGAGTTGGGAAGGGGAGCAGGAGTTGGAATGGGAGCAGGATCAGCAATGGGAGCAGGAGTTGGAATGGGAGCAGGAGTTGGGAATGGGAGCAGGATCAGGAATGGGAGCAGGATCAGGAATGGGAGCAGGATCAGGAATGGGAGCAGGAGTTGGAATGGGAGCAGGAGTTGGGAATGGGAGCAGGAGTTGGGAATGGGAGTTGAGAATGGCAGCAGGAGTTGGGAATGGCAGCAGGATCAGGAATGGGAGCAGGAGTTGGGAATGGGAGTTGAGAATGGCAGCAGGAGTTGGGAATGGCAGCAGGATCAGGAGTGGGAGCAGGAGTTGGGAATGGGAGCAGGAGTTGGAATGGGAGCAGGAGTTGGGATTGGGAGCAGGAATGGGGGCAGGAGTTGGAATGGGAGCAGGAGTTGGAATGGGAGCAGGAGTTGGGAATGGGAGCAGGAGTTGGAATGGGGGCAGGAGTTGGAATGGGAGCAGGAGTTGGAATGGGAGCAGGAGTTGGAATGGGAGCAGGAGTTGGAATGGGGGCAGGAGTTGGAATGGGGGCAGGAGTTGGAATGGGAGCAGGAGTTGGAATGGGAGCAGGAGTTGGAATAGGAGCAGGATCAGGAATGGGAGCAGGATCAGGAATGGGAGCAGGATCAGGAATAGCAGTGGGAGTTCAGAATGAGAGCAGGAGTTGGGAGCAGTGGTCTCCGTCCCTTTCCCAACATTCTGGGCAGGAGGGAAAACAGGGATGAGCTCCCGGGAGATCGTGGAGGTGGAGTTGGGGCGCTTGGGAATTCGGGAATGCGAGGGCTGGGTGTGGCTGGAGATCAGGAATTCCCTGGGATCTGCTGGAATCGCGGCTTTCCAGGTGCTGGGGCAGTTCCAGCCACACAGGAAAGCGGGAATTGGGAATGTCGTGGGTCCGCTGGGGTTTGGTGCCTGATCCCGGGATTCACCCGGGATCCGCTCTGAGTCCGGGATCTGCAAGGATGATCCCAGTGCCAGATCACTGGGATGGGGATATCCAGGGAATGTCTGACCCTCGGACAGGCATTGGGAAGCTCCTGAGAGTGCTGGGAATGTCCCAAGGATGCGGCAGGGACATCCAGGGAATGTCTGAGCAGGAATTGGGAAGGATTTGGGAATCTCGGAGGTGCTGCAGGTGGGAAATCCTGGGATCGGGATCCGAATCCCGGCCTCCGGGATATCCAAATCCAGCCTCGAGGCTTTTCCAGGGGTCGGAATCCTTTGGCTTTTTCCCTGGCGGAAAAAATTTTCCCTTTATCCCACCAGGAAAATCTGGGAATTTTCCCTGTGAGATATCCATGGTTCCTCTGCCGGGGAAAGGGAGAAACCTGGGTTTTCCAGCGGGAAAATCCCACAGGGATAAAAGGAGATTTCCCCCTGGAAAATCCCGCTGGTTTGGCCGCGTTTTCTCCGGAATGGATCCCGGGAAGGACAGGAACGTCTGTGGGATCGTGGAGAGGCCGTTGGGGGAAGCGGCAGAAAAAAGGGAACAGGAACAGGAACAAGGTCGAGGCTCCCGACAGCCCCCGGGAAACCTCAGAAAAATCCGGGGTTTTGGGCCCGAAAATTTGTCCCGGCAAAAATTCCGGAGTTTTGGGCCCGAAAATTCATCCCGGCAAAAATTCCGGAGTTTTGGGCCCGAAAATTCGTCCCGGCAAAAATTCTGGAGTCCGCTGGGAAAATCCCGGCTGGAGCATTCCGGGGAGGGCGGGAAGCACCGGGAAGGGGGGGTTGGGATGGGAAGGAAGTGCCGCCATTCCGGGAATTCCCAGAAATCCCAGAAATCTGGGAAAACCGGGATAGCTGGGATAGCTGGAGGGGGGGAGTTGTTATATCCTGGGAAAACAGAGTCCAGGGCTGGGAAGTGATTCCCAGGGCCGTGGATTCCATGGGAGTTTCCTGGGATCCGATTTCTCCCTGCCTTTATCCTGGTGGGATCCCGATCCCAGATTTGGGATCTCCTGGATTATCCAGGTGCAGTCCAACATTTTCCAGCTCTAGATCGAGGCTGGAAAATTGGGAATGTCGATGTAAATACAGGGAGTTGCTTCCTTCGGGATTATTCCAAGGAGGAATGTTCCTGCAAAAAAGTGGGAATGGGATTTTAGGTAAAAAATGAGGGTTTTTGGGATTCTGGGATTGACGTTGGACATGTGGGAAGGATGGAAATGTGGGAATGATGGAAATGTTGGAATGAGGGATCTGTGGGAATGAGGGATCCGTGGGAATGATGGACACCTGGGATTTGGGATCGATCCCTGCCCGGATGCAAATCCGGGAATGAGGTGGAGAAGGAAAAAGAGAAAGAAAAGGAGGAGGAAAAAGGGTGGGAAAGGATCAGAATTCCAGGCCCTTCCCTTTCCCGCTGGGAATTTCCCCCCGGCAGAACCCAGGGATTTATCCCTAAAAACCAAATCCCTGAGGGATTCCAGGTGGGAAATCCCCTCCCTCCATCCCCAAATCCTTCCCCGGCTGGAGGAGGCTCAGGAATTCTCCCCTGGATCTGCTCCTGCCGGGAATGGGAATTCCAGGATTTTTTTTTTCCTTTCCTGTGGAATAAAGGCCGTGGATTTCCCCCAAACTGAGCCGGATTCCCTCTGGAAAAGCAGAATTCCCACATTTTGCCGGCCTGGAATGCCGGGAGGGGCAGATTTGAAGCCGTTTGGGATCTTACGGATAATAAAATGTTTGGGATCGCGGGAATAGGGACGGGCTGGGATCCGCTAACGAACTTCCCAAGGTAATTAAGAGGGATCCCGGAAATCCGGGAAGGGAAACGAAGATCCCGCAATTCCCGAGGGATGCCAGGGAATCTCAGCCCCCCGCTTCATTCCCAAATCCTGCCGGAATTCCTCTCCCGCTCCCCGCTGGAAGGATTTTGGGAACGCTGCTCCCCAGGGCGGAGCTTTTTTTCCCTGTCGGAATTCCATGGATTTGGCTGGATCCCATCCCGTCCCTCCCACACCATCCCGGGACACATCCCCAACCTCCCTCAAGGATTTTCCACCTCCCAGGATGGATTTTTTGGGGAGCTTTTCCCGATTTTTAACCCTTTCCCTTCTCGGTTGTGCCGTTCCCGGTGGGAAAAGCATTGGACCCGTTTGGGTTTTCTTTTTTTTTGGGAATTCCCATGGAAAAATCCGCGTGGCGAGGGATAATGACGTCGTTAATTGTAGGAATTAATGGATGATCCATGATTTGGGAATGTGGCCCCTCAGGTCTTAATCCCGAGTCAGGACAGGCTGGAAAATGAATTCCCAGGTTTTTCCAGGATCGTTTTCGGGCAGGGAACAGGTGGAGGCAAGGGGAGGGGGAGGGGTCTTAAAATGGGAATTCCGTCTTTTCCGGGCTGAAAAACTCAGGATTTGGGATTTTCCAAAGCCTGGGGCTGCTTTGGGATGACTTTCCCTGGGATCGCTCCCAGCCGGAGCAGCTGGAACAGCCAAAGCCTCCATCGGGATGGAGATCAGAAGGGATCGTTTGGAAAAACCGGGGGGGGGGAAATTCCCAGAAACTTGGGAATTTTCCCTTCCCCCCGATCCCACGGGATTCCTGGGACTCCGCGGAATTCCTGGGACCCCCATGGAATTCCTGGGATTGGCTGTGGGGCTGGGAACGATGTGGTTGGGAACAGAGAGGTTTTATGGATCGCGAATCTCATTCCCAAACCCCCCCCAAAAAAAGCGGGATCGAGGATCCCTGAGCCCTCCTGGGAAGATTCCCAGCAGCATCCCCCGATCCCACGGAATTCCTGGGACCCCGCGGAATTCCTGGGATTGGCTGCAGGGCTGGGAACGAGGCAGTTTGGAACAGAGAGTTTTTATGGATCGGGAATCTCATTCCCAAAAGCGGGATCGAGGATCCCTGAGCCCTCCTGGGAAGATTCCCAGCAGCATCCCCCGATCCCATGGAATTCCTGGGACCGCACGGGATTCCTGGGATTGGCTGCGGGGCTGGAAATGATGCGGTTGGGAACAGAGAGTTTTTATGGATCGGGAATCTCATTCCCAAAAGCGGGATCGAGGATCCCTGAGCCCTCCTGGGAAGATTCCCATCAGCATCCCCCGATCCCACGGAATTCCTGGGACCCCGCGGAATTCCTGGGATTGGCTGCGGGGCTGGGAAGGAGGCGGTTGGGAACAGAGAGGTTTTATGGATCGGGAATCTCATTCCCAAAAGCGGGATCGAGGATCCCTGAGCATCCTGGAAAGATTCCCAGCAGCATCCCGGAATTCCAGGGCTGATCCCATCTGGAGAGCTGTTCCCCCGCAGATGGCCGATCCCATCGCGAGCTCCGGAACATCGGGAACGCGGAGCTCCGTCCCTGTTCCCTGCTTTCCCTGCTCCTGAGTCATTCCCTGCGTGGGATTCCCGGCACGGCTCCCGGCGGGGGTCGCGCGTTCCCGGGAAGCGGCGGGGGAGAGGGGGAAGGAATGGGGAAAAATGGGATGCAGGGGGAAAAGTGGGATGCAGGGGAAATGGGATGCGGGGGGAATGGGATATGGGGAAATGGGATGCAGAGGGAAAAATGGGATACAGGGAAAATGGGATGCAGGGAAAAATGGGATACGGGGGAAAATGGGATACGGGGGAAAATGGGATACGGGGGAAAACAGGGTGCAGGGAAAAATGGGATACGGGGAAAATGGGATACGGGGGAAAATGGGATACAGGGGAAATGGGAAGCAGAGGAAATGGGATACAGGGATAATGGGATGCAGGGGAAATGGGGTGCAGGGAAAAATGGGATGCAGAGGGAAAAACGGGATACAGGGGAAAAATGGGATACGGGGGAAAATGGGGTGCAGGGAAAAATGGGATACAGGGAAAATGGGGTGCAGGGAAAATGGGATGCAGAGGGAAAAACGGGATACGGGGGGAAATGGGATACGGGGGGAAAACAGGGTGCAGGGAAAAATGGGATACAGGGAAAATGGGGTGCAGGGAAAATGGGATACAGGGAAAATGGGATGCAGGGAAAAATGGGATACAGGGAAAGTAGGATTTTTAAGGGGAATGGGATATAGGGAAAAATGGGATACAGGGGGAAAAATGGGAAGCAGGGAAAATGGGAAGCAGAGGAAATGGGATAGAGGGATAATGGGATGCAGGGAAAATGGGGTGCAGGGAAAATCGGATACAGGGGAATGGGATACAGGGGGAAATGGGATGTAGGGGAAATGGGGTACAGGAGGAATGGGATACCGGGGAAAAAACGGGATGCAGGGAAAATGGGATACCGGGGAAATGGGATAGAAGGAAAATGGGATACAGGGGAAATGGGATGCAGGGGGAAAAATGGGATGCAGGGAAAAAACGGGATGCAGGGGGGAAAATGGGATACAGGGGAAGTGGGATATAGGGAAAAATGGGGTGCAGGGAAAATGGGGTGGAGGGGAAATGGGGTGCAGGGAAAAAAGTGGGATAGAGGGATAATGGGATGCAGGGAGGGAAATGGCATGCAGGGGGAAAATGGGATACAGGGAAAATGCGGTGCAGGGAAAAATGGGATACAGGGATAATGGGATGCAGGGAAAATGGGGTGCAGGGGAAACATGGGAAACAGGGAAAAATGGGATACAGGGGGAAAAAATGGGAAGCAGGGAAAAAGTGGGATACAGGGATAATGGGATGCAGGGGAAATGGGATACAGGGGGAAAATGGAATACAGAGGGAAATGGCATATAGGGATCATGGGGTGCAGGGAAAATGGGATGCAGGAAAAGTGGGATACAGGGAAAAAATGGGAATCGGGGAAAAACGGGATGCAGGGATAAAACGGGATACAGGGGAAAAAGTAGGATACAAGGAAAATGGGGTGCAGGGGAAAATGGGATACAGGGAAAACATGGGAATTGGGGAAAAATGGGATAGGGGGGAAAAATGGGAAGCAGGGAAAATGGGATACAGGGGAAATGGGATACAGGGGGAAATGGGCTACAGGGGGAAATGGGATACAGGGGAAATGGGATACAGGGGAAATGGGATACAGGGGAAATGGGGTGCAGGGGAAAAAGTGGGATACAGGTATGATGGGATGCAGGGGGAAATAGGATTCAGGGAAAATGGGATACAGGGAAAGTGGGATGCAGGGACAATGGGATGCAGGGGGCAAAATTGGATACAGGGGAAAAATGGGATGCAGGAAAAGTGGGGTACAGGGAAAAATGAGATGCAGGGGAAATGGAATGCAGGGGGAAGAATGGGATACACGGGGAAAAATGGGATGCAGAGGAAATGGGGTGCAGGGAAAAAGTGGGATACAGGGATGATGGGATGGAGGGAGGGAAATGGCATGCAGGGGAAAAGATGGGATACAGGGAAAAATGGGATACAAGGGAAATGGAATGCAGGGAAAAAATGGGATTCAGGGGAAAAATGGGATACGGGGAAAATGGGGTACAGGGAAAAAATGGGACACAGGGAAAATGGGATGCAGGGAAAATGGGATACAGGGAAAACATGGGAAACGGGGAAAAATGGGATACAGGGGGAAAAAATAGGAAGCAGGGAAAATGGGATACAGGGGAAATGCGAAGCAGAGGAGATGGGATACAGGGATAATGGGATGCAGGGAAAATGGGGTGCAGGGAAAAATGGAATACAGGGGAATGGGATACAGGGAAAATGGGGTGCAGGGAAAATGGGGTGCAGGGAAAATGGGATACAGGGGAAAAAGTGGGATACAGGTATGATGGGATGCAGGGGGAAATGGGATTCAGGGAAAGTGGGATGCAGGGAAAAATGGGATGCAGGGACAATGGGATACAGGGGAAAAATGGGAAGCAGAGGAGATGGGATGCACGAGGACATGGGAAGTACAGGAAAATGGGATGTGGGAGCAGATGGGATGGAAGGAAAATGGGATGGAGATGGAAGGGAAAGGGAGATGGGATTCAGGAGGTGATGGAAGCACCTCCTGGAAAATGGGATGCAGGGGGAGAGGAGAACCACGGGAAAATGTGATGAAGGTGGGAATGGGAAACGGAATGGGATGCGTAGAGAAATGGGGAACAGGGGGACGTGGGAAGCACAGGAAAATGGGATACGAGAGAGATGGGAAGCAGCAGGAGGAGGAGGGAAACAGGGAAAATGGGATGCAGGGGAGATGGGATTCAAGAGGTGATGGGAAGCAGGGAAAATGGGATGCAGGGGAGATGGGATTCAAGAGGTGATGGGAAGCAGGGAAAATGGGATGCAGGGGGAAATGGGAAGCAGCGGAGATGGGATGCACGGGAAAATGGGATGCAGGAGGAGGAGGGAGACAGGGAAAATGGGATGCAGGTGGTGATGAGGTGCAGGGAAAATAGGATGCAGGCAGAGAGGAGAAAGACGGGAAAACGGGATGAAGGTGGGAATGGGAAACGGGATGGGCGGCATGGAGAAACGGGGAGCAGGGAGAGATGGGAAGCATGGGAAAATGGGATACGAGAGAGATGGGATGCGGGGAAAATGGGATGCAGGGAAAATGGGATACGAGAGAGATGCGATGCGGGGAAAATGGGATGCAGGGAAAATGGGATGCAGGGGAAACGGGATGTAGATGGAAGGGAAAGGGATATGGGATTCAGGAGGCGATGGGAAGCACGGGAAAATGGGGAGCAGAGGAGATGGGATGGAAGAGGAGGAGGAAAACAGGGGAAGTGGGATGCAGATGGAGTTAGGAATGAGGGAAAATGGGATGCAGGAGGAGGAGGGAAACAGGGAAAATGGGATGCAGGTGGAAATGGGAAGCAGAGGAAATGGGATACAGGGAAAAATGGGATGCAGGTGGTGATGAGGTGCAGAGAAAATGGGATGCAGGTGGAGTTGGGAATGAGGGAAAATGGGATGCAGGTGGGAATGGGAATGACGGAAAATGGGACACAGGGGAGATGGGAATGAGGGAAAATGGGATGAAGGTGGGAATGGGAATGAGGGAAAAAGGGATGCAGGGGAGATGGGATTCAGGAGGTGATGGGAAGCATGGGAAAATGGGAAGCACGGGAAAATGGGATTCAGGAGAGATGGGAAGCAGGAGGAGGAGGGAAACAGGGAAAATGGGATGCAGGTGGTGATGAGGTGCAGGGAAAATGGGATGCAGGGGAGATGGGAATGAGGGAAAATGGGACGCAGGGGAGATGGGATGTGTGGAAAAATGGGGAGCAGGAGGTGAGGAGCAGGTAGAGACAGGAAATGGGAAATGGGAAGCACGGGAAATGGGATGCAGATGGAATTGGGAATGACAGAAAATGGGATGAAGGTGGGAAAGGGAAATGGGATGGGGTGCATGGAGAAATGGGGAGCGGGGGGAGATGGGAAGCATGGGAAAATGGGATACGAGAGAGATGGGAAGCAGGAGGAAGAGGAGGGAAACAGGGAAAATGGGATGCGGGTGGATTTGGGAATGAGGGAAAATGGGATGAAGGTGGAAATGGGAATGAGGGAAAATGGGATGCAGGGGAGATGGGATTCAGGAGGTGATGGGAAGCACGGGAAAATGGGATGCAGGTGGAAATGGAAAGCAGAGGAGATGGGAAGCAGGGGAAATGGGATGCAGGGGGAGAGGAGAAAGACGGGAAAACGGGATGAAGGTGGGAATGGGAAACGGGATGGGATGCGTGGAGAAATGGGGAGCAGGGAGAGGTGGGAAGCATGGAAAAATAGGATACGAGAGAGATGGGATGCGGGGAAAATGGGATGCAGGGGAAACGGGATGTAGATGGAAGGGAAAGGGATATGGGATTCAGGAGGTGATGGGAAGCACGGGAAAATGGGGAGCAGAGGAGATGGGATGGAAGAGGAGGAGGAAAACAGGGAAAATGGGATGCAGATGGAGTTAGGAATGAGGGAAAATGGGATGCAGGAGGAGGAGGGAAACAGGGAAAATAGGACGCAGGTGGAAATGGGGAGCAGAGGAGATGGGATACAGGGAAAAAATGGGATACAGGTGGTGATGAGGTGCAGAGAAAATGGGATGCAGGTGGAGTTGGGAATGAGGGAAAATGGGATGCAGGTGGGAATGGGAATGACGGAAAATGGGACACAGGGGAGATGGGAATGAGGGAAAATGGGATGAAGGTGGGAATGGGAATGAGGGAAAAAGGGATGCAGGGGAGATGGGATTCAGGAGGTGATGGGAAGCATGGGAAAATGGGAAGCACGGGAAAATGGGATTCAGGAGAGATGGGAAGCAGGAGGAGGAGGGAAACAGGGAAAATGGGATGCAGGTGGTGATGAGGTGCAGGGAAAATGGGATGCAGGGGAGATGGGAATGAGGGAAAATGGGACGCAGGGGAGATGGGAATGAGGGAAAATGGGACGCAGGGGAGATGGGATGTATGGAAAAATGGGGAGCAGGAGGTGAGATGCAGGTAGAGACAGGAAATGGAAAATGGGAAGCACGGGAAATGGGATGCAGATGGAATTGGGAATGACAGAAAATGGGATGAAGGTGGGAAAGGGAAATGGGATGGGGTGCATGGAGAAATGGGGAGCGGGGGGAGATGGGAAGCATGGGAAAATGGGATACGAGAGAGATGGGAAGCAGGAGGAAGAGGAGGGAAACAGGGAAAATGGGATGCGGGTGGATTTGGGAATGAGGGAAAATGGGATGAAGGTGGAAATGGGAATGAGGGAAAATGGGATGCAGGGGAGATGGGATTCAGGAGGTGATGGGAAGCACGGGAAAATGGGATGCAGGTGGAAATGGAAAGCAGAGGAGATGGGAAGCAGGGGAAATGGGATGCAGGGGGAGAGGAGAAAGACGGGAAAACGGGATGAAGGTGGGAATGGGAAACGGGATGGGATGCGTGGAGAAATGGGGAGCAGGGAGAGGTGGGAAGCATGGAAAAATAGGATACGAGAGAGATGGGATGCGGGGAAAATGGGATGCAGGGGAAACGGGATGTAGATGGAAGGGAAAGGGATATGGGATTCAGGAGGTGATGGGAAGTACGGGAAAATGGGGAGCAGAGGAGATGGGATGGAAGAGGAGGAGGAAAACAGGGAAAATGGGATGCAGATGGAAATGGGAGGCAGGGAAAAAATGGGATGCAGGGTGGAGTTGGGAATGAGGGAAAATGGGATGCAGGTGGAGTTGGAATGCTGGGATAGATGGGATACAGGAAACTGGGATGCAGGGAAGATGGGGTGCAGGGATTCCGCGATTCCCTCGGGAATGGGACGCAGGGAAGATGGGATGTGGGTCTCTGCCCAGCCCTGCTCCCGAACCCGCCCGCTCCACTCTTTTCCCAGGCTGGAAAAGAGGGAATAACCACCCGGAGCGGGGAATAATCCCATGGCACGGTGGGAGTCGGATGGGATCTGGGGGATCCTGGGAATGTTCCCGGCTGCCTTTGGGAGCTCCTGGGAGCGGGAAGGGGTTTGGGATCCCTGAGGAGAGGGATCAGCTCCTCTATTGCTGCTCCAAACGCTTTCCCGGGAATCTTGTCCCATCCCGGAATGGGAAAGGGGCAGAGGCTGGAGCTCGGCTCTGACCGCCGCGAGAATTCCAGGGTTTTGTGGTGCCAGGGGCGGCTGGAGCCGGGCTGGGAGAGCTGGGAATGCTCAGCTGGGGAAGGGAAGATCCAGGGAATCCTCGGAGCCTTTTCCAGAGCTTTCCAGGGGCTCCAGGAGAGCTGGAGAGGGATTTGGGAAAAGGGCTGGGACACAGGGAATGGCTTCCCACTGGGAAAGGGGAGCTTGGGCTGGGATCTTGGGAATTAGGAATTCCCGGCTGGGCTGCAATTCCCAGGGAAGCTGTGGATCCCTGGCAGTGCCCCAGGATGGATTTGGATTCCCCTGGGATGGCGGGATTGGATCGGGATGGGAATGGGATGGGATTTGGGGCCCACGGATCCCAAAGCATTCCGGGATTCTGGGCTGGAGGACACTGGGAATCCATGGCGAGGGATTTGGATGGAAGTCGGGGATGGCAAAGGGAAGGGAGAGCCTTCCTGGAGTGCCGAGATTGCCAGGGAAGCTCCTGGATGCCGAAATTCCTTGGCAGGGAGGAGTTGGGGTGGGGATGGATGGGATCTGGGAAAGCTGGGAGAGCTGGGAATGCTCAGAGGGATTGCCCTGGGAAAGGGAGAGTGCTTGGGACTGGGGAAGGGATTCCCAAATGGGCTGCCATTCCCAGGGAATGTCCCAGGATGGATTGGGATCCCCCTGGGATTTTGGGAGGCGTCGGGGCTGGAATGGGATGGGATTTGAGGTCCCTTCCCGTCCAAACCATTCCGTGATTCCGAGCGTGCCGGGATGGTCAGATCCCCGCGGGTGATCCCTCGGGGATCTCCCATCCCCATTCCCAGTTAATTCCAGCGGGAATTCGCTGGTCCCAGTGGGATTGGAGCGGGGGCCGCTCCGGCTGTTCCCCGGGAAACCGAGCGATGATCCCGTGAGTCACTGGAACACCTGCACGGATGGGGAAAAGGGAAAAGGGCTGGAATCCGCGCCGGAGCCTCCCCCCGGGAACGGTGAGTCAGCCCGGGATCCGCGCTCTGCTCCCGGGATTCGGTTTTCCCGGGATGGAGCCGGGATCCAACGGGATCCGGTTTGGATGCTACAATGAGGGTTGGGAGCTCGGGACACGGTCCGGGGTCACCGCTGTCCCCCATTCCCAAAATTCCTGCAGGATTCCCGTGTCCCATTCCCCCAGATGAGTCCCAGGTCACCGCCATCCCCCCATTCCCGAATTCCTGCAGATTTCCACATCCCATTCCCAAAATCCCTGCAGGATTCCCGTGTCCCATTCTTGGTAAGTCCCAGGTCACTGCTGTCCCCCATTCCCAATTCCTGAAGATTTCCACATCCCATTCCCAAATTTCTGCAGGATTCCCATGTCCCATTCCCGGTAAATCCCAGGTCACTGCTGTCCCCCCATTCCCAAATTCCTGCAGATTTCCATATCCTATTCCCCCCATTCCCAAATTCCTGCAGGATTCCCATGTCCCATTCCCCCCATTCCCAAATTCCTGCAGGATTCCCGTGTCCCATTCCCTCAGGTGAATCCCAGATCACCACTGTCCCCTCATTCCCAAATTCCTGCAGATTTCCACATCCCATTTCCAAATCCCTGCAGGATTCCCATGTCCTGTTCCCCCATTCCCAAATTCCCGCAGATTTCCATATCCCATTCCCAAATTCCCGCAGATTTCCATATCCCATTCCCGAATTCCCGCAGATTTCCATATCCCATTCCCAAATTCCCGCAGATTTCCAAATCCCATTCCCAAATTCCCGCAGATTTCCCGTGTCCCACTCCCACCCAGCAATGGCAGAGCTTTGGGATTGTGGCGTCCCTGGTGGGATCTGGGATTTGGGGTTTGGAGAGGAGCAGGAATTCCAGCGGCTCTGCCTGGGACCCGCACTGGGACCGTCCGAACTGGTCCCAGTGCCGGTTCTGGGTCCCGGTGTCGGTCCCGGGTTGGGTGCTGGTGCTGGGTGCTGGTTCTGGTTCTGAGCGCCGCTGTTGGGTGCCGGTCCTGGTGCCGGTCCCGGTTTGGGTGCCGGCGTTGGGTGCTGGGTCCCGGTGCCGGTTCCAGTCCTGGGTCCCGGTGCCGGTTCCAGTCCTGGGTCCCGGTGCCAGTGCCAGTCCTGGGTCCCGGTGCCGGTTCCAGTCCTGGGTCCCGGTGCCGGTTCCAGTCCTGGGTCCCGGTGCCGGTTCCAGTCCTGGGTCACGGTGCCGGTTCCAGTTCTGGGTCCCGGTGCCGGTGCCTCTGTTGGATGCTGGGTGCCCAGCCCGGTGCCGGTTCTGGGTCCCGGTGCCAGTTCTGGGTCCCGGTGCCGGTTCTGGGTGTTGGTTCCGGTTCTGGGTGCCTCTGTTGGGTGCCGGGTGCCAGTCCCCGTCCCAGTTCTGGGTACCGGTCCCGGTGCCGGTTCTGGGTGCTGGTTCTTGGTCCCGGTTCTGGGTGCCGGTGCCTGTCCCGGTTCCGGTTCTGGGTGCCGGTGCCAGTTCCAGTGCCTCCGCTGGGTGCTGGTTCTGGGTCCCGGTTCTGGGTGCCGGTGCCGGTTCTCGGTGCTGGTGCCATTTCTGGGTGCCGGTCCCGGGTGCCGGTCCCGGGTGCCGGTCCCGGGTGCCGGTTCTGGGTGCCGGTTCTGGGTGCCGGTCCCAGTCCCGGTTCTGGGTGCCGGTTCCGGTCCCGGCTCCTCCGCCGCGTGCCGGTGCCGGTTCTGGGTGCCGGTTCTGGGTCCCGGTCCCAGTCCCGGTTCTGGGTGCCGGTCCCGATTCTGGTTCTGGGTGCCGGTTCTGGGTGCCGGTTCTGGGTGCCGGTCCCGGTCCCAGTCCCGGTTCTGGGTGCCGGTCCCGATTCTGGTTCTGGGTGCCGGTTCTGGGTGCCGGTTCTGGGTGCCGGTCCCGGTCCCAGTCCCGGTTCTGGGTGCCGGTTCTGGATGCCGGTTCCGGTGCCGGTTCTGGGTGCCGGTGCTGGTTCTGGGTGCCGGTCCCGGTCCCAGTCCCGGTTCTGGGTGCCGGTCCCGGTGCCGGTCCCGGTGCCGGTTCTGGGTGCCGGTTCTGGATGCCGGTGCCGGTTCTGGATGCCGGTTCTGGATGCCGGTTCCGGTCCCGGCTCCTCCGCCGCGTGCCGGTGCCTCTGCGCACCCGTGTCGGTCACAGCAGGAAGCGCCGCCCGCGCGGGCCCGGCGCGGGGACAGCGGCGACAGCGGGGCCGCCCCGTGGGGACATCGGCGACAGCGGCGACAGCGGCCACCCGTCCGTGAGTGCCGCGCGCCCCGGGAATTCCCCGGGAATTCCCGGGAATTCCGGCGGGACGAGCCCCTCACCTGGAGGAGGGGGCGGGCGCAGGGCGGGTCCCGGGAAAGCTCATCCCGGAGAATTCCCGCGGGGATCGGCACCGGGAGGGCGGGGAGGGGTCCCCAATGTCACCGCGGTGCCACCGCGGGCCGGGCTTGGGGACAGCGCCCGAGGGGGCGACACCGGGCCGGGGGAAGCGAACTTTTCCCGGAGCCACCGGGGGAACTTCCTGGTGCGGGAGGTGGCCCCGGGCCCGCGGGGACTTTTCCGGGTGCCACCGGCGGGAGATGGCGACCGGAGCCGGCGGGGGTGGCACGAGGGGACACGGAGGGGACACGGAGGGGACGTTGGTGGCGGCGGTGGCAGCGCCGGGCTCGATTGCGTTTCCTCAGTGTCCCCTGACCGGGGTTGCGTCACGGGGAACCGGGGACCGAGCGTGGGGAAGTGTCCCCAAGGCGGAGGGGAGGTGACAGGGGTTGGAGGGGGTGACATCCTGAGCGCCGTGTCCCCTCCCGGGACGCTTTTCCAGCTTTTCCCGGTGCGGAACTGGTAGGGATGGGATTGGGATTGGGATTGGATTGAGATGGGATTGGGATGGGATTGGGATTGGGATGGCGCGGCCAGGGGGGTTCGGTGGGAAGGATGGCATTGTCCCTCGTGGCCGTGAGTGGACATCGATGTCCCTTGGTGTCCCCAGATGTGGCCATGAGGGACAGCGAGATTGTCCCTGGGACATCCCGTGGGATTTCCATGGGATGATCCATGGGATATTCTGTAGGATTTTCCATGGGATATTCTATAGGATGCTCCATGGGATGATCCATAGGATTTTCCATGGGATGATCCATGGGATATTCTGTAGGATTTTCCATGGGATATTCTATAGGATGCTCCATGGGATGATCCATAGGATTTTCCATGGGATGATCCATGGGATATTCTGTAGGATTTTCCATGGGATATTCTATAGGATGCTCCATGGGATGATCCATAGGATTTTCCATGGGATGATCCATGGGATATTCTGTAGGATTTTCCATGGGATATTCTATAGGATGCTCCATGGGATGATCCATGGGATGATCCATAGGATGCTCCCTGTGTCCCGCCCCCCTCCAGGATCCCCCATCAGCGCAGGGACACCGAGGGGACATCCAGCCCTGCTCCTGTCCCCTTGGGAATGGGGCTGGGGGTGGGAGGAAAGCCGGGAATGAAGAAAAAGCGGGGAAAAAACCCGAAATTTGGTATTTTCGCTCCCCGAAAAATCGCAGCTGTGTCCGCTCTCATCCCCGCTCCCGAGGGCTGGATTTGGGATCGATCCCACCCGCCCGGAGGATCCCTCGGACCCCGAACCGATCCGAGGTTTTCTTTGGGTTGGGATGGGCGCGGATGGGGACTGAAAGGGCCGAGGTGGGGGAGGTGACCCGGCGGTCCCCGCGCCGCTCTTGTGGCCACCTGGGGAGGGGACGTGGCCCCGAGTGGCCCCAGGAGGGTGCAGAGGATGTGGCTTGCTCAGAGCCGGCCCCGAGAGGCCCCGAGCGCCCCGGGGGTGGAAAGAACAAAAAACCCCAAAACCCCAAAACTCTGAGGCGAAAAAACACCCCCCCATGAGAATGAAAAAATCCCAAACAGGGTTGGGGTGGGGGAGAGCTTAAACCCCATCCCGGTGCAATCCCGACCCTTTCCCCAGTCCCAGGGGGATCCCAATCCATCCTGGGACATTCCCGGGATCCACAGCTTCCCCGGGAATGTCAGCCCATTTGGGAATCCCTTCCCCAGTCCCAAGCACTCTCCCCTTTCCCAGGGCAATCCCTCTGAGCATTCCCAGCTCTCCCAGCTTTCCCAGATCCCATCCATCCCCACCCCAACTCCTCCCTGCCAAGGAATTTCGGCATCCAGGAGCTTCCCTGGCAATCTCGGCACTCCAGGAAGGCTCTCCCTTCCCTTTGCCATCCCCGACTTCCATCCAAATCCCTCGCCATGGATTCCCAGTGTCCTCCACCCCAGAATCCCGCAATGCTTTGGGATCCGTGGGCCCCAAATCCCATCCCATTCCCATCCCAATCCAATCCCGCGATCCCAGGGGGATCCAAATCCATCCTCGGGCACTGCCAGGGATCCACAGCTTCCCTGGGAATTCCGTGCCGGGGAAGAATTCCCTCCTGTCCGGGAGGCGCCTCAGAGCCTCTTTCCCCGCGCCCTTGGAAAACCAAATTGCAGCTCCGAGGATTCCCTGGATCCTTCTCCTCTCCCGCGGAGCATTCCCAGCTCTCCCAGCCCCGGGAGCATCCCCTGAACGGCCCCTCCGGAGCGGCTGCGGCTCCCGGGCGGCTCCCGGTGAGGTTTAATCGTTAACCTGCGCTCCCTCCGGGCGGCGATCCAGGATCCGCCGGCTGAGGAATTCCACATTCCAGAGGCTCGGCCGCACCTTTGCTCCCGGCGCGTGACGCGGCCCGGAAAAGCCAACCCGGGGCGATCCCCAGATCCTCGGGAGTGGCGGAATTCGGGATCCGCTGGATCACCGAGACCCCCGCTCCCCATCCCGGGTTTTTCCCGTTTCCCCTCTGGCGCCGGTGGTGGTTTTTTTTTGAGGGGTTTTGGGGTTTTTTGGGGGTTTTTTCCTGGAAAAATGGAGGAGGAAATGGATGTGAATCGGGGTGGGGGTGGGGGTGACACTGTGGGGGTGACAAGGGCATGGAGGTGTCACTGTGGAGGTGACAAGGACATGGAGGTGTCGCTGTGGAGGTGACAAGGACACTGCAGGTGTCACTGTGGAGGTGACAAGGACATGGAGGTGTCACTGTGGAGGTGACAAGGACACAGAGGTGTCACTTCCGGAGGTCACAGGGACACAGGGACAGCACTCTGGAGGTGACAAGGACACTGCAGGTGTCACTCTGGAGGTGACAAGGACACGGAGGTGTCACTGTGGAGGTGACAAGGACACAGAGGTGTCACTTCTGGAGGTCACAGGGACACAGGGACAGCACTCTGGAGGTGACAAGGACACTGCAGGTGTCACTCTGGAGGTGACAAGGACACTGCAGGTGTCGCTGTGGAGGTGACAAGGACATGGAGGTGTTGCTGTGGAGGTGACAAGGGCACTGCAGGTGTCACTCTGGAGGTGGCAAGGACACGGAGGTGACAAGGACACGGAGGTGTGGCTTTGGAGGTGACAGGAGCATGGAGATGTCACTCTGGAGGTGACAAGGACACGGAGGTGTCACTCTGGGGGTGACAGGGACATGGAGGTGTCACTGTGAAGCTGACAGCAACATGGAGATGTCACTGTGGAGGTGACACGGACACGGAGGTGTCACTGGGGGTGACAAGGACACTGCAGGTGTCACTCTGGGGATGGCAGGGATGTGAAGATGTCACTCTGGAGGTGACAAAGACACAAGGGTGTTGCTGTGGAGGTGACAGGAACATGGAGATGTCACTGTGGAGGTGACAAGGACACAGAGGTGTCACTCTGGGGGTGACAAGGACACTGAGGTGCCACTCTGGGGGGTGACAAGGAGAGGGAAGGGTTGCTGTGGAGGTGACAAGGACACAGAGGTGTCACTCTGGGGGTGACAGGGATGTGGAGATGTCACTGTGGAGGTGACAAGGACACTGCACGTGTCGTTGTGGAGGTGACAGGGACAAGGAGGTGTTGCCGTGGAGGTGACAAGGACACTGCAGGTGTCACTGTGGAGGTGACAAGGACACAGAGGTGTCACTGTGGAGGTGACAAGGACTTGGCGATGTCACTGTGGAGGTGACAGGGACATGGAGGTGTCCATGTGGCAGTGACAATGACACAGGTGTTGCTCTGGCCATGGTGGGGACATCCTTTCCCACTTTCCTTCCCCCTTTTTCTCCCCTTTTTTCCCTGTTCCCCCCCATTTTTTCCCCTTTTCCCCCTTTCCCCCCACTTTTTCCCCATTTTCCCCCTTTTTTCCCCATTTTCTCCCCTTTTCTCTCCGTTCCCCCCTTTTCTCCCCCCCTTCCCCCCCTTTTTTCGCCTTTTCCCAACCTTCCCCCCCCCTTTTTTTGCTCTTATTCCCCCTTCTTCCCCTTTTCCCCCTTTTTTCCTCCCCTTTTTTCCTAATTTTTCCCCCATTTTCCCACCGTTTTCTCCTCCCTTTCCCCCCCCTTTTTCCTCCCCACCCCCCATTTTCCCCGCTTTCTCCCCTTTTCCCCTTTCCCCTTCCCCCCCTTTTCCCCCATTTTCCCCCCCTTTTTTCCTCTTTTTCCCCATTTCCCCCCCTTTTTCCCCTTTTCCCTTTTTCCTCCCATTTTTCCCCCTTTTTCCCCCTTCCTCCCCTTTCCCACCCTTTTTTCCCATTTTTCCCCTTTTCCCCTTTTCCCCGCCTTTTTCCTCCCCTTTTTCCCCATTTCCCCCCCTTTTATTCCCCCCTTTTTTCCCTTTCCCCCTTCCCCCCCTTTTTTTCCCTGTTTTTCCACCTTTCCCCCCTTTTTCCATTCCCTTCCCCTCCTTCCCCCCCTTTTTCCTCCCCTTTTTTCCCCATTTTTCCCCCCTTTTTTTCCCAGTTTTCCCTTTTCCCCTCTTTTCCTACCCGTTTCCCCCCCATTTTCTCCCCCCTTTTTCCCCCTTCCCCCCTTTTATCCCCCCTTCTCCCCCCCTTCCCCCTTTCCCTTCCCCCCCTTTCTCCCCCCTTTCCCCTCCTTTTCCTCCATTTCCCCCCCCCTTTTTTCACCTTTCCCCCTTTTTTCCTCCCCCTTTTCCCCCCTTTTCCCACCTTTCCTCCCCCCTTTCCCCCCATTTTTCCTGCTCATTTTCTCCCCCCTTTTCCCCTTTTTCCCCCTTTTTCCCTCTCTTCCCCCTTTCCCCCCCCTTTTTCCTCCCCTTTTTTCCCCATTTTTCCACCCTTCCCCCCTTTTCCCTCCCTTTTTTCCCCTATCCCCCTTGCCCTCCCCCCCTTTTTCCCCCTTTTTTCTTCCCTTTCTCCCCCACTTTTCCCCCTCTCCCACCTTTTCCCTCCCCTTTTCCCCCCTTTCTCCCCCTTTTCCTACTTCTTCCCCCTTCCCCCCCTTCCCCCCCTTTTACCCCCCGTTCTCCCCATTTCCCCTCCTTTTTTCCTACCCATTTTCCCCCATTTTCTCGCCCCTTTTTTGCCCCTTTTTCCCCATTTTTTCTTCTCTTTCCTCCCCTTTTCTGCCCCTTTTTCCATTTCCCCCCCTTTCCCCTTTTCCTCCCTTTCCTCCCCTTTTTCCCCATTTTCCCCCCTTCCCCCCTTTTTCCTACCCAATCCCCCCCTTCCCCACCCTTCCCCATCCCCCCCTTTTCCCCCAATTTCCCCCTTTTCACCTTTTCCCCTTTCCTCCCTTTCCCCTCTTTCCCCCCATTCCTCCCCCTCTTCCCCCCTTTTTCCTCCCCATTTCCCCCCATTTTCTCCCCCCTTTTTCCCCCTTCCCCCCTTTTTATCCCCCCTTTCCCCTTTCCCTTCCCCCCCTTCTCCCTCCCCCCCCTTTTGTCCCCATTTTTCCCAATTTTCCCTGCTTTTTTCCCCTTTTTCCTCTCCATTTTCCCCCATTTCTCCCCCCTTTTTTCCCCCTTCCCCCACTTTCCCCCCATTTCCCCCCATTCCCCCCCTTTTCCTCCTCTTTTTCCCCCATTTTCCCCCTTTCCCCCCCTTTTCCTACCCATTTCCCCCCCATTTCCCCCCCATTTCCCCCCATTTCCCCCCCCTTCCCCCCCGCTTTTCCCCCCTTTCCCCCTTTTTCCCCCTTTTTCCCCCCTTTTCCCCCCTTTTTCTCCCCTTTTCCACTCCTTTCCCCCCCTTTTCCCCCCCTTTTCCCCTTCCCCCCCCTTTTCCCCCATTTTTCCCCCCTTTTTCACCTTTTTCCCCTTTTCCTCCCCTTTTCCCCTCTTCCCCCCCTTTCCTCCCCCTCTTCCCCCCTTTTTCCTACCCATTTCCCCCCGTTTTCTCCCCCCTTTTCCCCCCTTCCCCCCTTCCCCCCCTTTTCCCGTTTCCCTTCCCCCCCTTCTCCCCCCCTTCCCCCCCCTTTTGCCCCCCATTTTTCCCCATTTTCCCTGCTTTTTTCCCCTTTTTCTCCCCATTTTCCCCCATTTTCTCCCCCCTTCTTTCCCCCTTCTCCCCCTTTTTTCCCCCCTTCCCCCCCTTCTCCCCTGCTTTCCCACCCTTTCCCCCCCCATTTTCCCCCCTTTTTTCCCCCCCTTTTTCCCCCCCCCCATTTTCCCCCCTTTTTTCCCTGCTTTTTTTCCCTTTTTCCTCCCCTTTTCCCCCCCTTTCCCCCCCTTCTTTCCCCCTTCCCCCCTTTTCCCCCCCTTTTCCCCCCTTTTCCCCCCCTTCTCCCCCCCTTTCCCACCCTTTCCCCCCCCATTTTCCCCCCATTTTCCCACCCTTTCCCCCCCCATTTTCCCCCCATTTTCCCCCCATTTTTCCCCCTTTTTCCCCCCTTTTTCCCCCCTTTTTCCCCCCTTTTTCCCCCCTTTTTCCCCCCATTTTCCCCCCCTTTTCCCCCCCTTTTCCCCCCCTTTTCCCCCCCTTTTCCCCCCCTTTTCCCCCCCTTTTCCCCCCCTTTTCCCCCCCTTTTCCCCCCCTTTTCCCCCCCTTTTCCCCCCCTTTTCCCCCCCTTTTTCCCCCCTTTTTCCCCCCTTTTTCCCCCCTTTTTCCCCCCATTTTCCCCCCATTTTCCCCCCATTTTCCCCCCATTTTCCCATTTTCCCCCCTTTTTCCCCCCTTTTTCCCCCCTTTTTTCCCCCTTTTTTCCCCCTTTTTCCCCCTTTTTCCCCCTTTTTCCCCCCTTTTTCCCCCCTTTTTCCCCCCTTTTTCCCCCCTTTTCCCCCCCTTTTCCCCCCCTTTTCCCCCCCTTTTCCCCCCCCTTTTCCCCCCTTTTCCCCCCTTTTTCCCCCCTTTTTCCCCCCTTTTTCCCCCCTTTTTCCCCCCTTTTTCCCCCCTTTTTCCCCCCTTTTCCCCCCTTTTTCCCCCCTTTTCCCCATTTTTCCTTCCCTTTCCTCCCCTTTTCCGCCCTTTTTTCCCCATTTTTCCCCCTTTCCCCCCGTTTTTCCCTTTTCCCCTCTCCCTCCCCTCCCCACCCCTCCGGGATGTCCCGATCCCAGATCCCACCCCAATGTCGTTCCCGCAGGGAAGGGATGCTCGGCCCCTAACGGCCCCGGTGTCCTGAGGATGACCACCATTCCCGAGCCCCTGGGCCGGCCCCGGAGCAGCTCCTCCCGCAGCCTCCCCGGGATTCTGGAGGCCATGGGGACACCGGACATGGACCGGGACCGGGATCGGGACAAGGAGGAGACGCGGATCCTCAAGGTTTGCTTCTACAGCAACAGCTTCAACCTGGGCAAGAACTTCAAGCTGGTCAAGTGCTCCGTGGCCACCGAGATCCGGGTACGTGGGAACGGCGGGATTGGGGCGGAATTGGGAACGCGGGGCTGGTTTGGGGACCACCCGGGGTGGGATCCGGGTCCGTCTGGTCGCATCTCCCATGTGGAGCTCTGTGGTTGTGGAGATCCATGGTTGTGGAGCTCCGTGAACCTGGAGCTCCATGGTGGTGGAGCTCCGTGGTTGTGGAGCTCCGTGGTGGTGGAGCTCTGTGGTTGTGGAGCTCCATGGTTGTTGAGCTCCGTGGTTCTGGAGCTCTGTGGTTGTGGAGCTCCATGGCTGTGGAGATCCACGGTTGAGGAGCTCCGTGGTGGTGGAGCTCCGTGGTTCTGGACCTCCGTGGCTGTGGAGCTCCATGGTTCTTGAGCTCCGTGGTTCTGGAGCTCCATGGTTCTGGACCTCTGTGGACGTGGAGCTCCGTGGTTGTGGAGCTCCGTGGTTGTGGAGCTCCGTGGTTGTGGAGCTCCATGGTGGTGGAACTCCGTGGTGGTGGAGCTCTGTGGTTGTGGAGCTCCATGGTTGTTGAGCTCCGTGGTTCTGGAGCTCTGTGGTTGTGGAGCTCCATGGCTGTGGAGATCCACGGTTGAGGAGCTCCGTGGTGGTGGAGCTCCGTGGTTCTGGACCTCCGTGGCTGTGGAGCTCCATGGTTCTTGAGCTCCGTGGTTCTGGAGCTCCATGGTTCTGGACCTCTGTGGACGTGGAGGTCCATGGTTGTGGAGCTCCGTGGTTGTGGAGCTCCATGGTGGTGAAGCTCTGTGGTTGTGGAGCTTCATGGCTGTGGAGATCCACGGTTGAGGAGCTCCGTGGCTGTGGAGCTCCATGGTGGTGGAGCTCCATGGTTCTGGACCTTCATGGCTGTGGAGCTCCGTGGCTGTGGAGCTCCATGGTTCTTGAGCTCTGTGGTTCTGGACCTCTGTGGACGTGGAGCTCCACGGTTGAGGAGCTCTGCGGTTCTGGAGCTCCGTGGTTGTGGAGCTCCATGGCTGTGGAGCTCCGTGGTTCTGGAGCTCCGTGATCGTGGAGCACCAAAGGTTAGAGAAATTCTGGGCTGGATGAGGTTTCAGGTCCATTCCCACCCAAACCATTCCATGATTTCTGCCCTTGGAGTGGGGACACGGAGCTGGGAGGACATTGGGAAGGGATGTTGGGGATGTGGAGTTGGGAGGACACCGGGAAGGGTTGTTGGGGACACAGAGATGGGAGGACACCAGAACGGATGTTGGGGACACGGAGTTGGGAGGACACCGAGAAGGGATGTTGGGGATGTGGAGTTGGGAGGACACCAGGAATGGATACTGGGGACACGGAACTGGGAGGACATCGGAAGGGATGTTGGGGACACGGAACTGGGAGGACATCGGAAGGGATGCTGGGGACACGGAGCTGGGAGGACACCGGGAGGGGATTTTTAGGGCCATTCCTTCGTGGATACCCTGGGTTTGGATTGGGAATGTGCTCTTCACCCTTTCCACCTGGAGTCCGGCAGATTCCCGGCTGGGAAAAGGGGTGTGGACACCGGGAATGTGCTCATGGAGCTCTCCAGGGCCAGGGCTCCACTCCAGGGAAATTCCTGTCGGAGCTGTTGGGTTCCCTCCCCCTTTTCCCACTGTCCGGAGCTTGGCTGGGAATGCTGAGCTGGAGCAATTCCAGAGGAGGCCACGGAGATCTCCAAGGGCTGGAGCCAGGCTGGGAGAGCTGGAATGCTCAGCTGGAGAAAGGAAGGATCCAGGGAATCCTCGGAGCCTTTTCCAGAGCTTTCCAGGGGCTCCAGGAGAGCTGGAGAGGGATTTGGGAAAAGGGCTGGGACACAGGGAATGGCTTCCCAGTGGGAAAGGGGAGCTTGGGCTGGGATCTTGGGAATTAGGAATTCCCGGCTGGGCTGCAATTCCCAGGGAAGCTGTGGATCCCTGGGATGTCCCAGGATGGATTTGGATCCCCCCTGGGATCGCGGGAGGTGTCGGGACAGGAACGGGATGGGATTTAAGATCTTTCCCACCCGAACCATTCCATGATTCCATGAATCTGTGATTCCACGATTCCACAATTCCACGATTCCATGATTCCACGATTCCACGATTCCGTTTCCCAGGAGGTGATCCGGTCCATCCTGGTGAGCGGCCGGATTGGGCCGGACATCCAGCTGGCCGAGTGCTACGGCCTGCGGCTCAAGCACGTCAAGTCGGACGAGATCCACTGGCTCCACCCGGACCTGACGGTGGGAGAGGTCCAGGAGAAGTACGAGTGCCTCCACCTGGAAGCCGAGTGGAGGTGGGACCGCGGCGGTGGCATCGTCCCTTTCCGTGTCCCCGAATTCCTGGGAGAGGGAGCGGTGTCCTCACGGAGTGGATTTTTCCAGGTATGACCTGCAGATCCGCTACCTGCCCGAGGATTTCATGGAGCGCTTCAAGGAGGACAGGACCACCTTGCTCTACTTCTACCAGCAGGTCAGGGCTGCTCCGGCCCCGGAATTCCTGAAATTCCATGGTTTTGTCACCCTGGGGTGGTGGTGGTGGCCCTGTGCTACCTCTCTGGCCCCGACATTCCCAAAATTCCGAGGTTTTGTCACCCTGGGGTGGCGGTGGTGGTCCCATCCTGCCTCTCCGGCCCCGAAATTCCCAAAATTCCGAGGTTTTGTCACCCTGGGGTGGCGGTGGTTCCGTCCCACCTCTCCAGCCCTGAAATTCCAAAAATTCTGAGGTTTTGTCACCCTGGGGTGGTGGTGGCCCTGTCCCCCCTCTCTGGCCCTGAAAGTCCTGAAATTCCAAGGTTTTGTCACTCTGGGGTGGTGGTGGCCCTGTCCCACCTCTCTGGCCCCGAAATTCCCGAAATTCCAAGGTTTTGTCACCCTGGGGTGGTGGTGGTGGTCCCATCCTGCCTCTCCGGCCCCGAAATTCCCAAAATTCCAAAGTTTTGTCACCCTGGGGTGGCGGTGGTGGTCCTATCCTGCCTCTCCGGCCCCAGAATTCCCGAAATTCCATGGTTTTGTCACCCTGGGGTGGTGGTGGCCCTGTCCCACCTCTCCAGCCTCAAAATTCCCAAAACTCTGAGGTTTTGTCACCCTGGGGTGGCACTGGTCCTGTCCTGCCTCTCCAGCCCCAAAATTCCCGAAATTCCGAGGTTTTGTCACCCTGGGGTGGCACTGGTTCTGTCCCACCTCTCCGGCCCCGAAATTCCTGAAATTCCGAGGTTTTGTCACCCTGGGGTGGCACTGGTCCTGTCCTGCCTCTCCAGCCCCAAAATTCCCAAAATTCCGAGGTTTTGTCACCCTGGGGTGGCAGTGGCCCTGTCCTGCCTCTCCAACCCCGAAATTCCTGAAATTCCAAGATTTTGTCACCCTGGGGTGGTGGTGGTGGTCCCATCCTGCCTCTCCAGCCCTGAAATTCCCAAAATTCTGAGGTTTTGTCACCCTGGGGTGGCGATAGTGGCCCCGTCCTGCCTCTCCAGCCTCAAAATTCCCAAAATTCCGAGGTGCCTCTCCATCCCCGGAATTCCCGAAATTCCCAGGTTTTGTCACCCTGGGGTGGCGGCGGTGGTCCCATCCTCCCTCTCCAACCCCGAAATTCCCAAAATTCCGAGGTTTTGTCACCCTGGGGTAGTGGTGGCCCTGTCCCACCTCTCCGGCCCCAAAATTCCCAAAATTCCGAGGTTTTGTCACCCTGGGGTGGCGGTGGTGGTCCCGTCCCGCCTCTCCGACCCTGAAATTCCCGAAATTCGGAGGTTTTGTCACCCTGGGGTGGCGGTGGCCCTGTCCTGCCTCTCCGGCCCCGAAATTCCTGAAATTCCAAGATTTTGTCACCCTGGGGTGGCGGTGGCCCTGTCCCGCTGGTGGATCTGGGGATGTCTCCCTGGGAATGTCCCCCTGGGACATCCAGGGACATTCGTGGCCCTCCAGTCCTGCCTGGAGTGTCCCAGCGCAGGGTGGGGGAGGGTGTGGCAGTGCCAGAGTTCCCTGTCACTGTCCTTGTCACCATTCCTGTCACCATCCCCTGGTGACCATTCCTGTCACCATCCCTGTCACCTTCTCTGGCCACTTCTGCCACCATTCCTGTCACCATCCCCTTCCACTCCTGCCACCATCCCCTTGTCACCATCCCTGCCACCATCCCCTTGTCACCATCCCTGCCACCATCCCCTTGTCACCATTCCTGTCACCATCCCCTGGTGACCATCCTTGTCACCATCCCCTTGTCACCATTCCTGTCACCATCCCTGCCACCATTCCTGTCACCATCTCCTTCCACTTCTGTCACCATCCCCTTGTCACCATCCCAGTCACCTTCCCTGGCCACTTCTGCCACCATCTCCACCACCATCCCCTGCCACCATCCCCTGCCACCATCCCCTGCCCACCCCTCTGTCCCCACTACTGTCCCCTGGGTGTCCCCACGCTGTCCCCTGGGTGTCCCCACACTGTCCCTGCGCTGTCCCCTGGGTGTCCCCATTGTCCCTGGTGCTGTCCCCACGCTGTCCCCGGGGTGTCCCCTGGCTGTCCCCTGTGGTGTCCCTGCGGTGACGCGCTGTCCCCTGGGTGTCCCCACACTGTCCCCTGGTTGTCCCCCGGGTGTCCCCCGGGTGTCCCCCGGGTGTCCCCGCGGTGATGCGCTGTCCCCTGGCTGTCCCCTGGGTGTCCCTGCTCTGTCCCTGGTTGTCCCCGGGTGTCCCTTGGTTGTCCCCTGGCTGTCCCCGGCTGTCCCCCGGGTGTCCCCTTGGTGACGCGCTGTCCCCTGGGTGTCCCCACACTGTCCCCGGGGTGTCCCTGGGTGTCCCCTGGTTGTCCCCTGGCTGTCCCCGGCTGTCCCCCGGGTGTCCCCTTGGTGACGCGCTGTTCCCTGGGTGTCCCCGGGGTGTCCCCGGCTGTCCCCTGGCTGTCCCCTGGCTGTCCCCGGGTGTCCCCGGGTGTCCCCTGGGTGTCCCTGGGTGTCCCCTGGCTGTCCCCGGGTGTCCCCTTGGTGACGCGCTGTCCCCGCAGCTCCGCAGTGAGTACATGCAGAGCTACGCCAGCAAGGTCAGCGAGGGCATGGCCC
The DNA here is from genome assembly GCA_036785705.1 of Acanthornis magna. NCBI lineage: Eukaryota > Metazoa > Chordata > Aves > Passeriformes > Acanthizidae > Acanthornis > Acanthornis magna. Next base: position 100,811 of record JAWUZG010000248.1, on the reverse strand, counting down.
TGCAGCTCGGCTGCCTCGAGCTCCGGTACGGCCCTGGCCCGGCCCTTGTCCCCGTGTGTCCCTGTGTCCCTTGTCCCCGTGTGTCTCCATGTCCTTGTGTCCCCATGTCCTTGTCCTTGTGTCCCCTTGTCCCCATGTCTCCCTGTGTCCCTGTCTCCTTGTCCTTGTGTCCCCATGTCCTTGTCCCCCTGTGTCCCCTTGTCCTTGTGTCCCCGTGTCCCCTGTGTCCCTTGTCCCCTTGTGTCCCTGTGTCTCCATGTCCGTGTGTCCCTGTGTCTCCATGTCCTTGTCCTTGTGTCCCTGTGTCTCCATGTCCTTGTCCTTGTGTCCCCTTGTCCTTATGTCCTCATATCCTTGTCCCCCTGTGTCCCTTGTCCCCTTGTGTCCCTGTGTCTCCATGTCCCTGTGTCCCTCTGTCTCCGTGTCCTTGTGTCCCTGTGTTGCCATGTTCTTGTCCCCATGCCCTTGTCCCCCTGTGTCCCCTTGTCCCCATGTGTCTCTGTGTCCCCATGTCCCCTGTGCCCCTCTGTCCTTCCCTCCTTGTGTCCCTGTGTCCTGGGGTCCCTCATGAGGGATGTGGGGACATGGGGGACATGGAGGGACATGAGGGGTGTGGGGACATGGAGGGACATAGGGGACATGGGGGACATGGAGGGACATGGGGATGTGGGGACATAGGGGACATGGAGACATGGGAGATGTGGGGACATGGGGGATGTGGGGACATTGGGGACATGGAGGGGCATGGGGGCATGGGGGACATGGGGGACATGGGAGATGTGGGGACCTGGGGGATGTGGGGACATGGGGGACATGGGGGGGCATGGGGGATGTGGGGACATAGGGGACATGGAGACATGGGGGATGTGGGGACATTGGGGACATGGAGGGACATGGGGATGTGGGACATGGGGGACATGGAGGATGTGGGGACATGGAGGGACATGGGGGACATGGGGACATGGAGGAACATTGAGGGACATGAGGGATGTGGGGACATGGAGGGACATGGAGGGACATGAGGGGTGTGGGGATATGGAGGGACATAGGGGACATGGGGGACATGGAGGGACATGGGGACATGGGGGATGTGGGGACATTGGGGACATGGAGGGGCATGGGGGCATGGGGGACATGGGGGACATGGGAGATGTCGGGATCTGGGGGATGTGGGGACATGGGGGACATGGGGGAGATGGAGGGGCATGGGGACATGGGGGATGTGGGGACATTGGGGACATGGAGGGGCATGGGGACATGGGGACATGGAGGACATGGAGGGACATGAGGGATTTAGGAACGTGGGGCTGGGGGACACAGGGGCCATGTGTCCCCAGCTGATGTCCCTGTCCCTCGGTCCCACAGGAGGTTCTACAAGGACATGCCCCAGAACGCGCTGGACAAGAAATCCAACTTCGAGTTCCTGGAGTGAGTTAGGCCCTGGAGCCTCCATCCCCACCCAGCAGGGACCTGCGGGTGGCCTTCGTCATCCTCCCGTGGCTCCTCATCTTCATCATCTTCATCATCTTCATCATCTTCATCATCTTCATCATCTTCATCATCTTCATCATCCTCCCATGGCTCCTCTTCTTCATCATCATCTTCATCATCCTCCTGTGGCTGCTCATCTTCATCATCTTCATCATCCTCCCATGGCTCCTCATCTTCCTCATCTTCATCATCCTCCTGTGGCTGCTCATCTTCATCATCTTCATCATCCTCCTGTGGCTCCTCATCTTCATCATCTTCATCATCTTCATCATCCTCCCATGGCTCCTCTTCTTCATCATCTTCATCATCCTCCTGTGGCTCCTCATCTTCGTGATCTTCATCATCCTCCCATGGGTCCTCATCTTCATCTTCATCATCCTCCCATGGCTCCTCATCTTCATCATCTTCATCATCCTCCCATGGCTCCTCTTCTTCATCATCTTCATCATCCTCCTGTGGCTCCTCATCTTCGTGATCTTCATCATCCTCCCGTGGCTCCTCATCTTCATCTTCCTGTGGCTGCTCATCCTCCTGCAGCTCCTCTTCTTCATCATCTTCATCATCCTCCCATGGCTCCTCATCTTCATCATCTTCATCATCTTCATCATCTTCATCATCTTCATCATCTTCATCATCTTCATCATCTTCATCATCCTGTGGCTCCTCATCCTCCCTTAGCTCATCATCCCACTGTTCATCCTCCTCCTGTGGCTCCTCATCTTCCTCTTCCTCCCTCTGCTCCTCACCTTCTCACAGCTCCTCATCCTCCTCCAGCTCATCCTGCAGCTCCTCATCCTCCCTCAGCCCCTCATCCTCCCACATCTCCTCATGTTCCTGCAGCTCCCCATTCTCCTGTAGTTCCTCATCATCCCACGTCTCCTCATCCTCTTCATCCTCACATAACTCCTCCTCCTCCTCCCTCTGCTCCTCATCTTCTTATGGTTCCTCCTCCTCCAGTTCATCCCATGGCTTCTCATTTTCCTGTTGTTCCTCATGCTCCTCATCCTTCCATGGCTCCTCATTCTCCTCATCCTCCCACATCTCCTCATCTTCCTGCAGCTCCCCATTCTTCTCTAGCTCGTCCTCCTCCCTCTGCTCCTCACCTTCTCATGGTTCCTCATCCTACTCCAGCTCATCCCATGGCTTCTCATTCTCCTGTTGTTCCTCATGCTCCTCATCCTTCCATGGCTCCTCATCCTCCTCAACTTCTCATCCTCATCCTCCCACAACTCCTTCCTCAAATTCTCATCCTTCTCATATTCCCACATCTCCTCATCCTCCAACAGCTCCTCATCCTCCTCATCCTCCCACATCTCCTCATCCGCCCACATCTCATCTTCCTGCAGCTCCCCATTCTTCTTTAGCTCCTCCTCCTCCTCCACTCTTCATCTTCTCATGGTTCCTCATCCTCCAGTTCATCCCATGGCTTCTCATTTTCCCGTTGTTCCTCATGCTCCTCATCCTTCCATGGCTCCTCATCCTCCTCAACTTCTCATCCTCCTCAACTTCTCATCCTCCTCAACTTCTCATCCTCCTCAACTTCTCATCCTCCTCATCCTCCCACAACTCCTCTTCTTCCTCAAATCCTCATCCTTCTCATCCTCCTCATCCTCCCACAGCTCCTCATCCTCCAACAGCTCCTCATCCTCCTCATTCTTCTGTGGCTCCTCATCCTCCCACATCTCCTCATCTTCCTGCAGCTCCCCATTCTCCTGTAGCTCCTCCTCCTCCCTCTGCTCCTCATCTTCTCATGGTTCCTCATCCTCCAGCTCATCCTATGGCTTCTCCTTTTCCCATTGTTCCTCATGCTCCTCATCCTTCTATGGCTCCTCATCCTCCTCAACTTCTCATCCTCCTCAACTTATCCTCCTCAACTTCTCACCCTCCTCATCCGCCCACAGCTCCTCTTCTTCCTCAAATCCTCATCCTTATATTCCCACATCTCCTCATCCTCCAACAGCTCCTCATCCTCCTCATCCTCCTGTGGCTCCACATCCTCCTCAACTTCTCCTCCTCCTCATTTCCCCATATCTCCTCATCCTCCAACTGCTCCTCATCCTCCTCATCCACTTGTAGCTCCTCACCCTCCTCATTCTCCTGTGGCTCCTCATTCTCCTCATCCTCCCACATCTCCTCATCTTCCTGCAGCTCCCCATTCTCCTGTTGCTCTTCATCCTCCTCATCCTCTCACAACTCCTCCTCCTACTCCTCCCTCTGCTCCTCATCTTCTCATGGTTCCTCATCCTCCTGCTCATCCTGTGGCTTCTCATCCTCCTGTTGTTCCTTGTCCTCCTCATCCTCCAACAGCTCCTCATCCTCCTCAACTTGTCATCCTCCTCATCCTCCCACAACTCCTCTTCTTCCTCAAATCCTCATCCTCATCCTCCCACATCTCCTCATCCTCCCACATCTCATCATCCTCGGACAGCTCCTCATCCTCATCCTCCCTCATCCTCCTCATCCTCCCGCAGCTCCTCATCCTTCTCGTATTCCCACATCTCCACATTCTCCCACATCTCCTCATCCTCCAACAGCTCCTCATCCTCCTCATCCACTTGTAGCTCCTCACCCTCCTCATTCTCCTGTGGCTCCTCATCCTCTCACAACTCCTCCTCCTCCCTCCGCTCATCTTCTCATGGTTCCTCATCCTCCATCTCATTCCATGGCTTCTCATCCTTCTGTTGTTCCTTGTCCTCCTCATCCTCCTCAGGTCCTCATCCTTCCATGGCTCCTCATTCTCCTGTGGCTCCACATCCTCCTCAACTTCTCATCCTCCTCATTTCCCCACATCACCTCATGCTCCAACTGCTCCTCATCCTCCTCATCCTCCCACACCTCCTCATTCTCCTCATTCTCCTCATTCTCCTCATTCTCCTCATTCTCCTCATTCTCCTCATTCTCCTCATTCTCCTCATTCTCCTCATTCTCCTCATCCTCCTCATCCTCCTCATCCTCCTCATCCTCCTCATCCTCCCACATCTCCTCATCCTCCTCTTCCTCCCACATCTCCTCATCCTCCTCATCCTCCCACATCTCATCCTCCCCCAGCTCCTCATTCTCCTCATTCTCCTCATGCTCCTCCTCCTCCCGCAACTCCTCATCCCTGGAGAGGGAGATAGGCACCACCCACCCCTTTTCCCCCCGGGCCCCCCTCATCCTCAGTCTCCCCCCATCCCGCTCCCCCCGGAACCCCCACACCCCCCAGGACTGGGAATTCCCGCCGACATTCCCGGAATTCTCTGCTCCGCAGGAAGGAGGTGGGGCTGGACCTGTTCTTCCCCAGCCAGATGCAGGAGAACCTGAAGGTGAGGGACATATGTGGGACACCTGGGGGCACGCGTGACCACACCCCTGGGTGTGTCCATGTCCCCATATCCTTGTGTCCCTGTCCCCACCCACACTCCCGTGTTCATGCGTGTCTATGCGTGTCCATGTGCATCCATATATATCCATGTGTATCCATGTGTGTCCATGCATGTCCGTGTGTGTCCATGTCCCTGTGTCCATGTGCATCCCCATACCCCTGTGTCCATGCATGTCCATGCGTGTCCATGTCCCTGTGTCCATGTGCATCCCTGTATCCATGTCCACGTGTGTCCATGTCCCTATATCCATGTGCATCCCTGTATTTCTGTGTCCATGTGTGTCCATGCGTGTCCATGTGTGTCCATGCATGTCCATGTCCCTGTATCCATGTGCATCCCCATATCCCTGTGTCCATGTGCGTCCCTGTGTGTCCATGCATGTCCATGTCCCTGTATCCATGTGCATCCCCATATGCCTGTGTCCATGTGTGTCCATGTGCATCCCTGTGTGTCCATGTGTGTCCATGTTCCTGTATCCATGTACATGCCCATATTCATGTCCATGTGTGTCCATATCCCTGTGTCCATGTGTGTCCATGAGTGTCCATGTGTGTCCATGCGTGTCCACATCTCCATGTCCATGTGCACCCCCATATCCGTGTCCATGTGTGTCCATGCCTGTCCGTGTCCCTGTATCCACGTGCATCCCCATATCCCTGAATATCCATACCCCACCCACACTCCCATGTCCATGTGCGTCCACATGTGTCCATGTCCCTATATCCATGTGCATCCCCATATCCACGTCCATGTGTGTCCATGAGTGTCCACATGTGTCCATGCGTGTCCATGTCCCCATATCCATGTGCATCCCCATATCCACGTCCATGTGTGTCCATATGTGTCCATATCCCTGTGTCCATGTGTGTCCATGTGTGTCCATGCGTGTCCACATCTCCATGTCCATGTGCATCCCCATATCCACGTCCATGTGTGCCCATGTGTGTCCATATCCCTGTGTCCGTGTGTGTTCATGTGTGTCCATGTGTGTTCATGTGTGTCCATATCCCTGTGTCCATGTGTGTCCATGTGTGTCCATATCCCTGTATCCATGTGTGTCCATGCGTGTCCACATCTCTGTGTCCATGTGCATCCCCATATCCATGTCCACATGTGTCCATGCGTGTCCATGACCCTATATCCATGTATCCCTGTATATCCACACCCCACCCACCCTCCCGTGTCCATGTGCATCCCCATATCTGTGTCCATGTGTGTCCATGCATGTCCATGTCCCCATATCCATGTGCATCCCCATATCCATGTCCATGCACGTCCACATGCATCCATGTGTATCCATGCGTGTCCATGTGCATCCCCATATCCCTGTGTCCGTGTGTGTCCATACATGTCCGTGACCCTATATCCATGTATCCCTGTCTATCCGCACCCCACCCCCCCTCCCGTGTCCATCCGTGTCCATCCGTGTCCCGCTCCCGCTCCCCGTGCCGCCGTTCCCGGATCCGACGCCGTGTCCCCGCGGTGTCCCGGCAGCCGCGGCAGCTGCGGAAGATGATCCAGCAGACGTTCCAGCAGTACGCGCTCCTGCGGGAGGAGGAGTGCGTCCTCAAATTCCTGCACACGCTGGCCACCTTCGCCCCCATCGACCAGGAGAGCTTCCGCTGCCAGCTCGTCGTGCGTGCCCGGGATACGGGATACGGGATATGGGATATGGGATACGGGATACGGGATATGGGATACAGGATATGGGATAGGGGATATGGGAATATGGGATACGGGATTTGGGATATGGGATGATACGGGATATGGGAATATGGGATACGGGATTTGGGATATGGGATACGGGATAATGGGATACGGGATATGGGATACGGGATATGGGATACGGGATATGGGATACGGGATATGGGATAATGGGATTCGGGATATGGGATATGGGGATATGGGATACGGGATATGAGATATGGGATATGGGATAATGGGATTCGGGATATGGGAATATGGGATATGGTATATGGGATATGGGGTACGGGATATGGGATACAGGATATGGGATGTGGGATAGGGGATACGGGATACGGGATACGGGATATGGGTTATGGGAATATGGGAATACGGGATATGGGATACGGGATATGGGTTATGGGATATGGGATACGGGATATAGGATACGGGATATGGGATATGGGATATAGGATACGGGATATGAGACATGGGATATGGGATATGGGATATGGGATCTGGGATACGGGTTATGGGATATGGGATAATGGTATAATGGGATACAGGATATGGGGGATGGGACGTGCTGGGGATGGGATGGGATGTGTGGGGTGTTTTGTGGGTCAGGCATTACGGAGATGGGGTGGGATCAGAATGGAATGAATTGGGGTGGGAATGGAATGGGGTTGGGTGGGATGGGATGGGATGGGGTGGGATGGGATGGGGTTGGGGATGAAGATGAGGATGGGATGAAGATGAGGATGGGATGGGGATGGGATGGCTTTTCATGGCATGGGATGGGAATGGGAATGGGATGGGAATGGGATGGGACCTGCCCCTTGGGATGTGCCTCATCCCAACTCCCGTCCCGCTCCGGCTGCCCCCAGCAAGGATGGAACATCACCGTGGATTTGGTCATCGGCCCCAAGGGCATCCGGCAGGTGACCAGCAAGGACGCCAAGGTGGGAATTCCAGCCTGGGAATTGCGGTGGGGGGGATCCCTCTCTGGGATCGGTGATCCTACTCAACGTGGATCCGATTCCCGATGAATTCCCTCCTTCCCAGCCCACCTGCCTGGCGGAATTCCGGGACATCAAGTCCATCCGGTGCTCCGGAGTGGAGGACGGCCAGGCCCTCCTGCAGCTGGGGCTCAGCGGGACCCCCCAGGTGAGGAGCCGGGAGAGAATTCCTGGGAGTGCCGGGAGTTCCTGGGAATGCTGGGTGAGATGGATGGGATGGGTGGGATCTCTGGGGATCAGGCAGGATTTGCCAGAAGCTCCATCTCGAGCGCCCCATGTTGGGAGTTAAGGGATCCTGGGAATGCTGGGTGGGATGGGTGGGATCATCCCTGGGGATCAGGCAGGATTTGCCGGAAGCTCCATCCAGCCCTGGTCATTCCCTAAAATTTGGGAATGTCTCTGTTCACACCCCTTCCTGGGAATGCTGGGTGTGCTATCCTGGGGGTCTCGGGATGATGGGAAAGATGATGGCGGAAAACCGGGATGGGCTGAGGAGCAGGAAAAAGTGGGACCCCACCCCACCCCCCGCCCTGCTCCGGGCTCACCCATCATCCCAATCCCGGAATTCCCAAGTCCCTGGCCATCAAGACGGCGTCGCTGGCGGAGGCAGAAAACATGGCCGACCTCATCGACGGCTACTGCCGGCTCCAGGGGGGCTCGGAGACATCGCTCATCGTATTCCCGAAGAAAGGTGGGAATGCGGGGGAGCTGGGCTGGGATGGGGGAGATCCATGGGATGGGATCCATGGAATGGGATCCATGGAATGGGATGGGATCCATGGGATGGGATGGAATGGGATGGGATCCATTGGATGGGATGGGGTGGGATGGGATGGGATTGATGGGATGGGATGGGATGGGATCCATGGGATGGGATGGGATCCATGGGATGGGATCCATTGGATGGGATGGGGTGGGATGGGATGGGATTGATGGGATGGGATCCATGGGATGGGATGGGATGGGATCCATGGGATGGGATGGGATGGGATCCATGGGATGGGATGGGATCCATGGGATGGGATCCATGGGATGGGATGGGATCCATGGGATGGGATCCATGGGATGGGATCCATGGGATTGGATGGGATGGGATGGGGTGGGATGGGATCCATGGGATGGGATGGGATGGGATGGGATCCATGGGATGGGATCCATGGGATGGGATCCATGGGATGAGGATTGGGATGGGATGGGACAGGACGGGAATTTTCCCTGTCCTCTCCGCAGATCGGGAAAAGAGGATCAGCCTCCCACAGATCCCGGCCCCGTGAGTGATCCCGACCCTTTCCCAGGATTCCCGGCCCTGCTGTAGGGTTGGGATCCCCTCCTTACCCCCACATCACTTCCTGACCCTCTTCCCACCCTCAGGAATCTCGGCGAGAGGCTCTCCACCTTTTCCCACAGCGTCAGCGGAGGTGAGTATTTGGCTCTTCCCTCCTTCCCATCATCCCCGGGGCGCGGGGAAGGAATTTGGGACACATTCCGTGTGGGATTTGGATTTGGGACACATTCCGTGTGGGATTTGGGACACATTCCATGTGGGATTTGGGACACATTCCGTGTGGGATTTGGGACACATATGGGATTTGGGACACATTCCGTGCGGGAGTTGGGACACATTCCGTGTGGGATTTGGGACACATTCCATGCGGGATTTGGGACACATTCCGTGTGGGATTTGGGACACATTCCGTGTGGGATTTGGGACACATTCCGTGTGGGATTTGGGACACATTCCATGCGGGATTTGGGACACATTCCGTGTGGGATTTGGGACACATTCCGTGCGGGATTTGGGACACATTCTGTGTGGGATTTGGGACATGTGTGGGATTTGGGACATGTGTGGGATTTGGGACACATTCTGTGTGGGATTTGGGACACATTCCATATGGGATTTGGGACATATTCCATGCGGGATTTGGATTTGGGACGCATTCCTTGTGGGATTTGGGACACATTCCGTGTGGGATTTGGGACATATTCCATGCGGGATTTGGATTTGGGACACATTCCGTGTGGGATTTGGATTTGGGACACATTCCGTGTGGGATTTGGGACATGTTCTGTGCGGGATTTGGGACACATTCCGTGTGGGATTTGGGACACATTCCATGTGGGATTTGGGACACATTCCGTGTGGGATTTGGGACACATTCCATGTGGGATTTGGGACACATTCTGTGCGGGATTTGGGACACATTCCGTGTGGGATTTGGGACACATTCCATGTGGGATTTGGGACACATTCCATATGGGATTTGGGACACATTCCATGTGGGATTTGGATTTGGGACACATTCCGTGTGGGATTTGGGACACATTCCATGTGGGATTTGGGACACATTCCGTGTGGGATTTGGGACACATTCCATGTGGGATTTGGGACACATTCCGTGCAGGATTTGGGACACATTCCGTGTGGGATTTGGGACACATTCCGTGTGGGATTTGGGACACATTCCGTGTGGGATTTGGATTTGGGACACATTCCGTGTGGGATTTGGGACACATTCTGTGTGGGATTTGGGACACGTGTGGGATTTGGGACACATTCCGTGTGGGATTTGGGACACATTCTGTTTGGGATTTGGGACACATTCCGTGTGGGATTTGGGACACATTCCATGTGGGATTTGGGACACATTCCGTGCGGGAGTTGGGACACATTCCGTGTGGGATTTGGGACACAATCCATGTGGGATTTGGGACACATTCCATGTGGGATTTGGGACACACTCCATGTGGGATTTGGGACACATTCCATGTGGGATTTGGATTTGGGACACATTCCGTGTGGGATTTGGGACACATTCCATGTGGGATTTGGGGCACACTCCGTGTGGGATTTGGGACACATTCCATGTGGGATTTGGGACACATTCCGTGTGGGATTTGGGACACATTCCATGTGGGATTTGGGACACATTCCGTGCAGGATTTGGGACACATTCCGTGTGGGATTTGGATTTGGGACACATTCCGTGCGGGAGTTGGGACACATTCCGTGTGGGATTTGGGACACGTGTGGGATTTGGGACACATTCCGTGTGGGATTTGGATTTGGGACACATTCCATGTCGGATTTGGGACACATTCTGTTTGGGATTTGGGACACATTCCATGTGGGATTTGGGACACATTCCATGTGGGATTTGGGACACATTCCATGCGGGATTTGGGACACATTCCGTGTGGGATTTGGGACACATTCCGTGCGGGAGTTGGGACACATTCCGTGCAGGATTTGGGACACATTCCGTGTGGGATTTGGATTTGGGACACATTCCGTGCGGGAGTTGGGACACATTCCATGTGGGATTTGGGACACGTTCCGTGTGGGATTTGGGACACATTCCGTGTGGGATTTGGATTTGGGACACATTCCGTGTGGGATTTGGGACACATTCTGTGTGGGATTTGGGACACGTGTGGGATTTGGGACCCATTCCGTGTGGGATTTGGATTTGGGACACATTCCATGTCGGATTTGGGACACATTCTGTTTGGGATTTGGGACACATTCCATGTGGGATTTGGGACACATTCCGTGCGGGAGTTGGGACACATTCCGTGCGGGAGTTGGGACACATTCCGTGCGGGAGTTGGGACACATTCCGTGTGGGATTTGGGACACATTCCGTGTGGGATTTGGATTTGGGACACATTCCGTGCGGGAGTTGGGACACATTCCATGTGGGATTTGGGACACGTTCCGTGTGGGATTTGGGACACATTCCGTGTGGGATTTGGATTTGGGACACATTCCGTGCGGGAGTTGGGACACATTCCGTGCGGGATTTGGGACACATTCCGTGTGGGATTTGGGACACATTCCGTGCAGGATTTGGGACACATTCCGTGTGGGATTTGGGACACATTCCATATGGGATTTGGGACACATTCCATGTGGGATTTGGATTTGGGACACATTCCGTGTGGGATTTGGGACACATTCCATGTGGGATTTGGGGCACACTCCGTGTGGGATTTGGGACACATTCCGTGTGGGATTTGGGACACATTCCGTGTGGGATTTGGGACACATTCCATGTGGGATTTGGGACACATTCCGTGCAGGATTTGGGACACATTCCGTGTGGGATTTGGATTTGGGACACATTCCGTGCGGGAGTTGGGACACATTCCATGTGGGATTTGGGACACGTTCCGTGTGGGATTTGGGACACATTCCGTGTGGGATTTGGATTTGGGACACATTCCGTGTGGGATTTGGGACACGTTCCGTGTGGGATTTGGGACACATTCCGTGTGGGATTTGGATTTGGGACACATTCCATGTCGGATTTGGGACACATTCTGTTTGGGATTTGGGACACATTCCGTGTGGGATTTGGGACACATTCCATGTGGGATTTGGGACACATTCCGTGCGGGAGTTGGGACACATTCCGTGTGGGATTTGGGACACAATCCATGTGGGATTTGGGACACATTCCATGTGGGATTTGGGACACACTCCATGTGGGATTTGGGACACATTCCATGTGGGATTTGGATTTGGGACACATTCCGTGTGGGATTTGGGACACATTCCATGTGGGATTTGGGGCACACTCCGTGTGGGATTTGGGACACATTCCATGTGGGATTTGGGACACATTCCGTGTGGGATTTGGGACACATTCCATGTGGGATTTGGGACACATTCCGTGCAGGATTTGGGACACATTCCGTGTGGGATTTGGATTTGGGACACATTCCGTGCGGGAGTTGGGACACATTCCGTGTGGGATTTGGGACACGTGTGGGATTTGGGACACATTCCGTGTGGGATTTGGATTTGGGACACATTCCATGTCGGATTTGGGACACATTCTGTTTGGGATTTGGGACACATTCCGTGTGGGATTTGGGACACATTCCATGTGGGATTTGGGACACATTCCATGCGGGATTTGGGACACATTCCGTGTGGGATTTGGGACACATTCCGTGCGGGAGTTGGGACACATTCCGTGCAGGATTTGGGACACATTCCGTGTGGGATTTGGATTTGGGACACATTCCGTGCGGGAGTTGGGACACATTCCATGTGGGATTTGGGACACGTTCCGTGTGGGATTTGGGACACATTCCGTGTGGGATTTGGATTTGGGACACATTCCGTGTGGGATTTGGGACACATTCTGTGTGGGATTTGGGACACGTGTGGGATTTGGGACCCATTCCGTGTGGGATTTGGATTTGGGACACATTCCATGTCGGATTTGGGACACATTCTGTTTGGGATTTGGGACACATTCCATGTGGGATTTGGGACACATTCCGTGTGGGATTTGGGACACACTCCATGTGGGATTTGGGACACGTTCCGTGTGGGATTTGGGACACATTCCGTGTGGGATTTGGATTTGGGACACATTCCGTGCGGGAGTTGGGACACATTCCGTGCGGGATTTGGGACACATTCCGTGTGGGATTTGGGACACGTTCCGTGTGGGATTTGGGACACATTCCGTGCGGGAGTTGGGACACATTCCGTGTGGGATTTGGGACACGTTCCGTGTGGGATTTGGGACACATTCCGTGCGGGAGTTGGGACACATTCCGTGTGGGATTTGGGACACATTCCGTGTGGGATTTGGGACACATTCCGTGCGGGAGTTGGGACACATTCCGTGCAGGATTTGGGACACGTTCCGTGTGGGATTTGGGACACATTCCGTGCGGGAGTTGGGACACATTCCGTGTGGGATTTGGGACACATTCCGTGTGGGATTTGGGACACATTCCGTTCGGGAGTTGGGATGCATTCCGTGTGGGATTTGGGACACATTCCGTGCGGGATTTGGGACACATTCCGTGTGGGATTTGGGACACATTCCGTGCGGGAGTTGGGACACATTCCGTGTGGGATTTGGGACACGTTCCGTGTGGGATTTGGGACACATTCCGTGCGGGAGTTGGGACACATTCCGTGCGGGATTTGGGACACATTCCGTGTGGGATTTGGGACACGTGCAGGATTTGGGACACATTCCGTGTGGGATTTGGGACACGTGCAGGATTTGGGACACATTCCATGCGGGATTTGGGACACATTCCGTGTGGGATTTGGGACACATTCCATGCGGGATTTGGATTTGGGACACATTCCGTGTGGGATTTGGGACACATTCCGTGCGGGATTTGGATTTGGGACACATTCCGTGTGGGATTTGGGACACATTCTGGTTGGGATTTGGGACACATTCCATGTGGGATTTGGGACACATTCCATGTGGGATTTGGGACACATTCTGTTTGGGATTTGGGACACATTCCGTGCAGGATTTGGGACACATTCCATGTGGGATTTGGGACACACTCCATGTGGGATTTGGGACACATTCTGTTTGGGATTTGGGACACGTTCCGTGTGGGATTTGGGACACATTCCATGCAGGATTTGAGACACATTCCATGCGGGATGGGATTTGGGACACATTTCGTGTGGGATTTGGGACACATTCTGTGTGGGATTTGGGAGGGCTGGACACCCCCGGCTCTTTTCCAGAGGGTTGGGATGCATTCCAAGCATCCCGGAGGAGCTCCGGACCCTCTCCACTGAGATTCCTGACCCCATTCCCGCATCCCGTTTTTCCCTAGATTCCGATATCTACGCCGAAATCCTGGACGAATCCACCAGGCCGAGATCTGGAAGTAGGTGCTTCCCTCGAGAATTCTCCAGCCCAGGTGTCCCGGTCCCTCCCGCCCGTCCCAAATTGCCGTCCCTGGATCCTCCCACCCATCCCAAATTCCTGTCCCCGAATCCTCCCGCCCATCCCAAATTCCCGTCCCCGAATCCTCCCGCCCATCCCAAATTCCTGTTCCCGGATCCTCCTGGCCATCCCAAATTCCTGTCCCCTCCTCGCTGAACACCTCGGAGGGTCCTGGGGGAACTGGGACGAGTCATGGGGCAGGATCCATGGATCCTTGGGGTGATGGAGAGGGAAGATCCATGGATCCTTGGGGTGATGGAGAGGGCAGATCCATGGATCCTCGTGGATGGAGAGGGCAGATCCATGGATCCTTGGAATGATGGGCAGGGCACATCCATGGATCCTCATGGATGGAGAGGGCAGATCCATGGATCCTTGGGGTGATGGAGGGGGTAGATCCATGGATCCTTGGGTGATGGAGAGGGCAGATCCATGGATCCTCATGGATGGAGAGGGCAGATCCATGGATCCTCGTGGATGGAGAGGGCAGATCCATGGATCCTCATGGATGGAGAGGGCAGATCCATGGATCCTCATGGATAGACAGGGCAGATCCATGGATCCTTGTGGGAATGACAGACAGGGCAGATCCATGGATCCTCATGGATGGAGAGGGCAGATCCATGGATCCTCATGGATGGCCAGGGCAGATCCATGGATCCTCACTGACACCGAGGGTCTCATGGACTCCCAGGGACCTCTCCCGGTGATTCCGGGGGATCCACCCTTGGAATTCTCTGGGATCAAGTCCCCTCTTCCCCGTTCCCATCTCCCCGCAGTCCAGCACTACCTGATCTCCCGGGACGACGTCGCCCTGGGCAGGATCCTCGGCGAAGGATTCTTCGGAGAGGTCTACGAGGGGATCTACACCACCCCGGTGAGATTCCCGCCCGATCCCCGCCATCCCGATCCTGGGATCCGGTTTGGGATGTCCCATTCCCACTTTTCGCTCTCCGGGCAGAAGGGGGAGAGGATCAAAGTGGCTGTGAAGACTTGCAAGAAGGATTGCAGTCCGGAGAATCGGGAGAAGTTCCTGAGCGAAGCCGGTACCCCCTGGGGCCTCGGGGGATTTTTTGGGATTCCTGAGGGTCCTCCTGGGGTTTTGGGATCCTGAGGGTCCTGTTCTTGGAGATCTTGAGGGTGTCACTGGGGTGTTTTGGGATCCCAGGGGTCCTGCTGGGGTTGTTTTGGGATCCTGAGGCTCCTCCTGGGTTTTTTTTGATCCTGAGGCTCCTGCTGGGGTTTTTGGGGTCCTAAGGCTCCTTCTGGGTTTTTTTGGATCCTGAGGCCCTCACTGGGTTTTTTTGGGATCCTGAGAGTCCTCATGGGGTTTTTTGGGATCCTGAGGGTCTCATTGGGGTGTTTTGGGATCCCAGGGGTCCTGCTGGGTTTTGGAAATCTTGAGGGTCCTCCTGGGTTTTTTTGGATTCTGAGAGTCCTGCTGGGTTTTGGGATTCTGAGAGTCCTCATGGGTTTTTTTTGGGATCCTGAGGGTCCTGCTGGGGTTTTGGGATCCTGAGGGTCTGACTGTGTTTCTTTGGATCTTGAGGGTCCTGTTCTTAGAGATCTTGAGGGTTTCACTGGGGTTTTGGGATCCTGAAGGACCTCCGGGAGTTTTTTTGGGATCCTGCGAGTCCTCCTGGTTTTTTTCGGATCCTGCGGGTCTCACTGGGGTGTTTTGGGATCCTGAGGGTCCTGCTGGGTTTTTGGGATCCTGAGGGTCCTCCTGGGGTTTTTTTTGGGATTCCTGAGGGTCCTGCCAGAGTTTTTTTGGGATTCTGAGGGTGTTCCTGGTTTTTGGGGGGATCCTGAGGGCCCTGCTGTGGTTTTTGGGATCCCAATTGTTCTCCTGTTTTGTTTTTTTTTTTGATCCTGAGGGTCCTCCTGGGGTTTTTTTTGGGATCCTGAGGGTCTCACTGGGGTGTTTTGGGATCCCAGGGGTCCTGCTGGGTTTTGGAAATCTTGAGGGTCCTCCTGGGTTTTTTTGGATTCTGAGAGTCCTGCTGGGTTTTGGGATTCTGAGAGTCCTCATGGGTTTTTTTTGGGATCCTGAGGGTCCTGCTGGGGTTTTGGGATCCTGAGGGTCTGACTGGGTTTCTTTGGATCTTGAGGGTCCTGTTCTTAGAGATCTTGAGGGTCCTGCTGTGGTTTTTGGGATCCTGAGGGTCCTCCTGAGTTTTTGGGATCCTAATGGTCCTCCTGGGTGTTTTGGGATCCTCAGGGTCCCCCTGGTTTTTTTGGGATCCTGAGGGTCCTCATGGGGGTTTTTGGGATTCTGAGAGTCCTCCTGGGTTTTTTGGGATCCCGAGGGCCTTTCTAGGGCTTTTTGGGGATCCTGAGGGTCCTGTTCTTGGAGATCTTGAGGGTTTCACTGGGGATTTTTGGGATCCCCAGGGTCCTCGGGGGTTTTTTTGGGATTCCTGAGGGTCCTGCTGGCGTTTTTGGGATCCTGAGGGTCCTGCTGGGTTTTTTGGGGTCCCAAGGGTCCTCTTGGATTTTTTTTGGATCCTGAGGCTCCTCCTGGGGTTTTGGGATCCTGAGGGTCCTCCTGGGTTTTTTTGGGATCCTGAGGGTCCTGCCAGAGTTGTTTTGGATCTTGAGGGTCCCGCTGGAGTTTTTTTGGAATCCCAAGGGTCCTCCCAGAGTTTTTTGGGGTCCCAAGGGTTCTCCTGGGGTTTTTGGGATCCTGAGACAATTCCTCCTGCTCCGCCTCCATCCCCCGGGATGGGGATCAGGACTCCCGGAATTGGGATCCCCCATTCCAAGTCAGGAATTCCACAGTCCCTGGGATGGGGATTGGGAATCCCAGAATTCGGATCCCTCGTTCTGAATCGGGAATTCCACAGCCCCCGGGATGGGGATGGGGACTCCTGGAATTGGGATCCCCCATTCCGAGTCGGAAATTCCACAGCCTCCGGGACAGGGGATCGGGAATCCCAGAATTGGGATCCCCCATTCCAAGTCAGGAATCCACAGCCCCTGGGATGGGGATCGGGAATCCCAGGATCCCGGGATCCCCCGTTCCGAGTCAGGAATTCCACAGCCCCTGGGATGGGGATCGGGACTCCTGGGATCCCCCATTCCGAGTCAGGAATCCACAGCCCCTGGGATGGGGAATCCCGGATTTGGGATCCCCCATTCCAAGTCCGGAATTCTGCATCCCCTGGGATGGGGGATCGGGAATCCCAGAGTTGGGATCCCCCATTCCGAGGTGGGAATTCCACAGCCCCTGGGGCGGAGATCAGGACTCCCGGATTTGGGATCCCCCATTCTGTGGCAGGAATTCCGCAGCCCCAGGGATGAGGGATCGGGACTCGGGGAATCGGGATCCCCCATTCTGAGGCAGGAATTCCACAGTCCCTGGGGCAGAGATCGGGACTCCCAGAACTGGGATCCCCTGTTCCGAATCGGGAATTCCACAGCCCCCGGGATGGGGATCGGGAATCCCAGAACTGGGATCCTCCATTCCGAGTCAGGAATTCCACAGCCCCTGGGACAGGGGATCAGGACTCCCAGAATTAAGGATCCCCCATTTCGAGGCGGGAATTCCACAGCCCCAGGGACGAGGGATCGGGAATCCCAGAATCGGGATCCCCCATTCTGAGTCGGGAATTCCACAGCCCCTGGGGTGGAGATCGGGACTCCCGGAATCGGGATCCCCCGTTCCGAGTTGGGAATTCCGCATCCCCTGGGATGGGGATTGAGAATCCCAGAATTGGGATCCCCCGTTCCGAGGCGGGAATTCCACAGCCCCTGGGATGGGGATCGGGACTCCCGGGATCCCGGGATCCCCCGTTCTGAATCCTGCCCTCCCCGCAGTGCTGATGAAGAAGCTGGACCACCCGCACATCGTGAAGCTCATCGGCATCGCCGAGGACGAGCCCACCTGGATCGTCATGGAGCTCTATCCCTACGGCGAGGTCAGGCCCCGTTCCCACCCCCCTCCCCCATGATCCCAGCGTTCCTTCCCGCCGGAATTCCGGCCGCTGATCCTGATCCTGATCCCGATCCTGATCCCGATCCCGCCGGGAATTGCAGCTGGGGCAGTACCTGGAGCGGCAGCGGCCGCCGGTGCCTGCGCTGGTGCTGTTCGCGCTGCAGGTGGCCAAGGCCTTGGCCTACCTCGAGGCCCTCAGCTGCGTCCACAGGTCAGCGGGAGCGGGATCCGGCGGGATATGGGATGGGAGCGGGATCCGGTGGGATTCGGGATGGGATATGGATCCGGTGGGATTTGGGATGGGAGCGGGATCTGGCGGGATTCGGGATGGGATATGGATCCAGTGGGATTCGGGATGGGAACGGGATCCGGCGGGATTCAGGATGGGAGCGGGATCCAGCGGGATCCGGGATGGGAGTGGGATCCGGTGGGATTCGGGATGGGAGCAGGATTCGGGATGGGAACAGGATCCAGCAGGATTCGGGATGGGAACGGGATTCAGGATGGGAGTGGGGCCAGGTGGGATTTGGGATGAGAATGGGATCCAGCGGGATTCGGGATGGGAGCGGGGCCAGGCGGGATTCGGGATGGGAATGGGATCTGGCGGGATTCGGGATGGGAATGGGATCCGGCGGGATTCGAGATGGGAGCAGGATCCGGGATGGGAGCAGGATCCAGCGGGATTTGGGATGGGAGCGGGATCTGGGATGGGAGCAGGATCCGGCGGGATTTGGGATGGGAACAGGATTCAGGATGGGAACGGGGCTGGGTGGGATTCGGGATGGGAGTGGGATCCGGTGGGATTCAGGATGGGAATGGGATTCAGGATGGGAGTGGGGCTGGGTGGGATTCAGGATGGGAATGGGATTCGGGATGGGAACGGGATCCGGCAGGATTTGGGATGGGAGCAGGATCCGGCGGGATTCGGGATGGGAACAGGATTCGGGATGGGAGCGGGATCCGGTGGGATTCGGGATGGGTGGAATGAGGTGGTGGCAGCTGGGAATGGGCTCAGGGAGAGGGGGGAGGGTTTGGGAAGTGGCATTGGCAAGGTGGGCGTTCTCCTTTTCCTTCCATTCTCTTTCCATTCTCCATCTGTTTTCCATCAGTTTTCCATCACATTTCCATTTGTTTTCCATCTGTTTTCCATCCATTCTCCATCTGTTCCCCATCCCATTATCCCATTATCCCATCCTCATTCCCATCCCATTATCCCGTCCCATCCCATCCCATCCCTGTATCCCATCCCACCCCATCCCATTCCTATCCCATTTGTATCCCATCTCCATCTCCATCCCATGGATCCCATCCCATCCCTGTATCCCATCCCTGTATCCCATCCCTGTATCCCATCCCTGTATCCCATCCCTGTATCCCATCCCTGTATCCCATCCCTGTATCCCATCCCTGTATCCCATCCCATCACATTATCCCTATATTCCATCTCATTATCCCATTCCTGTATCCTATCCCATTATCCCATCCCATTATCCCATTCCATCCCATCCCATTATCCCATCCCTGTATTCCACCCCATTATCCCATTCCTGTATCCCATTATCCCATCCTCATTCCCATTCCATTATCCCATTATCCCATCATCCCATCCCATCCCATTATCCCTGTATTCCATCTCATTATCCCATTCCTGTATTCCACCCCATTATCCCATTCCATTATTCCATTATCCCATTATCCCATCCCCATTCCCATTCCCATCCCATCCCATCCCATGGATCCCATCCCACTATCCCATTCCATCCCATTATCCTATCCCATTATCCCATTATCCCATCCCATCCCTGTATCCCATCCCATCCCATTATCCATTCATTCCATCTCATTATACCATTCCTGATCCCATTATCCCATTATCCCATTCCATCCCATTATCCCATTATCCCATCCCTGTGTTCCACCCCATTATTCCATTATCCACTATCCCATTATCCCATTATCCCATTATCCATTATCCCATTATCCCATTATCCATTATCCCATTATCCCATCATCCCATTATCCATTATCCCATCATCCCATTATCCATTATCCCATTATCCATTATCCCATTATCCCATTATCCCATTACCCCATTACCCCATTATCCCACTATCCCACTATCCCACTATCCCATTACCCCATTACCCCATTACCCCATTACCCCATTACCCCATTACCCCATTATCCCATTATCCCATTATCCCATTACCCCATTATCCCATTATCCCATTACCCCATTATCCCATTATCCATTATCCCATTATCCCATCATCCCATTATCCATTATCCCATTATCCCATCCCACCCCATGGATCCCACCCCATGGATCCCATGGATCCCGTGGATCCCACGGATCCCACCCCTTCTCCCAACCCGGGCGTTCCCGCCCCGCAGGGACATCGCCGTCAGGAACATCCTGGTGGCCTCTCCGGAATGCGTCAAACTCGGAGACTTTGGCCTCTCGCGCTACATCGAGGACGAGGAATACTACAAAGGTAGGATCCCGCGGGATCCCGAGGGATCTCTCCGGAGGGTGGGAACGGGCAGAGATCTCCGGATCATTCCCGGATCGTTCCAGCTTCCGTCACCCGCCTGCCGATCAAGTGGATGGCGCCGGAATCCATCAACTTCCGGCGCTTCACCTCGGCCAGCGACGTCTGGATGTTCGGTGAGCGCTGGGATCGCGATGGAGCGGGATCCCGGCATTCGGGGAGGGATCCTGGAGCGGGATCCCGGGATTCGGAGTGGGATCCTGGGATTCGGAGAGGGATCCTGGGATTCAGAGTGGGATCCCAGGATTCTGAGAGGGATCCTGGGATTCAGAGTGGGATCCTGGAGCGGGATCCCGGGATTCGGAGTGGGATCCTGGGATTCGGAGAGGGATCCTGGGATTCAGAGTGGGATCCCAGGATTCTGAGAGGGATCCTGGGATTAATCCTTTTCTTGTGTCAGAAACAGGGGATGGAGTGGGATCCCAGGATTTGGAGTGGGATCCTGGGATTCATCCATTTCTTGTGGCATGAACAGAGGATGGAGCAGGATCCTGGGATTCAGAGTGGGATCCCAGAATTCACAGTGGGATCCTGGGATTAAGAGTCAGATCCTGGGATTCAAAGTGAGATCCTGGAATTCAGAGTGAGATCCTGGGATTTGGAGTGGGACCATGGAATTCCGAGTGGGATCCCAGGATTCAGAGTGGGATCCCGGGATTCAGAGCGGGATCCTGGGATTCAGAGTGGGATCATGGAATTCAGATTGGGATCATGGAATTCAGAATGGGATCCCAGGATTCAGAGTGGGATCCCGGGATTCAGAGTGGGATCATGGGATTCAGAGCAGGATCTCGGGATTCAGAGCAGGATCCCGGGATTCAGAGCGGGATCTCGGGATTCATATTGGGATCTCGGGATTCATCCGCTTCCCACGGCGTGCCCAGGGACAAATCCCGCTCCGGAATGTCGGATGATCCCAACTTTTTCCCTGGGGGAAGCCATCCTAGGGAAGAGCTTCCATTCAGCCCTCGTTAGGAGCGTCCTCCTCCTCCTTCTCCTCCAGGGAATTTTGGGAAGTTTTGGGATGAGTTAAACTCATCCCACTCCAAATATCTGTCCATTCCCATCCGCCAATCCCTAAAATCCTGATCTGCAGGCCCCCAGATCCCAAATCCTAAATGCCAAATCCTAAATCTTAAATCTTAAATCCCAAATCCCTAATCCTAAATCTCAAATCCCAAATCCCAGATCCCAAATCCTAAATCCCAGATCCCAGATCCTAAATCCCAAATCCCAGATCCCAAATCCTAAATCCTAAATGCCAGAGCCCAAATCCTAAACCCCAAATCCTAAATGCCAGATCCCAAATCCTAAATCCCAAATCCTAAATCCCAAATCCTAAATCCCAAATCCTAAATCCCAAATCCCAGCAGGCAGGGATACGGACACAGGGAAAATCGAGGGATTGGAGGGAATTTTGCTGACCCCAAACTTGAGGCGGGGGGAGTTCCCAAAATTCCCAATGGGGAATCCCGATCAGCCGAGCGTCCCCACCCCAAAAATCCCCCAAAATCCCCGGGAAGGGCCCGGATTCCCGGGAATCGAGCGTCCCCACCCCAAAAATCCCCCAAAATCCCCGGGAAGGGCCCGGATTCCCGGGAATCGAGCGTCCCCACCCCAAAAATCCCCCAAAACCCCGGGAAGGGCCCGGATTCTGGGGAATCAAGCGTCCCCACCCCAAAATCCCCGGGAAGGGCCCGGATTCCTGGGAATCGAGTGTCCCCACCCCAAAAATCCCCCAAAATCCCCGGGAAGGGTCCGGATTCCCGGGAATCGAGCGTCCCCACCCCAAAAATCCCCCAAAATCCCCGGGAAGGGCCCGGATTCCCGGGAATTGAGCGTCCCCACCTCAAAAATCCCCGGGAAAGGCCCGGATTCCCGGGGATCGAGCGTCTCCACCCCAAAAATCCCCGGGAAGGGCCCGGATTCCTGGGAATCAAGCGTCCCCACCCCAAAATCCCCGGGAAGGGCCCGGATTCCCGGGAATCGAGCGTCCCCACCCCAAAAATCCCCCAAAAGCCCCGGGAAGGGCCCGGATTCTGGGGAATCGAGCGTTCCCACCCCAAAATCCCTGGGAAGGGCCCGGATTCCCGGGAATCAAGCGTCCCCACCCCAAAAATCCCCCAAAATCCCGGGAAGGGCCCAGATTCCCAGGAATCAAGCGTCTCCACCCCAAAAATCCCCCAAAATCCCCGGGAAGGGCCCGGATTCCTGGGAATCGAGCGTCCCCACCCCAAAAATCCCCGGGAAGGGCCCGGATTCCTGGGAATCAAGTGTCTCCACCCCAAAAATCCCCCAAAAGCCCCGGGAAGGGCCCGGATTCTGGGGAATCAAGCGTCCCCACCCCAAAATCCCCGGGAAGGGCCCGGATTCCCGGGAATCAAGCGTCCCCACCCCAAAAATCCCCCAAAAGCCGCGGGAAGGGCCCGGATTCCCGGGAATCGAGCGTTCCCACCCCAAAATCCCTGGGAAGGGCCCGGATTCCTGGGAATCAAGCGTCCCCACCCCAAAAATCCCCCAAAATCCCGGGAAGGGCCCAGATTCCCGGGAATCGAGCGTTCCCACCCCAAAATCCCTGGGAAGGGCCCGGATTCCCGGGAATCAAGCGTCCCCACCCCAAAAATCCCCAAAAATCCCCGGGAAGGGCCCGGATTCCCGGGAATCGAGCGTCCCCACCCCAAAAATCCCCCAAAATCCCGGGAAGGGCCCAGATTCCCAGGAATCAAGCGTCTCCACCCCAAAAATCCCCCAAAATCCCCGGGAAGGGGCCGGATTCCTGGGAATTGAGCGTCCCCCCCCCCAAAAATCCCCAAAAGCCCCGGGAAGGCCCGGATTCCTGGGAATCGAGCGTCCCCACCCCAAAAATCCCCGGGAAGGGCCTGGATTCCCGGGAATCAAGCGTCCCCACCCCAAAAATCCCCCAAAATCCCGGGAAGGGCCCGGATTCCCGGGAATCAAGTGTCCCCCCCCCAAAAATCCCCCAAAAGTCCCGGGAAGGGCCCGGATTCCGGGGAATCGAGCGTCCCCACCCCAAAAATCCCCCAAAATCCCGGGAAGGGCCCGGATTCCCGGGAATCAAGCGTCCCCACCCCAAAAATCCCCAAAAGCCCCGGGAAGGGCCCGGATTCCTGGGAATCGAGCGTCCCCACCTCAAAAATCCCCGGGAAGGGCCTGGATCCCCGGGAATCGAGCGTCCCCACCCCAAAAATCCCCCAAAATCCCTGGGAAGGGCCCGGATTCCTGGGAATCGAGCGTCCCCACCCCAAAAATCCCCAAAAATCCCAGGAAGGGCCCGGATTCCTGGGAATTGAGCATCCCCACCCCAAAAATCCCCGGGAAGGGCCCGGATTCCCGGGAATCGAGCGTCCCCACCCCAAAAATCCCCCAAAATCCCCGGGAAGGGCCCGGATTCCCGGGAATCGAGCGTTCCCACCCCAAAATCCCTGGGAAGGGCCCGGATTCCCGGGAATCAAGCGTCCCCACCCCAAAAATCCCCCAAAATCCCGGGAAGGGCCCAGATTCCCAGGAATCAAGCGTCTCCACCCCAAAAATCCCCCAAAATCCCCGGGAAGGGCCCGGATTCCCGGGAATTGAGCGTCCCCACCCCAAAAATCCCCAAAAGCCCCGGGAAGGGCCCGGATTCCTGGGAATCGAGCGTCCCCACCCCAAAAATCCCCGGGAAGGGCCCGGATTCCCGGGAATCAAGCGTCTCCACCCCAAAAATCCCCCAAAAGCCCCGGGAAGGGCCCGGATTCCCGGGAATCAAGCGTCCCCACCCCAAAAATCCCCCAAAAGCCCCGGGAAGGGCCCGGATTCCCGGGAATCGAGCGTTCCCACCCCAAAATCCCTGGGAAGGGCCCGGATTCCTGGGAATCAAGCGTCCCCACCCCAAAAATCCCCCAAAATCCCGGGAAGGGCCCAGATTCCCAGGAATCAAGCGTCTCCACCCCAAAAATCCCCCAAAATCCCCGGGAAGGGCCCGGATTCCCGGGAATCGAGCGTCCCCACCCCAAAAATCCCCCAAAACCCCGGGAAGGGCCCGGATTCCCGGGAATCAAGCATCCCCGCCCCAAAAATCCCCCAAAAGCCCCGGGAAGGGCCCAGATTCCCGGGAATCGAGCGTCCCCACCCCAAAATCCCCGGGAAGGGCCTGGATTCCCGGGAATCAAGCGTCCCCACCCCAAAAATCCCCCAAAATCCCCGGGAAGGGCCTGGATTCCCGGGAATCGAGCGTCCCCACCCCAAAAGCCCCGGGAAGGGGCCGGATTCCCGGGAATCGAGCGTCCCCACCCCAAAAATCCCCCAAAAGCCCCGGGAAGGGCCCAGATTCCCGGGAATTGAGCGTCCCCACCCCAAAATCCCCGGGAAGGGCCCGGATTCCCGGGAATCGAGCGTCCCCACCCCAAAAATCCCCCAAAACCCCGGGAAGGGCCCGGATTCCCGGGAATCGAGCGTCCCCACCCCAAAAGCCCCGGGAAGGGGCCGGATTCCTGGGAATTGCCGCGGTTTGAGGCCGCCCCGGTCTCTCGGCAGCCGTGTGCGTGTGGGAGATGCTGAGCTACGGCAAGCAGCCGTTCTTCTGGCTGGAGAACAAGGACGTGATCGCCGTTCTGGAGAAAGGCGATCGGCTCCCCAAGCCCGAGCTCTGCCCGCCCG
This sequence comes from Acanthornis magna, assembly GCA_036785705.1. Classification (NCBI taxonomy): domain Eukaryota; kingdom Metazoa; phylum Chordata; class Aves; order Passeriformes; family Acanthizidae; genus Acanthornis; species Acanthornis magna. The sequence goes on along the minus strand of JAWUZG010000248.1, from coordinate 75,380 downwards.
TGCTCTACACGCTCATGGCGCGCTGCTGGGACTACGACCCCGGAGAGAGGCCCAGGTTCCAGGAGCTCGTCTGCAGCCTCAGGTGAGCTGGGGATGCGCGGGGGGAAAGGTGGGAGAGGATTCGGATCGGGAGTTTTTGTGGAAAAGTTTGGGTTTAGAGGAGCATTGGAAGGCTTCAGATCAGGAGTTTTTATGGAAAAGTTTGGGTTTAGAGGAGCTTTGGAGACCTTTTCCCGGGAAGCGAAGTTCTTCTATTCCATCTTCTTCCCAAGGGTCTCCAATGGCTTTGGATTGGGAGCTTTTATGGCCAAGTTTGGGTTTAGAGGAGCTCTGGAATGCTTTGGATCAGGAGATTTTATGGAAAAGTTTGGGTTTAGACTTTTTCCCAGGAAACAAAACACTTCCATTCCAAAGGGTCTCCAATTCTCCTCAAATTCCAGGAGCTGCTCTGCAGCCTGAGAGGAGCTGGGGATGCATGGAGGGAAAGATGGGAGAGGATTCAGATCGGGAGTTTTTGTGGAAAAGTTTTGGGAATTTTTCTGGCTAAGGTTGGGCTTGGAGGAGCATCGGAGACCTTTTCCCGGGAAACAAAACATTTCCATTCCAAAGGTTCTCCAATTCTCCTCTAAGCCCAGATTCCAGGAGCTGCTTTGTGGCTTGAGATGAGCTGGGAATGCTGGAATATCCATGGTGGGATTGGAGGGGTGGGAATGTGGGGGATAAACCTGGGAAAGGCTTTGGATCGGGAGTTTTTATGGAAAAGTTTGGGTTTAGACTTTTTCCCAGGAAACAAAACACTTCCATTCCAAAGGGTCTCTGATGCTCCTCTAAGCCCAAATTCCAGGAGCTGCTCTGCAGCCTGAGAGGAGCTGGGAATGCTGAAATATCCATGGAGGGGTGGGAATTTGGGGGAAAACTTGGGAAAGGCTTTGGATCAGGAGTTTTTATGGAAAAGTTTTGGGAATTTTTCTGGCTAAGTTTGGGCTTGGAGGAGCATCGGAGACTTTTTCGCGGGAAGCAAAGCCCTTCCATTCCATCCTCTTCCCAGGGGTCTCCGATGGCTTTGGATTGGGAGTTTTTATGGCCAAGTTTGGGTTTAGAGGAGCTCTGGAATGCTTTGGATCAGGAGATTTTATGGAAAAGTTTGGGTTTAGACTTTTTCCCAGGAAACAAAACACTTCCATTCCAAAGGGTCTCCAATTCTCCTCAAATTCCAGGAGCTGCTCTGCAGCCTGAGAGGAGCTGGGGATGCATGGAGGGAAAGATGGGAGAGGATTCGGATCGGGAGTTTTTATGGAAAAGTTTTGGGAATTTTTCTGGCTAAGGTTGGGCTTGGAGGAGCATCAGAGACCTTCTCTGATCAGAGACCAAGAAGCAAAGTCCTTCCGTTCCATCCTTTCCCCAAGGGTCTCCAATGCTTTGGATCGGGAGTTTTTATGGCCAAGTTTGGGTTTAGACCTTTTCCCAGGAAACAAAACACTTCCATTCCAATGGGTCTCCAATTCTCCTCAAATTCCAGGAGCTGCTCTGCAGCCTGAGAGGAGCTGGGGATGCATGGAGGGAAAGATGGGAGAGGATTCAGATCGGGAGTTTTTGTGGAAAAGTTTTGGGAATTTTTCTGGCTAAGGTTGGGCTTGGAGGAGCATCGGAGACCTTTTCCCGGGAAACAAAACATTTCCATTCCAAAGGTTCTCCAATTCTCCTCTAAGCCCAAATTCCAGGAGCTGCTTTGTGGCTTGAGATGAGCTGGGAATGCTGGAATATCCATGGTGGGATTGGAGGGGTGGGAATGTGGGGGATAAACCTGGGAAAGGCTTTGGATCGGGAGTTTTTATGGAAAAGTTTGGGTTTAGACTTTTTCCCAGGAAACAAAACACTTCCATTCCAAAGGGTCTCTGATGCTCCTCTAAGCCCAAATTCCAGGAGCTGCTCTGCAGCCTGAGAGGAGCTGGGAATGCTGGAATATCCATGGAGGGGTGGGAATTTGGGGGAAAACTTGGGAAAGGCTTTGGATCAGGAGTTTTTATGGAAAAGTTTTGGGAATTTTTCTGGCTAAGGTTGGGCTTGGAGGAGCATCGGAGACCTTTTCCCGGGAAACAAAATATTTCCATTCCGAAGGGTCTCTGATGCTCCTCTAAGCCCAAATTCCAGGAGCTGCTTTGTGGCCTGAGGCGAGCTGGGAATGCGTGGTGGGAGTGTGGGGGGAAAGATGGGAGAGGATTCGGATCAGGAGTTTTTATGGAAAAGTTTGGGTTTAGACTTTTTCCCAGGAAACAAAACACTTCCATTCCAAAGGGTCTCTGATGCTCCTCTAAGCCCAAATTCCAGGAGCTGCTCTGCAGCCTGAGAGGAGCTGGGGATGCATGGAGGGAAAGATGGGAGAGGATTCGGATCGGGAGTTTTTATGGAAAAGTTTTGGGAATTTTTCTGGCTAAGGTTGGGCTTGGAGGAGCATCAGAGACCTTCTCTGATCAGAGACCAAGAAGCAAAGTCCTTCCGTTCCATCCTTTCCCCAAGGGTCTCCAATGGCTTTGGATCGGGAGTTTTTATGGCCAAGTTTGGGTTTAGACCTTTTCCCAGGAAACAAAACACTTCCATTCCAATGGGTCTCCAATTCTCCTCAAATTCCAGGAGCTGATCTGCAGCCTGAGAGGAGCTGGGAGTGCTGGGATAGCTGTGGTGGGAATGTGGGGGGGGAAAAGCTGGGAAAGGCTTTGGATTGGGACTTTTTATGGCCAAGTTTTGGGAATTTTTCTGTTTAAATTCGGGCTTGGAGAAGCATCAGAGACTTTCCTGGGAAGCAAAGCCTTTCCATTCAATGCTTTTCCCGAGGGTCTCCAATGGCTTTGGATTGGGAGTTTTTATGGAAAACTTTGGGTTTAGAGGAGCTTTGGAATGTTTCGGATCAGGAGTTTTTATGGAAAAGTTTGGGTTTAGAGGAGCATCGGAGACCTTTTCCCGGGAAACAAAGCCTTTCCATTCCGAAGGGTCTCTGATGCTCCTCTAAGCCCAAATTCCAGGAGCTGCTCTGCAGCCTGAGAGGAGCTGGGAATTCTGGAGGATCCATGGAGGAGTGGGAATTTGGGAGAAAACTTGGGAGAGGCTTTGGATCGGGAGTTTTTATGGCCAAGTTTTGGGAATTTTTCTGGCTAAGGTTGGGCTGGGAGGAGCATCGGAGACCTTTTCCCAGGAAACAAAACATTTCCATTCCGAAGGGTCTCTGATGCTTCTCTAAGCCTAAATTCCAGGAGCTGCTTTGTGGCCTGAGAGGAGCTGGGAATTCCGGAATATCTGCGGTGGGAATGTGGGGGGGAAAAAGCTGGGAAAGGCTTCGGATCGGGAGTTTTTATGGAAAAGTTTAGGTTTAAGGAACATCGGAGACCCTTTGGAAGGGGCTGGGATGGAAGGGCTCTGCTTCCCGGGAAAGGGAATCGGAGGGAATTCTAATCCCAAATCCCACCGGGATCAGCCACGGAAATCCTGCTGTCCTCCCATTCCCATCCCTCCCCGCTCCCTCGCGTTTTCCGCGGCTGTGTCCTGACTCTCCAGGGTGCGGGAGAAGCAGGAAAGGCGGGAATTCCTGATTTCTGGAAAGGTGGGAATTCCTGATCCCAGGAAAGGTGGGAATTGCCAATTCCAGGAAAGGTGGGAATTGCCAATTCCAGGAAAGGCAGGAATTCCCAATCCCAGGAAAGGCGGGAATTGCCGATCCCAGGAAAGGTGGGAATTCCCCATTCCAGGAAAGGCAGGAATTCCTGATTCCAGGAAAGGTAGGAATTCCTGATTCCAGGAAAGGCGGGAGTTCCCAATCCCAGGAAAGGCGGGAATTCCCCATTCCAGGAAAGGTGGGATTTCCCCATTCCAGGCAAGGCAGGAATTCCCCATTCCAGGAAAGGTGGGAATTCCTGATCCCACGCAAGGCGGGAATTCCCGATCCCAGGATTGTCCCCTCCCCGCAGTGACATTTACCTGATGGAGAAGGAGCTGGCCAAGGAGCAGGAGAGGAACAATCGGCACCGCCCTCCCAAAATCCTGGAGCCGCCGGCGTTCCAGGATCCGCCGCCCAAGGTGGGGATGGGAAACGGGAGGGACGGGGGAATGGGAATCCCTCCGCGGGTGGGATCTCTGGGATGGGATCCGGGGGAATTCCCGCCTTTTCCCATTCCCACAGCCCAGCAGAGCCATGTACAAGCCGCCATCCCAGAATAACCTCCTGGCGCCCAAGCTGCAGTTCCAGGTGAGGCCGAGGGGCTGGAGAATCCCGCGGGGATCTGGGGCGAGGGGGTTGGGAATGGGAGAGCCCAGGAATGTCGCGGATTTTGGGATCCGAGGTGCTCGGCGAGTGCCGCCGTTCCAGCGGGGCACGGATTCCCAGCTCCGGGTTTGGTCCTTCCGGGAATCGCGGAAGTGTTGAGGTTGGAAAATCCCTCGGAATCCATGGAGTTCCGGCCATGGATCCACAGCACTGATCTGCATTCCCCCAAATCCACAGGGATTTCCATCCATCCATCCGGGAATGGGGATTCATCCACCTCTGGGTGCACTTTTCCAGGCGGGAATTGTTCCCAAAATCCAACGAGTCTCCCCTGGCACAGCTGGAGGCCATTCCCTCTCATCCTATCCCTCGTTCCCGGGGAGCAGATCCCGATCCCACCCTGCTGCCCATTCCTGTCAGGGAATCACAGAGGTGTTGAGGTTGGAAAATCCCTTGGAGTTCCAGCCATTCCCAGCACTGATCCACATTCCCCCAAATCCACAGGGATTTCCATCCATCCATCCGGGAATGGGGATTCATCCACCTCTGGGTGCACTTTTCCAGGCGGGAATTGTTCCCAAAATCCAACAAAGCTCCCCCGGCGCAGCTCGAGGCCGTTCCCTCTCATCCCATCCCTCGTTCCCGGGGAGCAGATCCCGATCCCACCCTGCTGCCCATTCCTGTCAGGGAATCACAGAGGTGTTGAGGTTGGAAAATCCCTTGGAGTTCCAGCCATTCCCAGCACTGATCCACATTCCCCCAAATCCACAGGGATATCCATCCATCCATCCCTCCAGGAATGGGGATTCATCCACCGCTGGGTGGACTTTTCCAGGCAGGAATTGTTCCCAAAATCCAACAAAGCTCCCCCGGCGCAGCTCGAGGCCGTTCCCTCTCATCCCATCCCTCGTTCCCCGGGAGCAGATTCCGATCCCACCCTGCTGCCCATTCCCGTCAGGGAATTCCAGAGGGATTTCCTCCAGGCTGAGCTTTCCCATCTCCCTCCGCCATTCCCGATTTCTCCGGATGAGTCCCCAAACCTCTCCGGAGGAACCCGAAAATCCCGAGGCTGTTTTTGGGGCCAGGGCCCACCCTGTTCCCAATTCCCGCTCTCTCCGCACTCCCGCTCCATGTGCCTGTGCTCACTGAACATCCTGAGGCCGTTTTTAGGGCCAGGGCCGACCCCGTTCCCAATTCCTGTTCTCCCCACGCTCCTGCTCCATGTGCCCACGCTAACCGAACATCCCGAGGCCGTTTCTAGGGCCAGGGCCCACCCCATTCCCAATTCCCGTGCTCCCGCTCCGTGTGCCCACGCTAACCGAACATCCCGAGGCCATTTTTAGGGCCAGGGCCCACCCCGTTCCCAATTCCCGCTCTCCCTGCACTAACTGAACATCCTGAGGCCGTTTTTAGGGCCAGGGCCCACCCCGTTCCCAATTCCTGCTCTCCCCGTGCTCTCGCTCCATGTGCCTGCGCTAACCAAACATCCCAAGGCCGTTTTTAGGGCTAGGGCTGACCCCATTCCCAATTCCTGCTCTCCCCACGCTCCCGCTCCGTGTGCCCATGCTAACCGAACATCCCGAGGCCGTTTTTAGGGCCAAGGCCCACCCCGTTCCCAATTCCCAATTCCGACTCTCCCCGCGCTCCCGCTCCATGTTCCCGCGCTAACCGAACATCCCGAGGCCGTTTTTAGGGCCAGGGCCCACCCCGTTCCCAATTCCCGCTCTCCCTGTGCTAACTGAACATCCCGAGGCCGTTTTTAGGGCCAGGGCCCACCCCATTCCCAATTCCCACTCTCCCCACACTCCCACTCCGTCTGTGCTCCTGCTCTAACCGAACATCCCGAGGCCGTTTTTAGGGCCAAGGCCCACACCGTTCCCAATTCCCAATTCCGACTCTCCCCGCACCGTCTCCCCGCTCCCGCTCCGTCTGTGCTCCCGCGCTAACCAAACATCCCAAGGCCGTTTTTAGGCCTCGTTTTCCCAATTCCCACTCTCCCCGCACTCCCGCTCCGTCTGTGTGCCTGCGCTAACCGAACATCCCAAGGCCGTTTTTAGGGCTAGGGCTGACCCCATTCCCAATTCCTGCTCTCCCCACGCTCCCGCTCTGTGTGCCCATGCTAACCGAACATCCCGAGGCCGTTTTTAGGGCCAAGGCCCACACCGTTCCCAATTCCCAATTCCGACTCTCCCCGCGCTCCCGCTCCATGTTCCCGCACTAACCGAACATCCCGAGGCTGTTTTCAGGCCTCGTTTTCCCAATTCCCGCTCTCCCCGCGCTCCTGCTCCGTCCGTGTGCCCGCGCTAACCGAACATCCCGAGGCCGTTTTTAGGGCCAAGGCCCACCCCATTCCCAATTCCCAATTCCGACTCTCCCCGCGCTCCCGCTCCATGTTCCCGCGCTAACCGAACATCCCAGGCTGTTTTTAGGGCCAGGGCCTACCCCGTTCCCAATTCCCGCTCTCCCTGCACTAACTGAACATCCTGAGGCCGTTCTTAGGGCCAGGGCCCACCCCGTTCCCAATTCCTGCTCTCCCCGTGCTCCCACTCCATGTGCCTGCGCTAACCAAACATCCCAGGCTGTTTTTAGGGCCAGGGCCCACCCCGTTCCCAATTCCCGCTCTCCCTGTGCTAACTGAACATCCCGAGGCCGTTTTTAGGGCCAGGGCCGACCCCGTTCCGAATTCCCACTCTCCCCACACTCCCACTCCGTCTGTGCTCCTGCTCTAACCGAGCATCCCGAGGCCGTTTTTAGGGCTAGGGCTGACCCCATTCCCAATTCCTGCTCTCCCCACGCTCCCGCTCCGTGTGCCCATGCTAACCGAACATCCCGAGGCCGTTTTTAGGGCCAAGGCCCACCCCATTCCCAATTCCCAATTCCGACTCTCCCCGCGCTCCCGCTCCATGTTCCCGCGCTAACCGAACATCCCAGGCTGTTTTTAGGGCCAGGGCCTACCCCGTTCCCAATTCCCGCTCTCCCTGCACTAACTGAACATCCTGAGGCCGTTTTTAGGGCCAGGGCCCACCCCGTTCCCAATTCCTGCTCTCCCCGTGCTCCCACTCCATGTGCCTGCGCTAACCAAACATCCCAGGCTGTTTTTAGGGCCAGGGCCCACCCCGTTCCCAATTCCCGCTCTCCCTGTGCTAACTGAACATCCCGAGGCCGTTTTTAGGGCCAGGGCCGACCCCGTTCCGAATTCCCACTCTCCCCACACTCCCACTCCGTCTGTGCTCCTGCTCTAACCGAGCATCCCGAGGCCGTTTTTAGGGCTAGGGCTGACCCCATTCCCAATTCCTGCTCTCCCCACGCTCCCGCTCCGTGTGCCCATGCTAACCGAACATCCCGAGGCCGTTTTTAGGGCCAAGGCCCACACCGTTCCCAATTCCCAATTCCGACTCTCCCCGCGCTCCCGCTCCTTGTTCCCGCACTAACCGAACATCCCGAGGCTGTTTTCAGGCCTCGTTTTCCCAATTCCCGCTCTCCCTGCACTCCTGCTCCGTCCGTGTGCCCGCGCTAACCGAACATCCCGAGGCCGTTTTTAGGGCCAAGGCCCACCCCATTCCCAATTCCCAATTCCCACTCTCCCCGCGCTCCCGCTCCGTCCGTGTGCCCGCGCTAACCGAACATCCCGAGGCTGTTTTCAGGCCTCGTTTTCCCAATTCCCGCTCTCCCCGCGCTCCCGCTCCGTCCGTGTGCCTGCGCTAACCTTTTTCCATGGGCTCGTCCCGCGCCGCCGCCGCTCCCGCGCCGTTCCCAGGTTCCGGAGGGGCTCTGCGCCAGCTCTCCCACCCTCGCCAGCCCGGCTGAGTTCCCGAGTGCGGCCCATTCCCGGCGCACGCCGCCTCCCAACCGGCACAACGTCTTCAAGCGCCACAGCATGAGGGTAAGCCTGGGATTCCCGGCGGGAATTCCCGATCCTCCGCGACGCTCCCGTTGGGATCCGCTTCCCGCTGCTTCCTGCTGCCGCTTCCCGCTGCTTCCAGCTCAGTGTCGTTCCCCTCGGTCAAATCCCATTCCCGACGGAAGGATCGATCTTTGGGATGTCTCCGTGCATGTTTCCCCCCACCCCATATCCCGGATTTTGTTGGGATGAGCCACCGGCGCGGCGTTCCCAAAAACGAGCACGGAATGACACTCCTCGGGAATTTTGGGCGACTCCTCGGGCTCGGTGGTGGGGTTGTGGCCCCCCGAGATTCCCGAGGGTGGGATTTTCCAGCTGGAGCTCGGTGGTTGTAAATCCCAAAATTTCTGCTGGGATTTGGGATGCTTGGAGGCGGTGTAAATCCCAAAATCTCCGCTGGGATTTGGGATGCTTGGAGGCGGTGTAAATCCCAAAATCTCCGCTGGGATTTGGGATGCTCGGAGCTGGTGTAAATCCCAAAATCTCCACTGGGATTTGGGATGCTCTGAGGCAGTGTAAATCCCAAAATCTCCGCTGGGATTTGGGGTGCTCGGAGCCGGTGTAAATCCCGAAATTTCTGCTGGGATTTGGGATGCTCGGAGGCGGTGTAAATCCCAAAATCTCCGCTGGGATTTGGGATGCTCGGAGCCGGTGTGCCGGGAATGCCGCGGTGCCGGCGGGATGAGCTGATTCCCACAGGGCTGGAATGCTGTGCTGGGAGACGTGGCTGCCTCTCCTTGCTGGAAATCTGATTGCTCCCTAGATTTCCCCCTTTATTCCCCCTTTTCTCCCTCTTTATATTCCCCTTCCCCCCCCTTTTCCCCCTTTTTCTCAATTTTTCCCCCTCTTCCCCATTTTTCGCCCTTTTCCCTCTTTCCTCCCTTTTTTCTCTCCCTCTTCCCCCCTTTTTTCTTCCCTCCTGCCCTTTTTCCCACCTTTTCCCCTTTTTTCCTTCTCCCCTTTTTCCCTTTTTCTTTTTCCCTTTTCCCCTTTTCTCCCCTTTTTTTCCTTTATCCCTGTTTTTCTCCTTTTTTCTCCTTTATCCCCAGTTCTTCTCCTTTTCCCCTTTCCCCCATTTTCTTCTTTTTCCTCCTCTTTCCCTTTTTCCTCCTCTTCCCGTTTTTCTCCTTTTCCTTTTTTTCTCCTTTTCCCCTTTTCCCTCATTTTCCCTATTTTTTCCACCTTTTTCTCCTTTATCCCCATTTTCCTCCCCTTCCCCTTTTTCCTCCTTTTCCTCATTTCCCCATTTTTCCCTATTTCCCCCTTTTGCCCCTTTTTTCTCCTTTCCCCCTTTTCCTTTTTCCCTTTTTCTTCTTTTTCTCCTTTCTCTCTTTTTTCTCCTTTCTCTCTTTTTTCTCCTTTCTCTCTTTTTTCTCCTTTCTCTCTTTTTTCTCCTTTCTCTCTTTTTTCTCCTTTTTCCCTTTTTTCTTCTTTTTCCCTTTTTCTTCCTTTTCCCCCTTTTCCTCCTTTTCCCCATTTTCCCACTTTTTCTCCTTTTTTCTCCTTTTCCCCTTTTCCCCCATTTTTTTCCTTTTCCCCCTTTAACCCCGTTTCCCCCTTTTCCCTCTTTTTTCTCCTTTTACCTTTTTTTACTTGTTTTCCCCTTTTTTCTCCTTTTCCCCTTTTTTCTTCTCTATCCCCATTTTCCCCCATTTTCTCCTTTTTCCTCCTTTTCCCCTTTTTCCCCATTTTTTCCCTTTTCCCCCCTTTATCCCCATTTCCCCCCCTTTTCCCCTTTTTTCTCCTTTCCCCCTTTTTCCTCTTCCCTTTTTTTCTCCTTTTTCCCTTTTTTCTCCTTTTCTCATTTTCCCCAATTTTTTCCCTATTTCTCCCTTTTTTCTCCTTTCTCCCTTTTTCCCCCTTTCCCCCTTTTCCCCCATTTTTTCCCCCTTCCCCCTCTTTTCCCCCTTTTTTCTCCTTTTCCCCTTTTCCCCCATTTTTCCCCCTTCTTCTCCCTTTTCCCCCTTTCCCTTTTCCCCCTCCGGGCCGCCCTCTCATTCCCATCGCTCTCTCCCTCCCGATCCCGCTGGGATCCCGCGAATGGATCCCTGACTGGATCCCGGCCTGCAGGAGGAGGATTTCCAGCGGCCGAGCAGCCGCGAGGAGGCTCAGCAGCTGCTGGAGCTGGAGCGGCTGCGCGTGGAGCAGGCCATGGAGCGGCAGCAGCGCGAGATGCTGGAGGATGATCGCTGGCTGCGGCAGGAGGTGAAGAGCCTGGTGAGCCATCCGGGGATTCCTGGGGAATCATGGAGTGCTTCGGGTGGGAAAGACCTCAAATCCCATCCCGATTCAGTCCCAATCCAATCCCGTGATCCCAGGGGGATCCAAATCCATCCCGGGGATTCCTCAGGAATCGTGGAGTGCTTCGGGTGGGAAAGACCTCAAATCCCGTCCTGATCCAGCCCCGAGACCTCCCGCGATCCCAGGGGGATCCAAATCCATCCTGGGACATTCCCCGGGAATGTCAGCCCATTTGGGAATCCCTTCCCCAGTCCCAAGCACTCTCCCCTTTCCCAGGGCAATCCCTCTGAGCATTCCCAGCTCTCCCAGCTTTCCCAGATCCCATCCATCCCCACCCCAACTCCTCCCTGCCAAGGAATTTCGGCATCCAGGAGCTTCCCTGGCAATCTCGGCACTCCAGGAAGGCTCTCCCTTCCCTTTGCCATCCCCGACTTCCATCCAAATCCCTCGCCATGGATTCCCAGTGTCCTCCAGCCCAGAATCCCGGAATGCTTTGGGATCCGTGGGCCCCAAATCCCATCCCATTCCCATCCCAATCCAATCCCGCCATCCCAGGGGGATCCAAATCCATCCTCGGGCACTGCCAGGGATCCACAGCTTCCCTGGGAATTCTGGCCCATGACCTCCCCACCCTCCCAGGCAAGAAGGAGGTGGAAGAGCCATTCCTGGTCAGAAAACTCAGTTTTCCATGGCGAAATGGCTCCTCCGGCAGCCAAACCTTTGACACCCCTGGGTTTTCCAGCCCCATCAAAACCGTTTCACATCCAAAGGAATATTTGGAATTTTGGGCGATTTTAAAGCACTTCCGTTTGCGGTTTAATGGATTTCTTAAGATCTTTGGGATCGGGATTTTGAGAAAAGCACATTCCTGCTTCCTGGGGAAAAAAAAAATCCCTTTCCCATCCCAAACTCCTGGATCCTGCGGTGCTCCCTTCCTGGGGAAATGTTCCAGGAATCTCCCGGAAATGAGAAAAATCACCGTTTCCCCCCACTTCCCCCCCCACACTTTTTTCCCTTTTTCCTTCTCTTTTCCTCCCTTTTCCCCTTTTTTCCTTTTTCCCTCCCTTTTTCCCTCCCTTTTTCCCTCCCTTTTTCCCTCCCTTTTCCCTCCCTTTTTCCCTCCCTTTTTCCCCATTTTTCCCCATTTCCCCCATTTTTCCCCTTTTTTCCCCATTTTTCCCCTTTTCGCCCCATTTTCCAATGCCTCACACGAGCTTTCCCCACTTTTTCCAGGATCCCACGGTGTTCATGAACAACAACATTCCTCCGGTGAGTGATTCCAGCGATCCCTGGGAAAAATCCTGGCCGGGCTGATCTCTTTCTTTTTTTTTTTTTTTGGGAATATCTGAAGTTCCTCATTCCCTTTCCCACGGATGGCTGATAAATATTAATTTTTTAACTTATTTATTTATTTATGTATTTGGGAAAATTATCCTGAATATTGGAGATCCCGGGGTGGGGGTGGGGGGGATGGATTCCCCGATCCTTCCCGACATTCCAGGAGGGAATGGCGATGCCTCCTCCCTCTTCCCACCTTTCCATCCCGGATTTGGATGGAGCCTCTAATTCCCGATTTTTTTTTTTTATTTTTTTCCCCCACTCCGCAGCTTCTCCCGGAGAAGGAGACGGATTACAGTGAGTTTCCAGCGGAATTCCCACTTCGGGAGCCTCGGGAATGTTTCCCCGGATGCTCCGGGGGGTGAAATCCCAAATTCCAGGGGGCACATTTAGGGAGGGGCTGCTTCTCCCAGGGGTGGGAATGGGATCCCGCGGGGAGCTGGGATGGGGCGGGGAGGTTGGGATGTGGGGCAGATCCCCTGGATCCCGCGGCATTCCCACGTTTCCGTGGGATCAGCTGGAATGATTTTCCTTCCTTCTCCTCGCTCCCGGTGCAGCGCAATTCACGGGGCCGCCCCAGAAGCCTCCCAGACTCGGGGCTCAGGTGAGACCTGGGATGGCTCCGGATCCTCCTTTTCCACATCCAGAACCCGCGGGATGGGAATTTTCCTGCTCTTCCCGGCTCCAAGGGGGTCAGGCAGACCCAGCAGGATCGGGATTGTGGCTGGGGCTGAGCAGGGCTGCCAAAAAAATTCCAGACTGGTTTGGGTGGGAAACTCATCCCAGGGACACCTCCCGTGATCCCAGGGGGATCCCAATCCATCCTGGGACATTCCCTGGGAATGTCAGCCCATTTGGGAATCCCTTCCCCAGTCCCAAGCACTCTCCCCTTTCCCAGGGCAATCCCTCTGAGCATTCCCAGCTCTCCCAGCTTTCCCAGATCCCATCCATCCCCACCCCAACTCCTCCCTGCCAAGGAATTTCGGCATCCAGGAGCTTCCCTGGCAATCTCGGCACTCCAGGAAGGCTCTCCCTTCCCTTTGCCATCCCCGACTTCCATCCAAATCCCTCGCCATGGATTCCCAGTGTCCTCCAGCCCAGAATCCCGGAATGCTTTGGGATCCGTGGGCCCCAAATCCCATCCCATTCCCATCCCAATCCAATCCCACGATCCCAGGGGGATCCAAATCCATCCTCGGGCACTGCCAGGGATCCACAGCTTCCCTGGGAATTGCAGCCCAGCCGGGAATTCCTAATTCCCAAGATCCCAGCCCAAGCTCCCCTTTCCCAGTGGGAAGCCATTCCCTGTGTCCCATCCCTTTTCCCAAATCCCTCTCCAGCTCTCCTGGAGCCCCCGGAAAGCTCTGGAAAAGGCTCTGAGGATTCCCTGGATCCTTCCCTTCTCCAGCTGAGCATTCCCAGCTCTCCCAGCCCCAGATTGGATCCATCCTCACCCCATCTCTCTGAAAAGGAATTTTGGGATCGAGGGAAGTCACTGGGAATCTCGCCACTCCCAGAAGGCTCTCCCTTCCCTTTTCCTTCCTTTTGCATTCCCGACTTCCACAACAATCCCTCTGGATGAATTCTGAGTGTCCTTCGATCCCAGAGGTTCCCGGAATGGCCTCGGTGGGAAGGGCCCTTCAATCCCATCCCATTCCATCTCCCACCATCCCCGGGTGCTCCAACCTTTCCCCGGACACTTTCCGGGGATGGGAACACCACCCTCTCTCCAGAGAGATGTCGGTTTTTCCCTCTTTTTCCCCGGGATGAATCTGATCCCGCCCCATCCCTGTTTTTTCCCAGCAGCCCATCCAGCCGGCCCCCACGGCCAACCTGGACCGCACGGATGATTCCGTGTACGGGAACGTCATGGACCTGGTGCGGGCCGTGCTGCAGCTGAAGAACGAGATCGGCCGCGTGCCTCCGGACGGATACATCCTGGTGGTCAAGGTAGGGCAGGGATAACCCCAGGGATTCTGCGGGAGGTGGGGATGAGGCTCCTGAGGGGCTCCCACCGAGCGTTTTTCTTGGGAAGGGGTTCTGTCCCTAGGAGGGAGCAATCCCAGCATTCCCAGCTGCTCCGCTGGATCCTTGGGTCAGAGGTGGGAGCAATCCCAGAATTCCCTGCTCCTCCATTGGGTCCTTGGATCAATGGTGGAGCAATCCCAGCATTCCCTGCTCCTCCATTGCATCCTTGGATCAATGGTGGGAGAGTTCCCAGCATTCCCAGCTGCTCCGCTGGATACTTGGGTCAGTGGTGGGAGCAATCCCAGCATTCTCTGCTCCTCCATTGGATCCTTGGATCAATGGTGGGATCAATCCCAGCATTCCCTGCTCCTCCATTGGGTCCTTGGATCAATGGTGGGAGCAATCCCAGCATTCCCTGCTCCTCCATTGGATCCTTGGATCAATGGTGGGAGAGTTCCCAGCATTCCCAGCTGCTCCGCTGGATACTTGGGTCAGTGGTGGGAGCAATCCCAGCATTCCCTGCTCCTCCATTGCATCCTTGGAGCAACAGTGGAAGCAATCCCAGCATTCCCTGTTCCTCCATTGCATCCTTGGATCAACAGTGGGAGCAATCCCAGCATTCTCTGCTCCTCCATTGGATCCTTGGATCAACAGTGGGAGCAATCCCACCATTCCCTGTTCCTCCATTGCATCCTTGGATCAACAGTGGGAGCAATCCCAGCATTCCCTGTTCCTCCATTGCATCCTTGGATCAACAGTGGGAGCAATCCCAGCATTCCCTGCTCCTCCATTGGATCCTTGGATCAACAGTGGGAGCAATCCCAGCATTCTCTGCTCCTCCATTGCATCCTTGGGTCAATGGTGGGAGCAATCCCAGCATTCCCTGCTCCTCCATTGGATCCTTGGATCAACAGTGGGAGCAATCCCAGCATTCCCGGCTGCTCCGCTGGATCCTTGGGTCAATGGTGGGAGCAATCCCAGCATTCTCTGCTCCTCCATTGGATCCTTGGATCAACAGTGGGAGCAATCCCAGCATTCTCTGCTCCTCCATTGGATCCTTGGATCAATGGTGGGATCAATCCCAGCATTCCCTGCTCCTCCATTGGATCCTTGGATCAATGGTGGGAGCAATCCCAGCATTCTCTGCTCCTCCATTGGATCCTTGGATCAATGGTGGGAGCAATCCCAGCATTCCCTGTTCCTCCATTGCATCCTTGGGTCAATGGTGGGAGCAATCCCAGCATTCTCTGCTCCTCCATTGGATCCTTGGGTCAATGGTGGGAGCAATCCCAGCATTCCCTGCTCCTCCATTGCATCCTTGGGTCAATGGTGGGAGCAATCCCAGCATTCTCTGCTCCTCCATTGGATCCTTGGATCAATGGTGGGAGCAATCCCAGCATTCCCTGCTCCTCCATTGGATCCTTGGATCAATGGTGGGAGCAATCCCAGCATTCCCTGCTCCTCCATTGGATCCTTGGATCAATGGTGGGAGCAATCCCAGCATTCTCTGCTCCTCCATTGGATCCTTGGATCAACAGTGGGAGCAATCCCAGCATTCTCTGCTCCTCCATTGGATCCTTGGGTCAATGGTGGAGCAATCCCAGCATTCCCTGTTCCTCCATTGCATCCTTGGGTCAATGGTGGGAGCAATCCCAGCATTCTCTGCTCCTCCATTGGGTCCTTGGATCAACAGTGGGAGCAATCCCAGCATTCCCTGCTCCTCCATTGGATCCTTGGATCAATGGTGGGAGCAATCCCAGCATTCCCTGTTCCTCCATTGGATCCTTGGATCAATGGTGGGAGCAATCCCAGCATTCCCTGTTCCTCCATTGCATCCTTGGGTCAATGGTGGGAGCAATCCCAGCATTCCCTGTTCCTCCATTGCATCCTTGGATCAACAGTGGGAGCAATCCCAGCATTCCCTGCTCCTCCATTGGATCCTTGGATCAACAGTGGGAGCAATCCCAGCATTCTCTGCTCCTCCATTGCATCCTTGGGTCAATGGTGGGAGCAATCCCAGCATTCCCTGCTCCTCCATTGGATCCTTGGATCAACAGTGGGAGCAATCCCAGCATTCCCGGCTGCTCCGCTGGATCCTTGGGTCAATGGTGGGAGCAATCCCAGCATTCTCTGCTCCTCCATTGGATCCTTGGATCAACAGTGGGAGCAATCCCAGCATTCTCTGCTCCTCCATTGGATCCTTGGATCAATGGTGGGATCAATCCCAGCATTCCCTGCTCCTCCATTGGGTCCTTGGATCAATGGTGGGAGCAATCCCAGCATTCTCTGCTCCTCCATTGGATCCTTGGGTCAATGGTGGGAGCAATCCCAGCATTCCCTGCTCCTCCATTGCATCCTTGGGTCAATGGTGGGAGCAATCCCAGCATTCCCTGCTCCTCCATTGGGTCCTTGGATCAACAGTGGGAGCAATCCCAGCATTCCCTGTTCCTCCATTAGATCCTTGGGTCAATGGTGGGAGCAATCCCAGCATTCCCTGTTCCTCCATTAGATCCTTGGATAAATGGTGGGAGCAATCCCAGCATTCCCTGCTCCTCCATTGGATCCTTGGATCAATGGTGGGAGCAATCCCAGCATTCCCTGCTCC
The DNA here is from genome assembly GCA_036785705.1 of Acanthornis magna. Classification (NCBI taxonomy): domain Eukaryota; kingdom Metazoa; phylum Chordata; class Aves; order Passeriformes; family Acanthizidae; genus Acanthornis; species Acanthornis magna. The sequence continues at coordinate 59,072 of JAWUZG010000248.1, read as the reverse complement.
TCCATTGGATCCCTGGATCAATGGTGGGACATTCTCCCACCCCTCCCCTCTCCCGAATGGAATCCTTCCCTCAGCCACCCACACCATTCCCACCGGGACACCCCTGGATCCACCCCTGGATCCATCCCTGGATCCATCCCGATCCCTCCTCCTTCCCCCAGAACGTCGGCCTTTCCCTACGGAAGCTGATCGGGAGCGTCGACGAGATCCTCCCCAACCTTCCGGCCGCTTCCCGCACCGAGGTAGGAGCGGGAACGGCGGGAACGGGGTGGTGGTGGCGACGGCGGCAGGGTGACATCCCGGGTGGAATTCCCTCTGAATTCCCGAAAATCCCCGCCAGATCGAGGGCACGCAGAAGCTGCTGAACAAGGACCTGGCCAACCTGATCAGCAAGATGCGCCTGGCGCAGCAGAACTCCGGCACTTCCCTCAGCGCGGAATTCCAGCGGCAGATGCTGACGGCTTCCCACACCCTGGCCGTGGACGCCAAGAACCTCCTGGACGCCGTGGACCAGGCCAAGCTCCAGGCCAACCTGGCCAAGCCGTGCCCGGAATGAGGGAATTCCGACGCCGGTGGATCCGGGAGGAGTCGGCTTTTGTGGTTTTCCCCGCGGTTTTCCCGCTCTCCCTCTTCCCGCTGCTCCCGCGGCCGCTCGTGTCTGTCAGTGTCTCGTTGCTCTTCGGGAGACGGGAGGCTCTTCCCGGTGGTTTTTCCCTGGAAAAGGGCTGGGATCCGGTGGATGAAGATCCCCCCGGCTCGGCGGCTTCCCGGCTGTATCCACGGATCCATCCTCCGAGCGCGGGCGGCACGGCGGGACGGGGACCTGGATTTTGGGGCCGAGGGCACGGATTTTGGGGGGGAGCCGGAATTCCCGCGGGGAGCGGCGTCGGCGTTCTCCTTGTACATTGTATAGCAGAGTTTATTTAACGGCGGGAAGCGGGAGCCGCTTCCGGAGCCTGTGGAATCCGGGCAGGGATGGGCCCCCGTGGATCGCGGCCATGGGGGGACACGAGCCTGGGGAACGGTGCCTCTTCCAGCTGCGTTTTTCCCGAATTTTGTGTGAGCGCCGCCGGCAAAACCGAGGCTCCGTCGGGTTGGTGATTCCGGTCGTGAGCCGTGCGGTTCGGGCTTTTCCCCAGCGTTTTTCCTGCAGTTTTCCCAGTTTTTTCCGGCTGAGATAAACCGTGCGCCAAATCCTGCTGTGGCCTGTCCTTCCTGTCACCCCCCCCATCCTCTGGAGTGTCTCCCTGGAAAGAGGAATGGTTGGGATGGCCAGAATTCCAAGATTTTCTCGGGATTGTGGGAATGGAGTCCTTGCCCATGGAATGGGATGAGCATTCCCGCCCGAAGTGGGGTTTCCCCCAAAATAGGGGTCACGGCCACACCTGGGGTCACCCCGGAGCTGGGGGTGGTGGCCCCTCGTTCCAAGAGGGACATGGAGGGTGTCCAGGGAAGGGAATGGGGCTGGGAATGGAGCTGGGAATGGAGCTGGGAATGGGGCTGGGAATGGCGATGGGAATGGGGCTGGGAATGGGGCTGGGAATGGGGCTGGGAATGGGGCTGGGAATGGAGCTGGGAATGGGGCTGGGAATGGGGCTGGGAATGGAGCTGGGAATGGGGCTGGGAATGGAGCTGGGAATGGGGCTGGGAATGGCGATGGGAATGGAGCTGGGAATGGAGCTGGGAATGGGGCAGGGAATGGCAATGGGAATGGGGCTGGGAATGGCGATGGGAATGGGGCTGGGAATGGCGATGGGAATGGGGTTGGGAATGGAGCTGGGAATGGCGATGGGAATGGTGCTGGGAATGGGGTTGGGAATGGAGCTGGGAATGGCGATGGGAATGGGGTTGGGAATGGCGATGGGAATGGGGCTGGGAATGGAGCTGGGAATGGTGATGGGAATGGAGCTGGGAATGGGACTGGGAATGGGACTGGGAATGGGACTGGGAATGGAGCTGGGAATGGGGCTGGGAATGGAGCTGGGAATGGCGATGAGAATGGAGTTGGGAATGGCGATGGGAATGGAGCTGGGAATGGGGCTGGGAATGGCAATGGAAATGGAGCTGGGACTGGGGCTGGGAATGGGACTGGGAATGGCAATGGGACTGGGAATGGGGCTGGAGCACTGGGAGCTGCTGAGGAGAAAAGGAGGGAGCTTCTCCCTCTGGAATTCCCTGATGGAAGGGTGCAGCCGGGCGGGATCGGGATCTGCTCCCGAGGGATGGGATGGGATGGGATGGGATGGGATGGGATGGGATGGGATGGGACGGGATGGGATGGGATCCATGGGATGGGATGGGATGGGATGGAGCCTGGAAAGGTTGGGATCGGGATCTGCTTCCAGGGAATGGGATGGGACGGGGTGAGAGGGAACTGGGACGTTTGGAGCCAGCTGGGATGGGGATCTGATCGCTGAGGATGGGATGGGACGGAACCCGGGAAGGTTGGAGCCAGTTGGGATCGCAATCTGCTCCCAGGGGATGGGATGGGATGGGATGGAACCCAGGAAGGCTGGAGCCAGCCGGGATCATGATCTGCTCCCTGAGAATGAGATGGGATGGGATGGGATGGGATGGGATGGAACCCGGGAAGGTTGGGATCAAGATCTGCTCCCCAGGAATGGGATGAGATGAGAGGGAACCCAGGAAGGTTGGAACCAGCTGGGATCAGGATCTGATCCCTGAGGATGGGATGGGATGGAATCCAGGAAGGTTGGGATCAGGATCTGCTCCCCAGGAATGGAATGGGATGGGATGAGAGGGAACCCGGGAAGGTTGGAGCCACCCAGGATCGTGATCTGCTCCCCGGGAATGGGATGGGATGAGAGGGAACAGCCTCCGGCTGTGCTGGGGGAGGTTTCGTTGGATATCAGGAACAATTCCTGCCTGGAAAGGTTTTCCAGCCCAGGGCAGGCTTGGAGTCCCCATTCCCAGAGGGATTTAAATCCCTATGGATTTGGGGGGACACGGATCAGTGGTGGCCTTGGCAGTGCCAGGAACAGTTGGACTCAGTCTCGAGAACATTCCCAACCGAAACGATTCCGTAATTCCCGGATTCCGTCTGTGCCTGGTCATCCCCATCCGCCCGGAATGACGCGGCTCCAGCTGAACCAGGCACGACCTTCCCAGGAGATCCCTCTCCGTCTCCAGGAGCTCCTGGTGTGATCGGCTCGGACACTCCCCCCACGTGTCCCCGCGCCTGAGCGCATCCACATCCCGGCTCCGAAGGCTCCGGAAGCGGCAGGGACACCCTCGGGATGCGCCTGTCCTGCCGTGGCACCGTTTCTTCCGGCTCGTTTCACTCCGGAAAGCACGAAGCGTTCCCTGAAAGCTTCCCGGCTGTGCTCCAGGAGGGAAAACGGAGCAGGAAAAATCCCGGTGTGGAAAATGGGAGCTGGTGCGCCGAGGGTTGATGGAAGCTGGGGATGAAGAGCTGGAATGCCGCAGCCGTCAGGGGGAGGCGGTTTGGGATCCGAGGTGGGATTGGGATGGATCCTGGAGCACAGCTTCCCGCTGTTCCAGGCAAAGCCGGCAGCATCCCGGAGATCCCAGGATCCGTGGGCGCTCTCCGGGTGGGTTTTCCCTTCTGAGCCACCCCCATTTCCATTTCCAGGTGGGATCTTCCCATCTTCCCAAGCTCCCATGTGGGGTGGGGTGGGAAGAAACAACTTGTTCGGGGGCTTGGAGAAGGGGAACACCTGGACAGAGCAGGGACCTCCTGGGATCATGGGATTGTGGGATGGTGGGATCATGTCTATGTCCCTTCTGGAGAGACCATCCACAGTGTTACCCCTGTCCCACGACCTCCTGTGATCATGGGATTGTGGGATGATGGGATCGTGGGATGATGGGATCGTGTCTGTATCCCTTCTGCACAGACCATCCACAGCATTATGCCTGTCCCACAACCTTCTGGGATCATGGGATCATGGGGTCATGTCCACAGCCCTTCTGCAGGGATCATCCTAAGTATTATCCCTGTCCCATGACCTCCTGGCATCATGGGATCATGTCCATGTCCCTTCCATACGGACTATCCACAGCGTTACCCCTGTCCCACGACCTCCTGGGATCATGGGATCATGTCCATGTCCTTTCCACACAGACCATCCACAGCGTTGTCCCTGTCCCATGACCTCCTGGGATGATGGGATCATGGGATCATGGGATGGTGGGATCATATCTGTATCCCTTCTCACAGACCATTCACAGCATTATCCCTGTCCCATGACCTCCTGGGATGATGGGATCGTGGGATGATGGGATCGTGGGATTCCGGGATCATGGGATGATGGGATCATATCCATGTCCCTTCCACACGGACCATCCACAGCGTTATCCCTGACCCATGACCTCCTGGGATCATGGGATCGTGGGATGATGGGATGGTGGGATCATGTCCATGTCCCTTCTGCACAGACCATCCACAGTGTTGCCTACCACTGACCCACGACCTCCTGGGATCATAGGATCATGGGATGGTGGGATCATGGGATCATGTCCATGTCCCTTCTGCACAGACCATGCACAGCGTCATTCCCTATCCCATGACCACCTGGGATCACGGCACGACGGGATCACGGCACGATGGGATCATGGGATTCCGGGATCACGTCCACACCCCACATCCTCCATGGACACCCTGTGGTCACCACCACCCCCAGGCCACCCCCAGCACTTCCCTTTTTCCACCCTCCATTCCCATCCGAGCTTTTCCACGGCTCCGTGCCCCCTCGGGGTCCGGCGGGATGCGGTCACCACCATTCCCGCCATTCCCGGCTGGATCCTAGATCATCCCGGCCAGATCCTAGATCATCCCGGCCAGATCCTAGATCATCCCGGCCAGATCCTAGATCATCCCGGCCAGGTAGGGTGGCAGGAAGAGCCCCACGGTGCCCAGCAGGCAGACGATGATGAACATCCACAGGAAGATCCGGTCGATCACCATGGCCACGTATTTCCAGTCTTCCTTCACCTGCCGGTGGAAAAGGGCCGTGAATCCCTTGGGAATCCCTTCCCGGGAATCCCACGGGATGAGGAGAGCACCCGGGGGATCTGCTGGGGATCTGCTGGTTCTTCCTCTGGGTGAGGAGACACCGCGTGTCTTGGGAAAACCTTGGAGATTCCCGAGAAATCTGCTCTCCGGGGCAGAGGTGATCCCGCCCAGGGTTTTCCAAAACCACTTTGGGAAAAGTGGGAATGAGGCCTCTGAGTCAGGTCCCAAGGGCAGGACAGGAATCTCCAACGTTCCCAAAGCCACCAGGAGCTGGAGGAACCCTCGGCTGACCCTGTGGGCCAGGAATATCCCAGGGGTGGTCACGGATCTTCTCCCTGGCTTTGGGTCCTCGGGAGCTGACTGTAGATCCCAGAACGGACCTTCCCATTTTTGGATCCCAAACCATGGATCCCAAAACTGACCTTCCTGACTTTCCCATTTTTGGATCCTCAGGAACCAACCCTGGATCCCAGAACTGATGTCAGGTTCGAACCATGGATCCCAGAACTGACCTTCCCGTTTTGGGATCCTCAGGAACTGACCATGGATCCCAGAACTGACCATTCCCATTTTGGGATCCTCAGGAATCAACCCTGGATCTCAGAACTGCCCTCAGGAACTGACCATGGATCCCAGAAGTGCCCTTCCCTTTTGGGGATCCTCAGGAACTGACCATGGATCCCAGAACTGACCTTGCCATTTTTGTGTCCTCAGGAACCAACTGTGGATCCCAGAACTGATCTTCCCAGTTTTGGATCCTCAGGAATCAATCCTGGATCTCAGAACTGACCTCAGGAAGTGACCACGGATCCCAGAACTGCCCTTCCCATTTCTGGGATCTCCGGACCCACCCGCGGCTCCCGGAACTCACGGAGAAATCGGCGTCCTCGGCCCGCAGGTGATCCGCGATGTACTGCACCCCTTCCAGGGCCTTCAGGATCCTGGGAGACAGCGCCAGGCCCTGCTCCGAGCCTTCCTCCTCCTCCTCCTCCTCCTCCTCCTCCTTCCCCTTGGACGACCCGCGGGACGCCGAGCCCCCGGACGCCTTCCCGGCCTGGCCGTAGCGGAATTGGCCTCCCTGGGTGTGCGATTCCGTGGGATGGCCGGGATGGCCGGGATAGGCCTTCTCCTCCTCCTCCTCTTCCTCCTCTTCCTCCTCCTCCTCCTCCTCCTCCTCCCACTTGTCATCCACGTCGGTCTCCAGCCAGCAGCGGGACGTGCTGAGCCGCGTCCCGGGCAGGTCGTACTGTCCCCCGGTCCCCTCGGGCGGCGGCAGCGCCGGCGGCCTCTTCATGAAGAGCCAGCGCGGGATCAAATCCAGAAAAAAGCTGCGGACCCAGCGCGGCATGGTGTGCGTGCTGGGCGAGCGGTGGTGCACGTTGAGCACGAAGACGGTGATGATGATGGAGAGCGTGACGAAGATCATGGTGAAGAGCAGGTACTCGCCGATCAGCGGGATGACCAGCGAGGTGGACGGGATGATCTCGGTGATGAGCAGCAGGAAGACGGTGAGGGACAGCAGCACCGAGATGCAGAGCGTGATCTTCTCGCCGCAGTCCGAGGGCAGGTAGAAGACCAGGACGGTGAGGCAGGAGATGAGGAGGCAGGGGATGATGAGGTTGATGGTGTAGAAGAGCGGCAGGCGGCGGATGACGAAGCAGAAGGTGATGTCGGGGTAGATCTCCGTGCAGCAGTCGTACTTCTTGGAGTTGTAGGTGCCGATGGCGTTGATGATGGCCCACTCGCCGCTCTCCCAGTAGTCCTTGAGGTCCACGTGGTGGTCCATGTTCTCCAGGTCGATCTTGGCCTTGTCGTAGGTCCAGGAGCCGAACTTCATCTTGCAGTTCTGCTGGTCGAAGGGGAAGAAGGTGACGTCGATGCTGCAGGAGCTCTTGTAGATGGCCGGCGGCACCCACTTGACCGTCCCGTCCCAGAACAGGTGCGCCTTGGTCATGTGTGTCACCGCGAACTCGCCGTCGGCGCTGCGGGCACGGAGAGGGGTGGGGTCAGGGCGGCGTTCCCCGGGAATGGGGCTGGGAATGAAGGGATGGGGTGGGATCCTTGGGATCTGTGGGATGGGATGGGATCCATGGGATGGGATGGGATGGGATCCATGGGATGGGATTGGATCCATGGGATGGGATCCATGGGATGGGATTGGATCTGTGGGATGGGATGGGTTGGGATGGGATCCATGGGATGGGATTGGATCCATGGGATGGGATCCATGGGATAGGATGGGATCCATGGGATGGGATGGGATGGCATCCATGGGATGGGATCCATGGGATGGGATGGGATCCATGGGATGGGATGGGATCCATGGGATGGCATCCATGGGATGGGATCCATGGGATGGGATTGTATCCATGGGATGGGATCCACAGGATGGGATGGGATCCATGGGATGGGATCCATGGAATGGGATCCATGGGATGGGATCCATGGGATGGGATGGCATCCATGGGATGAAGACGGGATGAAGATGGGATGGGATAGGGTCAGGAGAAGGGAAGAGAATTCCCATCTCTCCCAGGGATTCTCCATCCACCCCTCACTTGTTGTACAGGACGATATCCGGGATCCAGATCATCTCGGAGGGCACCCGGATGGAGGTGACGTTGTCGTACTCCGCCGGATCCCAGCGCAGTTTGTAGTCGCTCCATTCCTGCCGCGACACACGGAACAGATCCATGGAGACGCCACCGAGCCACCCCGGGCGGGGCCATTCCCAAATCCCATTCCCGGATCAGGATCAGCTCCTACCTGCTTCAGCCAGACGTTGGTGGTCATCATTTGGTTCTTCTCATCCTGCGGTTGGAAAGAGGGATGAGCCGGGCGGGGAGATCCCGAGGGATTGTCCCGTCCCTAAATTCCAGATTTAAATGGGATCGGCTCCCGGCGGCATCCCGGGGATTGGGATTTCCTGGGATTTCCTGGGATCTCTGGGCACTAGAGGGCAGCAGGGAATTGCTTTCGGCATGGAACGGCTCGGGGATGGACGGGGGGAACGGTCAGGGAGAGAGGGATGGGAGAGAGGGGTGAGGGATCGGGATAGGGAATAGGGGACAGAGGGATCGGGGAATAGGGGATAGAGGGATCGGGGAATAGGGGACAGAGGGATTGGGATAGGGGACAGAGGGATAGGGGATAGGGGATAGAGGGATCGGGGAATAGGGGACAGAGGGATAGGGGAATAGGGGAGAGAGGGCTCGGGGATAGACGGATGGGAGAGAGGGATTGATGGATTGGGATGGGGGAATAAGGGATAGATGGATACAGGGATAGGGGATAGAGGGATTGGATAGGGGATAGAGGGATTGGGGATTGAGTGATAGATGGATCGGGATGGGGGGATATGGGATAGATGGATAGAGAGATAGGGGATAGAGGGATAGATGGATTGATGGATTGGGATGGGGGATAAGGGATAGATGGATAGGGGATAGAGGGATTGGGATAGAGGGCTAGGGGATAGGGGATGGAGGGATCAGGAGAGGGGAATAGGGGATAGAGGGATGGGAGAGAGGGATGAGGGATTGGGATGGGGGGATAAGGGATAGAGGGATGGGGGAATAGGGGATAGAGGGATCGGGATAGGGGAATAGGGGATGGAGGGATAGGGGATAGAGGGAGGATTGGGGATAGAGGGATAGAGGGATACAGGGATAAGGGATAGAGGGATAGGGGATAGAGGGTTAGGGGATAGAGGGAGAGAGGGATACTGGATAGGGGAATAGCAGAAAGAGGGATTGATGGATTGGGATGGGGGGATATGGGAGAGAGGGATAGAGGATAGGGGTTAGAGGGATAGGGGAATAGGGGATAGGGGATAGAAGGATAGGGGATAGAGGGATCGGGATAGGGGAATAGGGAATGATGGATGGATGGATGGATGGATGGATGGATGGATGGATGGATGGATGATGGATGGAGGGACACAGGGAATGGCTTCCCACTGGGAAAGGGGAGCTTGGGCTAGGATCTTGGGAATTAGGAATTCCCGGCTGGGCTGCAATTCCCAGGGAAGCTGTGGCTGCCCCTGGATCCCTGGCAGTGCCCGAGGATGGATTTGGATCTCCCTGGGATCGCGGGATTGGATTGGGATTGGAGTGGGATGAGCTTTAAGTTCCCTTCCCACCCAAACCATTCCAGGATTCCTCAAACCCAAATTCCCACCCCTCCAGCCGCCCGGTGGGAGCAGCCGGAGCAGGAATCCCGGGAATTGCGCACCACGTCGATGAGCTGGGCGATGGAGAGGCCGAAGCGGACGATGACCACGTCGGAAGTGTTGGGAACGGGCCGGGACCAGCGGTTGTATCCCGAGAAAAGGCGCTTGAAGAGCCGATCCTCCGCGTGGCTCCCGCGCTGGCCGTGGGCTGCGGGCGGGAATTCGGGAATTTTGGGAATTAACCCCGTCCGGATCCATCCCAATCCCCTCCAGCTGCCCTTACTGGTGCCACTGGTTTGGCTGTGGGCCCGGCACGGCCCCGGTGGATGTGGCTTTTCCGGAGGAAATTCCCGAGGCTGGGATGGGAAGGAGTTTTCCTTAAAATCCGCGGCGCCCTCGGCTGCTGCCGTGGCGCTCCCTGGCCTCGCTCGCTGCAGGGCTCCATAAATTTCCGGGAGCGAGCGGGGGAGGGAGGATGGGAAAGGGACGGGAAAGGGATGGAGGGAGGAAAACAGGGATGGAGAGAGGAAAACAGGGATGGAGAGAGGAAAACAGGGATGGAGAGAGGAAAACAGGGATGGGGAAGGGAGACAGGGATGGAGAGAGGAAAACAGGGATGGAGAGAGGAAAACAGGGATGGAGGGAAGAAAACAGGGATGGAGGGAGGAAAACAGGGATGGAGGGAGGAAAACAGGGATGGAGAGAGGAAGACAGGGATGGAGAGAGGAAAACAGGGATGGAGAGAGGAAAACAGGGATGGAGGGAGGAAAACAGGGATGGAGAGAGGAAAACAGGGATGGAGGGAGGAAAACAGGGATGGAGGGAGGAAAACAGGGATGGAGGGAGGAAAACAGGGATGGGGAAGGGAGACACGGATGGAGAGAGGAAAACAGGAATGGAGAGAGGAAAACAGGGATGGAGAGAGGAAAACAGGGATGGAGGGAGGAAAACAGGGATGGAGGGAGGAAAACAGGGATGGAGGGAGGAAAACAGGGATGGGGAAGGGAGACAGGGATGGGGAAGGGATAAAAGGATGGAAAACAGGGAGAGAGGGATGGGAAAAGGGATGGAGGGAGGGATGGAAAAAGGATCCAGGGATGGAGGGAGGGATAGAGAGAGGGACAGAGAGATGGGAAAAGAATACAGGGATGGAAAAGGGATGGATGGAGGGATGGATTAAGGGAGGGATACAGGGATGGAAAAGGGAGACAGGGATGGAGAAGGGATGGAGAAGGGATACAGGGATGGAGGGAGGGATAAAAGGATGGAAAACAGGGATGGAGAGAGGGATGCAGGGATGGGGAAGGGATGGATGGATGGAGGGATGGATTAAAGGAGGGATACAGGGATGGAAAAGGGAGGGAGGGATGGAAAAAGGATACAGGGATGGAAAAGGGATGGGGAGAGGGATACAAGGATGGGGAAGGGATAAAAGGATGGAAAACAGGGAGAGAGGGATGGAGGGAGGGATGGAGGGATGGAGAAGGGATCCAGGGATGGGGAAGGGATGGATGGATGGAGGGATGGATTAAGGGAGGGACACAGGGATGGAGAGAGGGATAAAGGGATGGAGGGGAGATGGAGGGAGGGATGGAAAAAGGATCCAGGGATGGAGGGAGGGATGGAGAGAGGGATACAGGGATGGAAAAAGGGATAGATGGAGGGATGGATTAAGGGAGGGATACAGGGATGGAAAAGGGATGGAAAAGAGATGGAGGGAGTGATGGAAAAAGGACACAGGGCTGGAGAGAGGGATAAAGGGATGAAAAAAGGGTACAGAGATGGAGAGAGGAAAACAGGGATGGATGGAGGGATGGAGGGAGGGATGGGTTAAGGGAGGGATACAGAGATGGAAAAGGGATACAGGGAGGGAGAGAGGGATGAAGGGAGGGATGGAGGGAGGGATTAAGGGAAGGATACAGGGATGGAAGGAGGGAGGGACGGATGGAGAGAGGGATAAAGGGATGGAAAAGGGATGGATGGAGGGAGGGAGGGATGGATTAAGGGAGGGATGAAGGGATGGAGAAGGGATACCGGGAGGGAGGGATACAGGGATGGAGGGAAGGACGAAAGGATGGAAAAGGGATGGAGGGAGGGATGAAGGGATGGAAAAGGGATGGATGGATGGATGGATGGATGGATGCAGGGATGAAGGGATGGAGAAGGGATCCAGGGATGGAAAAGGGATGGATAGAGGGAGGAAGGGATAAGGGGATGGAAAAGGGATAAAAGGATGGAAAATGGAGGGAGAGAGGGATGGAGGGAGGGATGAAGGGATGGGAAAGGGATACAGGGAGGGAGGGATGCAGGGATGGAGGGAGGGATGGAGGGAGGGATGGAAAAAGGATCCAGAGATGGAGGGACGGAGGAAGGGATAAAGGGATGGAAAATGGAGGGAGAGGGACGGAGGGAGGGATGAAGGGATGGAAATGGGAGCCAGGGATGGAAATGGGATCCAGGGATGGAAATGGGATCCAGGGATGGAAATGGGATCCAGGGATGGAAATGGGAGCCAGGGATGGAAATGGGATCCAGGGATGGAGATGGGATCCAGGGATGGAAATGGGATCTAGGGATGGAAATGGGATCTAGGGATGGAAATGGGATCCAGGGATGGAAATGGGATCCAGGGATGGAAATGGGATCCAGGGATGGAAATGGGATCTAGGGATGGAGGGCTCTGTTCCACCAAGCACTCGTGGTCCAGGAGGCTTTTCCCGGGAATCAGGACGGGAACGTGGCCCCACAGCCCATCCCAAACTCCTCCCGCCGTCGGAAATGCCCCGGGGCTGTGCTTGAGCCGGGAATTTGCCTGAATTCCCAATAAATTTAAATTGATTTCCATTAAAATCAGCCTCGGGGGTGTCGGTTGCTCAGCTCGTGGAACGCTGATGGAAAACAGGAGCCAAATCTTTTTTTTTTTTTTTCCTTCCCAGCATTCCCACATTTTGGGAAGGATCCCGGGAGGGATCCGGGATTCCGGAGGTGCATTCCCTAAGGAATGACCCCGAGCAGATTCCTTCTCCCTTCCCGGATTCCTGGGGTGGATCCACAAGGAAACCGATCCCATCCAGCCTGGCACGGAAGGAAATCGGGAATTCTCAGCTCTCCTCCCTCTTCCCGAACTTTCCCCACGGAAAACTGGGCCGGACTGCAGTGGGTGGAACCCTCGGGAGATGGGATTTGCGGAATTCCGGGGAAAAGCAGAGCTTCCAGACCGCGGGAAATTTTATTCCTCGTTCCTCTTTCTCCAAAGGTTCTTATTCCCTCTTTTTTTTTTCCCGGAGAACTCCTGTCTGATTGGCATTCGCAGATCCCAATGCCTCATTCCCAGATCCCAATCTTGATTTCCGATCCCTCATTCCCGGATCCCAATCCCCAATCCCAGTTCCCAATCCCTCATTCCCAGATCCCAATCCCCAGTTCCCAATCCCAACCCCACATTCCCAATCCCTCATTCCCAGCTCCCAATCCGTCATTCCCCGATCCAAATCCCACATTCCCAGATCCCAATCCCCAATCCCAGATCCCAATCCCGTGTTTCCAATTCCCAATCCCCAATCCCTCATTCCCAGATCCCAATCCTGCATTCCCAATTCCCAGTCCCACATTCCCAGATCCCAATCCCTCATTCCCAGATCCAAATTCCAATTTCCAATCCCAATCCCATATTCCCAGATTCCAATCCCTCATTCCCAATTCCCAATCTGTCATTCCCAGATCCCAATCCCCAATCCCAGATCCCAATCCCAATTTCCAATTCCCAATCCCCAATTCCCAATCCCTCATTCCCAATTCCCAATCCCAAATCCCAATCCCTCATTCCCAGATCCCAATCCCCACTCCCAATCCCCAATCCCCAATCCCAATTCCCAATTCCCAATCCCACAATCCCAATCCCAATTTCCAGTCCCAATCCCACATTCCCGATTCCCAGTCCCTCATCCCCAGATCCCAATCCAATTCCCAGTCCCTCATCACCAGATCCCAATCCCAATTCCGAATTCCTCATTCCCAAATCCCAATCCCAGTTTCCAATTCCCAATTTCCAATTCCCAATCCTTCATTCCCAGATCCCAATCCCAATCCCCAATCCCCAATCCCACAATCCCCAATCCCAATCCCAATTTCCAATCCCTCATTCCCCAATCCCCATTATCCCCAATCCCCATTCCCAATCCCCAATCCCTCATTCCCAATTCCCATTATTCCCAATCCCAATTCCCAATCCCCATTATTCCCAATCCCCATTATTCCCAATCCCCAATTCCAATTCCCAGTCCCCAATCCCACTATCCCAATCCCAATTTCCAGCCCCTCATCCCCAATCCCAATTCCCAATCCCCATCATTCCCAATTCCCAATCCCTCATCCCCAGTTCCCAATCCCAATTCCCCATCCCCATTATTCCCAATCCCCATTATTCCCAATCCCCAATCCCTCATCCCCAGATCCCAGTCCCCAATCCCAGTTCCCAATTCCCAATCCCTCACCCCCCGATCCCAATCCGGGAAAAGCCGATCCATCCTCACCCTCCCGGAAGGTGACGAAGCATCCCAGGAGGAGCGGGAGGATCCTGTGGGAAAACCATCCCAGGCTCCCCATGGATCCTCTCCCCGGAAAATCCCCCAGGAATTTAGCAGGAAGGAGGCTCAGTGGGATCGGCGGCCACGGCGGAATTCCGGCGGCGTCGCCGTGGATTTGGGATGGGCCCAGGGTTCGGGATGCGCTGCCGACTCACCGATCCCGGATTTCATTCCTGGAAAACAGAGGAGAGCCGGAATGTCACCGGGATCGTTCCCGAGGTCATTCCCAAAGATCGGAAAACATTCCCAAAAATCTGCTTCCCGGGAAACCCTGGGAAAGAGGGAACGGGGAAATCCAGGGATTCGCTGGCTGCTCCGGAGGGATCCTGATTTTCCATGGATCATCCATCCACGGATGTGTCGGATTCCCTCCCCCAGCGCGGAAAATCCCTGGAAAAGGAGGGATCTCATCTGGAATCCATTCCCAATTCCAAGGTGACTTTTCCGAACACTCCGGAGTGGCATTCCCGTTCTCCAGGACATTCCCGGGAATCGCGGAGTGGTTTCGGGGTGGGAAGAGACCTTCCCGAATTTAAGGGATCAAAATCCCAATTTTAAGGGATTTAAACCCGGAATTTTAAGGGATTAAAATCCCAGATTTTAAGGGATTAAAATCCCGAATTTTAAGGGATTTAAACCCCGAATTTTAAGGGATTAAACCCCCGAATTTTAAGGGATTAAACCCCCGAATTTTAAGGGATTAAAATCCCAAATTTTAAGGGATTTAAACCCCGAATTTTAAGGGATTAAAACCACGGCGCCCTCCCGGATCCATCCTCATCCTCGGCGCGATTTTCCCGGACCCCGGGATGACAGAAAAAGTGGAAAAAAAAACAGGAAAAAGGGGAAAAAATGACGGCTGGGCCTCTCCGGGCTGAGATGTGTGAACATTCCCGAGAGGAGCTGCTCCCGTCCCGCTGGGAATTCCTCCGGGAGATCTCGGAGAGGGAAGAGAGGAGCCTGGGAGGATCCCGGGGGGATGGAGAGGATCCCAGCGGGAATGATCCGGGGGTGGGTGGGTGGGGGAGGGGAGGGGACGGCAGCGATCCCAAATCCAGGGCCTGTCCCTGAGCCCAAATTCCTCTCCGTTCCATTCCCTAAAAAAAAAAATTCCTCCCTCTCAGGGCTTTTTGGGGCTTTTTCCAAGGTTTTTCCAGGGTTTTTCCTCCCTCCCACATCCCTCTCCATTCCCTGCAAAAATTCCTCCCCCTCGGAGCTTTTTCCAAGGTTTTTCCAGGGCCTTTCCCTGATCCCAAATTCCTCTCCATTCCATTCCCTAAAAAAAAATTCATCCCCCTCAGGACTTTTCGGGGCTTTTTCCAAGGTTTTTCCAGGGCTTTTCCTTGTTCCCAAATTATTTTCCATTGCCTGCAAAAATTCACCCCCCTCAGGGCTTTTTGGGATTTTCCAAGGCTTTTCCAAGGTTTTTCCAGGGCTCTTCCTTGCTCCCTCATCCCTCTCCATTCCCTGCCACAATTCCTCCCCCTCAGAGTTTTCCAAGGTTTTTCCAAGGTTTTTCCAGGACTTCTCCTCGATCTCACATCTCTCTCCATTCCCTGCAAAAATTCCTCTCCCTCAGGGTCTTTTCCAAGGTTTTTCCAGGGTTTTTCCAAGGTTTTCCCAAGGTTTTTCCAGGGCTTTTCCTTGATCCCACATCCCTCTCCATTCCCTGCAAAAATTCCTCTCCCTCGGGGCTTTTTCCAAGGTTTTTCCAGGGCTTTTCCTTGATCCCAAATTCTTCTCCATTCCCTGCAAAAAATCCTCCCCCTCGGAGCTTTTCCAAGGTTTTTCCAGGGTTTTTCCTCGCTCCCTCATCCCTCTCCATTCCCTGACACAATTCCTCCTGCTCAGAGCTTTTTCCAAGGTTTTTCCGGGGCTTTTCCCTGATCCCAAATTCCTCTCCGTTCCATTCCCTAAAAAAAAAAATTCCTCCCTCTCAGGACTTTTCGGGATTTTCCAGGGTTTTTTCAGGGTTTTTCCAGGGTTTTTCCAAGGTTTTTCCAGGGCTTTTCCTTGCTCCCACATCCCTCTTCATTCCCTGCCACAATTCCTCCCCTCAGAGCTTTTCCAGGGTTTTTCCAAGGTTTTTCCAGGGCTTTTCCCTGATCCCAAATTCCTCTCCGTTCCATTCCCTAAAAAAAAAATTCTCCTCCTCGGGGCTTTCCAAGGTTTTCCAAAGATTTTTCCTCACTCCCACATCCCTCTCCATTCCCTGCCACAATTCCTCCCCCTCAGGGCCTTTTCCAAGGTTTTTCCAGGATTTTTCCAAGGTTTTCCCAAGGTTTTTCCAGGACTTCTCCTCGATCTCACATCTCTCTCCATTCCCTGCAAAAATTCCTCTCCCTCAGGGTCTTTTCCAAGGTTTTCCCAGGGATTTTCCAAGGTTTTTCCAAGGTTTTTCCAGGGCTTTTCCTTGATCCCACATCCCTCTCCATTCCCTGCCACAATTCCTCCCCTCGGGGTTTTTCCAGGGTTTTTCCAAGGTTTTTCCAAGGTTTTCCCAAGGTTTTTCCAGGGCTTTTCCTTGCTCCCACATCCCTCTCCATTCCCTGCAAAAATTCCTCCCCCTTGGGGCTTTCCAAGGTTTTTCCAGGGCCTTTCCCTGAGCCCAAATTCCTCTCTATTCCATTCCCTAAAAAAAAAAATTCCTCCCTCTCTGGACTTTTCGGGATCTTCCAAGGTTTTTCCAGGGTTTTTCCTTGCTCCCACATTCCTCTCCATTCCCTGCAAAAATTCCTCCCCCTCGGAGCTTTTTCCAGGGTTTTTCCAGGGTTTTTCCATGGTTTTTCCAAGGTTTTCCCAAGGTTTTTCCAGGGCTTTTCCTTGCTCCCACATCCCTCTCCATTCCCTGCCACAATTCCTCCCCCTCAGAGCTTTTCCAAGGTTTTTCCAGGGTTTTTCCAAGGTTTTTCCTTGCTCCCAAATCCCTCTCCGTTCCATTCCCTAAAAAAAAAATTCTCCTCCTCGGGGCTTTCCAAGGTTTTTCCAGGAATTTTCCTCACTCCCACATCCCTCTCCATTCCCTGCCACAATTCCTCCCCCTCAGGGCCTTTTCCAAGGTTTTCCCAGGGTTTTTCCAGGGCTTTTCTTTGATCCCAAATTATTCTCCATTCCCTGCCACAATTCCTCCCCTCAGAGGTTTTCCAGGGATTTTCCTTGGTTTTTCAAAGGTTTTCCCAAGGTTTTTCCAGGGCTTTTCCTTGCTCCCACATCCCTCTCCATTCCCTGCAAAAATTCCTCCCCCTCAGGGCTTTTTGGACTTTTCCAGGGTTTTTCCAAGGCTTTTTTGGGTTTTTTCCTTGCTCCCACATCCCTCTCCATTCCCTGCCACAATTCCTCCCCCTCAGAGTTTTCCAAGGTTTTCCCAAGGTTTTTCCAAGGTTTTTCCAGGATTTCTCCTCACTCCCTCATCCCTCTCCATTCCCTGCCACAATTCCTCCCCCTCAGAGCTTTTCCAGGGTTTTTCCAAGGTTTTCCCAGGATTTTTCCTCCCTCCCTCATGCCTCTCAATTCCCTGCCACAATTCCTCCCCACTCAGGGCTTTCTCCGTGGTTTTTCCAAGGTTTTTCCAGGATTTTTCCTCGCTCCCTCATCTCTCTCCATTCCCTGCCACAATTCCTCCCCCTCAGAGCTTTTCCAAGGTTTTCCAAGGTTTTCCAAGGTTTTCCCAAGGTTTTCCCAGGATTTTTCCTCGCTCCCTCATCCCTCTCCATTCCCTGCAAAAATTCCTCCACCTCGGGGCTTTTCCAGGCTTTTTCCAAGGTTTTTCCAGGACTTCTCCTCGATCTCACATCCCTCTCCATTCCCTGCCACAATTCCTCCCCCTCAGAGCTTTTCCAAGGTTTTCCCAAGGTTTTCCCAAGGCTTTTCCAGGGCTTTTCCTTGATCCCAAATTCTTCTCCATTCCCTGCAAAAATTCCTCCCCCTCAGAGTTTTCCAGGGTTTTTCCAAGGTTTTTCCAAGGCTTTTCCAGGATTTTTCCTCACTCCCTCATCCCTCTCCATTCCCTGCCCCAATTCCTCCCCCTCGGCTCATTTTTCCGTATCTTTTCCAAGGTTTTTCCAGCAGCTCTGGCAGCTCCCAACCTTTCTTCCCGACCTTCCCCTCCATCCCTTTCTCACATTCCCTCATCCCAAGGATTTCCCGGCTGGATTTTCCACCCCGAGCCCCTCCGCGGCTGGAAAATGCCATTCCCGCTCTCCCGAGCACTTTCCCGGAGGGATGCCGGAGGCTGAATCCAGGGATGGATCCGGGAGCGCCTGGAAAAGCTCCCGGCGCCGACCGGAGAGGGATAAACCGAGAATTCCTAGGATTTCCAGGCGGACCGGGAAGGATTTTCGGGAATTTCAAGCGGGAACTTCCCGCCGAGCTGGGAAACTTTCCCTCTCCAGCTCTTCCCGGCCATTCCCAGCTCTCCGCTGGAATTTTTCCGCCGGGAAAATCAATCCCGGTTTTTTGGTTTTTTTTTTTTTTTTTCCCCTTCCCACCCCGCCGGGATCCAGGGAATGTCCTTACCTGCGGCCGGGAGGGGATCCCGAGCCCCCCATTCCCGCCGGGATCGGGATCGGGATTGGGATCGGGATCGGGATCGGGATGCGGCGGCGCCGAGCGATCCCGGGGAAAATCTGGGATCGGGAGAGGGAGGGATCAGCCTTAACTCCGCGAGGGAGGTGACGGCAGGGGAGGGACGGGGGAGGAGGAAAATCAGGGAAAGGAGGGGGAGGATCGGGAAGGGCTGGGGAAGGATGGAATTGCTGGGATTTTGGGGAAGAGAGCGGGAATGGGATGGGGAGTGCTGGGAGAGGATGGAATTTCTGGGATTTTGGGGAAGAGAGCGGGAATGGGATGGGGAGAGGGAAGGGATGGGAATTGAGGATTAAGAGGGACGGGGGAGGAGGAAAATCAGGGAAAGGAGGGGAAGGATCGGGAAGGGCTGGGGAAGGATGGAATTTCGGGGATTTTGGGGGAAGAGAGCGGGAATGGGATGGGGAGAGGGAAATTGGGGTTGGGGATTCTGTGAGGATGAGGAGGGAGAGGGAAGGAGGGAAGGACTTGGAGCAGGGAATTTCGAGGAAAGTGGAATCCTCTCGGATCGGGAAGTGCTGAGAAAGGATGGAATTGCTGGGATTTTAGGGAAGGGAGCGGGAATGGGATGGGGAGAGGGAAGGGATGGGAATTGAGGATTAAGAGGGACAGGGGGAGGAGGGAAAATCAGGGAAAGGAGAGGGAGGATCGGGAAGGGCTGGGAAAGGATGGAATTGCTGGGATTTTGGGGAAGAGAGCGGGAATGGGATGGGGAGAGGGAAATTGGGGTTGGGGATTCTGTGAGGATGAGGAGGGAGAGGGAAGGAGGGAAAAGCAGGGAAAGGCTGGGGAGGATCGGGAAGTGCTGGGAAAGGATGGAATTGCTGGGATTTTGGGGAAGAGAGCGGGAATGGGAGAGGGAAAGGGAGTGCTGGGAGTTGAGTGAGGATGAGGAGGGAGAGGGAAGGAGGGAAAATCAGGGAAAGGCTGGGGAGGAGGGGGGAAGGATCAGGAAGTGCTGGGAAAGGATGGAATTTTGGGGATTTTTAGGGAAGGGAGTGGGAATGCGATGGGGAGAGGGAAGGGATGGAAATTGGGTGAGGATGAGGAGGGAGAGGGAAGGATTTGAAGCAGGGAATGGGGGAAGGAAGGATCGGGAAGTGCTGGGAAAGGTTGGAATTGCCGAGATTTTTGGGGAAGAGATTGGGAATGGGAGAGGGAAGGAGGGGTTGGGAGTTGAGTGAGGTTGAGGAGGGAGAGGGAATTAGGGAAGGAAAATCATGGAAAGGCTGGGAAGGACGGGGGAAGGATCGGGAAGGTCTGGGAAAGGATGGAATTTTGGGGATTTTTTGGGAAGAGACCAGGAATGGGATGGGGAGAGAGAAAGGGAGGGTCGGGAATTGCGTGAGGATGAGGAGGGAGAGGGAAGAGCTTGGGGCAGGGAATTTCGGCGTTTGGAATCCCAGGGCACATCCCAAAATCTCCAGGGTCTCGTCCCGTCGGAGGGAATTCTGGGAATGTTCATCCCAGGGAGCTCCAGGGATTGGGAATGTCCCCTGGAAAAACGAGGGATGGAGCTGTCCCCCTGCTCCGGTCTGTGGTTTTTTTTCCCAAGAAAACACAGGATAAAGGGGAATGTTGTTCCCAAAATTGGGAAATCCGGGATGGATCCCCACCCTACAGATCCCTTCCCTCTCCGATCCCAGGGATTCCCATCCCGGGGGATCCCGTGGGACACTCAGGGGTTGGGGACAGGAATATTCTGGGAATGGGAGAGGGAGCACCGAGGGGATGGGGACAGGGAAATTTTGGGAACAGGGAGCGGATTTTCCCAATGGGAGACACCGAGGGAATGGGGACAGGGATGGGATCGGGGAAATTTTGGGAATGGGAGAGGATTTTCCTAGTGGGAGACATGAAAGGAATGGGAACAGGAATGGGGACAGGAATATTTTGGGAATGGGAGAGGATTTTCCTAGTGGGAGACATGAAAGGAATGGGAACAGGAATGGGGACAGGAATATTTTGGGAATGGGAGAGGATTTTCCCAGTGGGGAACATCAAGGGAATGGGGACAGGAATGGATCAGGGATATTTTGGGAATAGGAGGGAATTATCCCGGGGGACATCAAGGCAATGGGAACAGGAATATTTGGGGAATGGGACAGGATTTTCCCAATGGGGACACCAATGGGATGGGGACAGGGATGGGATCAGGGATATTTTGGGAATGGGAGAGGGAACACTGAGGGGATGGGGACAGGGAAATTTTGGGAACGGGGAGAGGATTTTCTCACTGGGGAACACCGAGGACATGGGATCGGGGGTATTTTGGGAATGGGAAGGAATTATCCCACGTGGGACATCAAGGGAATGGGACAGAGATGGGATCAGGGATATTTTGGGAATGGGAGAGGATTTTCCCAGTGGGAAACATGGAGGGAATGGGACAGGAATGTGATTTGGGATATTTTGGGAACGGGGTGTGGAATTTCCCAGTGGGAGACACCAATAGGATGAGGACAGGGATGGGGACAGGGAAATTTTGGGAATGGGAGAGGGAACACTGAGGGGATGGGGACAGGGAAATTTTGGGAACGGGGAGAGGATTTTCTCACTGGGGAACACTGAGGACATGGGATCGGGGGTATTTTGGGAATGGGAAGGAATTATCCCGCATGGGACACCAATGGGAATGGGACAGGGATGGGGACAGGGAAATTTTGGGAATAGGAGAGGATTTTCCCAGTGGGAGACACTGAGGGAATGGGACAGGAATGTGATTTGGGATATTTTGGGAACGGGATGTGGATTTTCCCAGTGGGAGACACCAATAGGATGAGGACAGGGATGGGATCAGGGATATTTTGGGAATGGGAGAGGGAACACCGAGGGGACGGGGACAGGAAATTTTGGGAACGGGGAGCAGATTTTCCAGTGGGAGACACCGAGAGAATGGGGACAGGGATGGGATCAGGAATATTCTGGGAATGGAAGAGGATTTTCCCACTGAGGGACACGGAGGGAATGGGACGGGAATGGGATCAGGGATATTTTGGGAATGGGAGAGGATTTTCCCAGTGGGAGACACTGAGGGAATGGGACAGGAATGGGATTGGGGATATTTTGGGAATAGGAGGGAATTGTCCCAGGGGGACATCAAGGCAATGGGAACAGGAATATTTTGGGAATGGGAGAGGATTTTCCCACTAGGGAACATAGAGGGAATGGGGACAGGAATGTGATTGGGGATATTTTGGGAACGGGGTGTGGATTTTCCCAGTGGGAGACACCAATGGGATGGGGACAGGGATGGGGACAGGGGAATTTTGGGAATGGGGAGCTGATTTTCCCAGTGGGACACACTGAGGGAATGGGACAGGGATGGGATCAGGGACATTCTGGGAATGGGAGGGAATTATCCTGGGTGGGACACCAATGGGAATGGGACAGGGATGGGATCAGGGATATTTTGGGAATGGGAGAAGGTTTTCCTACTGGGAGGCATCAAGGGAATGGGTCAGGGACATTTTGGGAATGGGAGAGGATTTTCCCACTGGGGACATCACGGGATGGGGACAGAGATGGGATCAGGGATATTTTGGGAATGGGAGAGGGAACACTGAGGGGATGGGGACAGGGAAATTTTGGGAACGGGGAGAGGATTTTCTCACTGGGGAACACCGAGGACATGGGATCGGGGGTATTTTGGGAATGGGAAGGAATTATCCCACGTGGGACATCAAGGGAATGGGACAGGGATGGGGACAGGGAAATTTTGGGAACGGGGAGCTGATTTTCCCAGTGGGACACACTGAGGGAATGGGACAGGGATGGGATCAGGAATATTCTGGGAATGGGAGAGGATTTTCCCACTGGGGAACATGAAGGGAATGGGACAGGAATGGGATCGGAGATATTTTGGGAATGGGAGAGGATTTTCCCACTGGGGGACACCGAGGAGATGGGACAGGGATGGGATCAGGAATATTCTGGGAATGGGACAGGATTTTCCCATGGGGAACACCGAGGAGATGGGATCAGGGATATTTTGGGAATGGAGGGAATTATCCCGGGGGACATCAAGGCAATGGGAACAGGAATATTTGGGGAATGGGACAGGATTTTCCCACTGGGGACATCACGGGATGGGGACAGGGATGGGATCAGGGATATTTTGGGAATGGGAGAGGAACACCGAGGGGATGGGAACAGGGATATTTTGGAAACGGGGAGAGGATTTTCTCACTGGAGAACACCGAGGACATGAGATCGGGGGTATTTTGGGAATGGGAGGGAATTATCCCGCGTGGGACATCAAGGGAATGGGACAGAGATGGGATCAGGGATATTTTGGGAATGGGAGAGGATTTTCCCAGTGGGGAACATGGAGGGAATGGGACAGGAATGTGATTTGGGATATTTTGGGAACGGGGTGTGGAATTTCCCAGTGGGAGACACGAATAGGATGGGGACAGGGATGGGATCGGGGATATTTTGGGAATGGGAGAGGGAACACCGAGGGGATGGGAACAGGGAAATTTTGGGAATGGGGAGAGGATTTTCTCACTGGAGAACACCGAGGACATGGGATCGGGGGTATTTTGGGAATGGGAAGGAATTATCCCACGTGGGACATCAAGGGAATGGGACAGAGATGGGATCAGGGATATTTTGGGAATGGGAGAGGATTTTCCCAGTGGGGAACATGGAGGGAATGGGACAGGAATGTGATTTGGGATATTTTGGGAACGGGGTGTGGAATTTCCCAGTGGGAGACACCAATAGGATGAGGACAGGGATGGGGACAGGGAAATTTTGGGAATGGGAGAGGGAACACCGAGGGGATGGGAACAGGGAAATTTTGGGAACGGGGAGAGGATTTTCTCACTGGAGAACACCGAGGACATGGGATCGGGGGTATTTTGGGAATGGGAAGGAATTATCCCGCATGGGACACCAATGGGAATGGGACAGGGATGGGGACAGGGAAATTTTGGGAACGGGGAGCTGATTTTCCCAGTGGGACACACTGAGGGAATGGGACAGGGATGGGATCAGGAATATTCTGGGAATGGGAGAGGATTTTCCCACTGGGGAACATGAAGGGAATGGGACAGGAATGGGATCGGGGATATTTTGGGAATGGGAGAGGATTTTCCCACTGGGGGACACCGAGGAGATGGGACAGGGATGGGATCAGGAATATTCTGGGAATGGGACAGGATTTTCCCATGGGGGGACACCGAGGAGATGGGATCAGGGATATTTTGGGAATGGGAGAGGGAACACGGAGGGGATGGGGACAGGGAAATTTTGGGAATGGGAGAAGATTTCCCCAGTAGGAGACACCAAGGGAATGGGAACAGGAATATTTTGGGAATGGGAGAGGATTTTCCCACTAGGGAACATAGAGGGAATGGGGACAGGAATGTGATTGGGGATATTTTGGGAACGGGGTGTGGATTTTCCCAGTGGGAGACACCAATGGGAATGGGACAGGGATGGGATCAGGGACATTTTGGGAATGGGAGAGGATTTTCCCACTGGGGACACCAATGGGAATGGGACAGAGATGGGATCAGGGATGTTCTGGGAATGGGAGAGGGAACACTGAGGGGATGGGGACAGGGAAATTTTGGGAATGGGACAGGATTTTCCAGTGGTGGCATCAATGGGAATAGGACAGAGATGGGATCAGGGATATTTTGGGAATGGGAGAGGGAACACTGAGGGGACGGGGACAGGGATGGGATCGGGGAAATTTTGGGAATGGGAGAGGATTTTCCCACTGGGGGACATCAAGGGGATGGGGACAGGAATGGGATCAGGGTATTTTGGGAATGGGATGGAATTACCCCGGGTGGGACGCAGAGGGAACCGAGGCAGGGATGGGATCAGGGATGTTTTGGGAATCAGAGGGGGAAAAATCTGGAAAAGCCGGAGCTCCCTCCTGCTCCCCGAGCTGCTCCGGGTGAAATCCCAGCCCTGTCCTTCCCTCCTTCCCGCTGGGAATTCCATGCTCATCCTTCCCGCCGGGGAAACTCGGGAATGCAATTCCCAGGCCCCCCCAGGGTCCTTCCCGAGGATTCCCTTCCTTTTCCCAGGAAAACGGAGGACGAGGCAGATCCAGGCCCCTGGAATTGCTCCTCGGCGGAATTCCCGATAACCAGGGATGCCAAATTCCATCAAATTCCCTGTTTTTTTGGGATTTGGGCCACCCAGGATAGGCGTTGGGATGGGAATGGGATGGTC
The DNA here is from genome assembly GCA_036785705.1 of Acanthornis magna. NCBI lineage: Eukaryota > Metazoa > Chordata > Aves > Passeriformes > Acanthizidae > Acanthornis > Acanthornis magna. Next base: position 34,540 of record JAWUZG010000248.1, on the reverse strand, counting down.
CTTAAAATCCCAAACCATTCCCGAATTCCAGGATTTTTTAATTGCTGCACCCCATCCCCCCCCCCCCAACTTTTCCTTATTTTTAAAGCATTCCCAAGGGAATTCCAGGAAATCCATCCAGGCCCGCCAGAGGAAGGGAATTCCCGAGGAAAGAGGAAATTCCCGGGGAAAGATCGGAGCAAACCAATCGGGAAAATCCCAACAGAGATTTTTCCAGGGAAAAAAAGCGGAGCCGTGGGATGTGGGATCGGAAAAGGCGAGAAGAGCTTCCCGAAATCTTGAAAAATGTGGGAATTTTGGGAGCCGGGGGAGGAGGGAGCGGCTCCAGGCGAAAATTCCTGAGGATTTTCCCTCGGGATGGAGACGCGGAGCTGCCGCTGGCGCTGATCCTTTATTGGCTGCCGGAGAGGGAATTCTGTCTCTGCCCGGCCGGGATGCGAATGGAAAAGCCTGGACATTCCTCCCGGCGGAATTCCAGGAGAATTCCAGGAGAATCCCAAGAAAATCCCAGGAGAATTCCAGGAAGGTTCCAGGAGAATCCCAGGAGAATTCCAGGAGGATTCCAGGAAAATCCCAAGAAAATCTCAGGAGAATTCTAGGAAAATTCCAGGAGAATTCCAGGAGAATTCCAGGAGGATTCCAGAATTCGAGGAGAATTCTAGGAGAATTCCAGGAGAATCCAGGAGAATTCCGGGAGGATTCCAGGAGAATTCCAGGAGAATTCCAGGAGGATTCCAGGAGAATTCCAAGAGGATTCCAGGAGGATTCCAAGAGGATTCCAGGAGGATTCCAGGAGAATTCCAGGAAAATTCCAGGAGGATTCCAGGAGAATTCCAGGAGAATCCCAGGAGGATTCTAGGAGGATTCCAGGAGGATTCCAGGAAAATTCCAGGAGAATCCCAGGAAAATTCCAGGAGAATTCCAGGAGAATTCTAGGAGGATTCCAGGAGAATTCTATGAGAATTCCAGGAGAATTCTACAATTCCAGGAGAATCCCAGGAGAATCCCAGGAGAATCCTTGGAAAATTCCAGGAGAATTCCGGGAGGATTGCATGAGAGTTCCAGGAGAATTCCAGGAGAATTCTAGGAAAATTCCAGGAGAATCCCAGGAGGATTCCAGGACGACTCCAGGAGGATTCCAGGAGAATCCCAGGAGAATCCCAGGAGAATTCTATGAGAATTCCAGGAGAATTCTACAATTCCAGGAGAATCCCAGGAGGATTCCAGGAGAATTCCAGGAGAATTCCAGGCGCGAGGGTTTGGGATCCATCTGGGCGGAGGGGGTGAAGCTGCTGGGTCGTGTCTGGGATTCCCAAAATCCTGGGATCTGTCTGGGGGAGCCACTGGGGATTCCCGGGATCGGGCACGGATCCAGGCAGGATGAGCTGGAGAGATGGGGAAAAATGGGAATGGGGGAGGATAAGGGAGGGAAAAAAAATCGGGAATGGGGGTGGATAAGGAAATTCCGGGAAAAAAAGCGGCAGGCTGTGACGTCATGATGGTCACGATGACACCACACTGACAGTGACATCACCACGGGCACAATGACATCACACACAGCGCCATCGCGCGCACGATGACATCACACTTGAAGGATTACATCACACACACGCCGTGACGTCACAGGTGTGAGATTACAGCCAATGATGTCATGGGGGAAGATGACGTCACACGGCTGATGCCACACGCCCAATGACGTCACCGGTGCAGCGCCATCCCATGCGGTGGCGTCGCAGTGACGTCACACACAGAATGACATCATCCAATGACATCACACGCAGTGACATCACACACACTGTGACATCACGCATGGTGGTATCACAATGACATCACGCACTCAATGACATCATACACGCTCTGTGACGTCACACATGACATCACACACGCTCTGTGACATCACACATGACGTCACACGCTCTGTGATGCCACACGTGCTCTATGACATCGCACACCCAATGAGATCGCACGCAGTGACATCCCACAGGCAGTGACGTCACACACGCTCTGTGACATCACCTATCCTATGACATCACGCACGGTGACATCACACCCTCTCTGACATCACACACTCTATGACATCTGACCCCCGATGACGTCACACACCTGATGGCATCACCCATGTGACGTCACCCCCAGTCTCCCCTTCCCCTCCTCTCCCTTCCCCCTTCCTCCCAATCCCAATCCCAATCCCAATCCCAGTCTCAATCCCAAAACCAATCCCCTTCCCACTCCCAGTTCCAACCCCAATCCCAATCCCAAACCCAAACCCAATCCCAGTCCCAATCCCGATCCCAGTCCCAAAACCAATCCCTGTCCCAACCCCAATCCCATTCTCAACCCCAATCCCAATCTCAATCCCAATCCCAGTCCCAGTCCCAACCCCTACCCCAATTCCAGACCAGTCCCATTCCCAACTCCACTCCCAATCCCAATCCCAATCCCAAACCCAATCCCAGTCCCATTCCCAATTTCATTCCCAATCCCAATCCCAGTCCCATTTCTAATCCCATTTTAATCCTAATCCAGATGCCAATCCAGATCCCAATCCCATTCCCAATCCCAATCCAATGCCAATCCAAGCCCCAATCCCACTCCCAATCCCAACCTGAACCCTAATCCCAATCCCAATCCCAATCCCAATCCCAATCCCCTTCGAAGTTCCAATCCCAATCCCATTCCCACTCCCAATCCCAATCCCATTCTCTATCCCAGTCCCAATCCCATTCCCACTCCACCCCCCATCCCATTCCCAACCCCGATCCCAACCCCGATCCCATTCCCAATCCCAATCCCATTCCCAGCTCCCTGAATCCCAGGAATCCCATTTGGCTCCTACCCGTCCTAGGGCTACGCCGCGCTCCGGAGGCTTGGGATTCTCGGGATTCCCGGGATTCCCGGGATGAGGCCGAGCTGTGTGTGGATGCGCTGGGCCCCGATCCCAAAACGAGATTCCTGATCCCATCCCATCCGTCACGGGATTCCCGATCCCGACCCGTCCATCCTGGGATTCTCAATCCCGACCCATCTGTCACTGGATTCCGTTCAACCCCTCCATCACGGGATTCCGGATCCCGATCTGTCCATCCCGGAATCCCCTCCGGAATTCCCGCCGGAATCCTGCGGCCTCACCTTCCATGCCCCGCCGCCAGATCCCTGCGGATCCATGGGAATGGGAATGGGAATTATGGGAATTATGGGAATGGGAGTGGGAATGGAAATGGAATGGGAATGGGAATGGGAATGGGAATGGGAATGGGAATGGAATGGAATGGGAATGGAATGGCGATGGAATGGGATGGGAATGGGAATTATGGGAATGGGAGTGGGAATGGGAATGGGAATGGAATGGGAATGGGAATGGAATGGGATGGGAATGGGAATTATGGGAATTATGGGAATTATGGGAATTATGGGAATGGGAGTGGGAATGGAAATGGAATGGGAATGGGAATGGGAATGGGAATGGGAATGGGAATGGAATGGGAATGGGAATGGAATGGGATGGGAATGGGAATTATGGGAATGGGAGTGGGAATGGGAACAGGAATGGGAATTAAGGGAATGGGAATGGGAATGGGGTGGAGAGAATTCCCGGAATTCCGGTGTGGCGATGGTGCCGAGTGTTCCATGGGATCCGGGGTGGATCCCACGTGGGATTTGGAAGTGGAGGAATGGGAGTGGGAATAGGAATGGGAATGGGAATAGGAAAACCATCCTGGGTTTTGGGGTCGCGGCCTGTCCCAGTCCAGCCTGGACAGTGAGAATCAGGAAGAGGGTGAAGATTCCCAGCAGGATCCACCGGACGGAGAATTTCGGGATCATGGCGCCTTTGGGGGAAAAAATGTTGGGAATTGGTGTGAGTTTTGGGATCGGCAAAATTCCCGCAAATCCCTCATTTTTCCCTTTATCTGTACCCCTGCCGGCTGGGATTTGGGATTTGGGATTTGGGATTTGGGATCTGGGGTTTGGGATTTAGGATTTGGGATCTGGGATTTGGGATTTGAGATCTGGGATTTGGGATTTGGGATCTGGGGTTTGGGATTTGGGATTTAGGATTTGGGATCTGGGGTTTGGGATTTAGCATTTGGGATCTGGGATTTGGGATTTGAGATCTGGGATTTGGGATCTGGGGTTTGGGATTTAGGGATTTAGGATTTAGGGACTTGCAGTTTGGGATTTGGGATCTGGGGTTTGAGGATCTGGGATCTGGGATTTAGGATCTGGGATCTGGGGTTAAGGATTTAGGGATTTGGGATCTGGCATCTGGGATTTGGGGTTTGGGATTTGATGTCTGGGGTTTGGGATCTGGGGTTTGGGATATAGGGATTTAGGATTTGGGGTTTGGGGTTTGGGACCTGGGGTTTGGGATTTACGATTTGTGATTTTGGATTTTGGATTTAGGGATTTGGGATGTAGGATCTGGGATTTGAGATCTAGGATTTGGGGTTAAGGATTTAGGGATCTGGGCTCTGGAGTTTTGGATTTGGGATTTAGGATCTGGGATCTGGGATTTGGGGTTTGGGATTTGATGTCTGGGGTTTGGGATCTGGGGTTTGGGATTTAGGGATTTAGGATTTGGGATTTGGGGTTTGGGATTTGGGATCTACGATTTGAGGTTTGGGATTTAAGATTTGGGATTTAGGATTTGGGGGGGGTCCTATCCAACTTTCCCCTCATCCCTGGGATCGGGGGGGGGGCACTTCCTGCATTCCACACGGGGGAAACTGAGGCACAGCAGGGATTTCCCCTCCCCCCCCTCGGAATTCCCTTCTGGAATGCTGGAAAAGCTGGAAAAGGCCTCCGGGAAGGGGAAAAAAACGGGACAGAAGGATTTGGGAATTTGGGATTTGGGAATCCGGGATTTGGGATTTGGGAATTGGGAATTTGGGAATCCAGGATTTGGGAATTTGGGGATTTGGGAATCTGGGATTTGGGAATTTGGGAATTTGGGAATCCAGGATTTGGGAATTTGGGATTTGGGAATTTGGGATTTGGGAATTTGGGAATTTGGGATTTGGGAATCCAGGATTTGGGAATTTGGGATTTGGGAATTTGGGGGGATTTGGGATTTGGGAATTTGGGATTTGGGAATTTGGGATTTAGGATTTGGGATTTGGGAATCCGGGATTTGGGAATCTGGGATTTGGGAATTTGGGACTTGGGAATTTGGGATTTGGGAACCTGAGATTTGGGAATCCGGGACTTGGGAATCCGGGATTTGGGAATTTGGGATTTGGGATTTGAGAATTTGGGATTTGGGAATTTGGGATTTGGGACTTGGGAATCCAGGATTTGGGAATTTGGGACTTGGGAATTTGGGATTTAGGATTTGGGATTTGGGAATCCGGGATTTGGGAATTTGGGATTTGGGGATTTGGGAATCTGGGATTTGGGAATTTGGGATTTTGGAATTTGGGAATTTGGGAATTTGGGAATTTGGGATTTGGGAATTTGGGAATTTGGGATTTGGGAATTTGGGATTTTGGAATTTGGGAATTTGGGATTTGGAATCCAGGATTTGGGAATTTGGGATTTGGGAATTTGGGACTTGGGGATTTGGGAATTTGGATTTAGGATTTGGGATTTGGGAATCCGGGATTTGGGAATCTGGGATTTGGGAATTTGGGACTTGGAATTTGGGATTTGGGATTTGAGAATTTGGGATTTGGGAATTTGGGATTTGGGACTTGGGAATCCAGGATTTGGGAATTTGGGACTTGGGAATCTGGGATTTGGGAATTTGGGAATTTGGGATTTAGGATTTGGGACTTGGGAATCCAGGATTTGGGAATTTGGGACTTGGGAATCCAGGATTTGGGAATTTGGGATTTGGGAATTTGGGACTTGGGGCCTCCCCCCCGCCCGATCCCAGCGGGAAGAGAATTCCCAACTTTTCCCAGCTCATCCTGGGAATTACCCCAGGGGGAAAAAAAAGGAGGATGCGGGAGAGAGAGGGTGAAAAAAAATCCCAAAATTTTTGGGGCATTTCGGGGCTCCCGAAGCGCCGCCGGAATTCCAGAGGGGCGGAATTCCAGAGGGGCTGGCATTTCCCGCGCATCCACACTGGCGCTTTCTGGGTTTTTTTGGGTTTTTGTTTTTTTTCCCGGGAATCGGCCAAATTCCTATTTTTTTTTTTTTTTTTCCCGCGAAAATCATTCCCACCTTTTGGGGTTTTTTTCTTTCCTTTTTTTCCCGGGGATTTTCGCGGGGAGAGATTCCCGGGAATGCGATGAGCCGAAAAGTTTGGAAAGGAGGAAGGAGAAGAAACCGCGACCGGCGGGGACGGGAGCCAAAAAATTTGGGAATGGCAGCCAAAAATTTGGGAACGGCAGCCCAGGAATTTGGGAATGGGAGCCCAGAAATTTGGGAATGGGAGCCCAGAAATTTGGGAATGGGAAAACAGAAATTTGGGAACGGGAACCCAGAAATTTGGGAATGGGAAAACAGAAATTTGGGAATGGGAGACAGAAATTTGGGAATGGGAGCCAAAAAATTTGGGAACTGCAGCCAGAAATTAGGGAATGGCAGCCCAGAAATTTGGGAATGGGAATCAGGAATTTGGGAATGGGAGCTAAAAATTTGGGAACGGCAGCTCAGGAATTTGGGAATGGGAACCCAAAAATGTGGGAATGGGAGCTCAGGAATTTGGGAATGGGAGCCCAGAAATTTGGGAATTGCAGCCCAGAAATTTGGGAATGAGAGACAGAAATTTGGGAATGGCAGCTCAGGAATTTGGGAATGGGAATCAGGAATTTGGGAATGGGAGCCCAGAAATTTGGGAATGGGAGCTCAGAAATTTGGGAATGGGAGCTCAGAAATTAGGGAATGGCAGCCCAGAAATTTGGGAATGGGAATCAGGAATTTGGGAAGGGGAGCTAAAAATTTGGGAACGGCAGCTCAGGAATTTGGGAATGGAACCCAAAAATGTGGGAATGGGAGCTCAGAAATTTGGGAATGGGAGCCCAGGAATGTGGGGATGGGATCCCAAATTTCCCCCAAATTCCCCCAAATTCCCCCAAATTTTCCCCAAATTCCCCCCAAATTTCCCCTAAATTTCCCCCAAATTTCCCCAAATTTCTCCCCAAATTTCCCCAAATTCCCCCAAATTCCCCAAATTTCCCCAAATTTCCCCTCAAATTCCCCCAAATTTCCCCAAATTCCCCCCAAATCCCCCAAATGTCCCCGAAATTCCCCCCCCCCCCACCCTTTCCCAAGCCCTTCCCGGGGAGCTCCAATTTTCTGGAAAATCCCGGGATTTTGGGCAAACCGGGAAAGGGGCGGGGCCTGGACCCCACGAGGGGCGTGGCTTTTGCCGTGTGGGCGTGGTCTCCGCTCTGGGGGCGTGGTCGGCCCCCACGAGGGCGTGGCTTTCGCGCTGTGGGCGTGGCCTTCGCTCTAGGGGGCGTGGCCAGGACCCCAATGGGGAATTTTGTTATGTGGGCGTGGCCTCCGCGCTGGGGGCGGGATCTGGCCCACTGGGGGCGTGGTTTTTGTTATGTGGGCGTGGCCTCAGTCCTAGGGGGCGTGTCCTCAGCCCTAGGGGGCGTGGCCTGAGCGAGGGGGCTCGGCCCCGGCGGTGGCAAAGGGCGAGGCCGCGGGTTCGAGCCCCGGCTCCGGCGGCCATGGCGCGGGCCGCGCTCTTCGACCTCGGCGGGGTCGTGCTGGTGCCAGGCCTGCAGCACTTCCTGAGCTCCTGCGAGCGCGAATGGGCCTTGCCCAGGTAGGGCACGGCTCGGTTCGGCTCGGTTCGGCTCGGTTCCGCTCGGTTCCGCTCGGTTCGGTTCGTTCCGGACCGGGCAGGGCGCGGAACGGCGGAACGCGCCCGCCCGCGCGGCTGTGAGCGGCCGCTCCTGCCGGAGAAACGCAAACACAAAGAGTTGATGTTGTGGTTGGCGGCGCCGCCCGCGCCACCGCAAATTTGGGATTTTTTTTTTTTTTTTTTTTTTTTTTTTTTTTTTTTTTTTTGGGCGTCACGAGATGGGGGAGGGGAAAATTTGGGAATGAGAGGGAATTTGGGATTTCGGGGTGGATATAGAGGGCGGGAGGAACTTTGGAGGGAAAAGTTCCCAAAATTTTGGGAATTAGTGTTTGGGAATACGATCCACCCGCCCCCCCACCCGGAAATTTGGGATTTTTGGGGTGTCACGATTGGAGGGAAAAAATTTGGGAATGAGAGGGAATTTGGGATTTCTGGGTGGATATAGAATTCGGGGGAGGAGGTTTGGAGGGGAAAATTCCCAAAATTTTGGGAAATTTTGTTTGGGAAATGCTGTCCACACCCCCCCGCCCCGCAAATTTGGGATTTTTGGGAGTCACCAAATGGGGGAGAAAAAATCCGGGAATGAGAGGGAATTTGGGATTTCTGGGTGGATATAGGATGAGGGAGGAAGTTGGAGGGAAAAGTTCCCAAAATTTTGGGAATTACTGTTTGGTAAATATTATCCACCTGCTCACGCCACAAATTTGGGATTTTTGGGGGTCACGAAATTGTGGGGGGGAAAAATCTGGGAATGAGAGGGAATTTGGGATTTCTGGGTGGATATAGGGGGCGGGGGTGGGTTTGGAGGGAAAAATTCCCAAAGTTTTGGGAATTAGTGTTTCAGAAATACTGTCCACCTGCCCCCACCGCAAATTTGGGATTTTTGGGAGTCACAGAATTGGGGCGAGAAAAAGTCCGGGAATGAGAGGGAATTTGGATTTCGGAGTGGATATAGGGGGCAGGAGGAGGCAGGGGGGAATTTGGAGGGAAAACTTCCCAAAATTTTGGGAAATTTTGTTTGGGAAATGCTGTCCATGCCCCCACCGCAAATTTGGGATTTTTGGGGTCACGAAATTGGGGTGGGCAAAAAGTCCGGGAATGAGAGGGAATTTGGGATTTCTGAGGGGATATAGGGTGAGGGAGGAGGTTTGGAGGGAAAAATTCCCAAAATTTTGGGAATTAGTGTTTGGGAAATAATATCCACCCACCCGGGCCACAAATTTGGGATTTTGGGAGTCACGAAATTGTGGGGGGGAAAAAGTCTGGGAATGAGAGGGAATTTGGGAATTCTGGATGGATATAGGATGGGGGAGGAGGAGCTTTGGAGGAAAAATTCCCAAAATTTTGGGAATTAGTGTTTGGGAGATACTGTCCACGCCCCCACCGCAAATTCGGGATTTTTGGGAGTCACGAAATGGAGGGTGGGCAAAATCCAGGAATGAGAGGGAATTTGGGATTTCTGGGTGGATATAGAATTCGGGGGAGGAGGTTTGGAGGGGAAAATTCCCAAAATTTTGGGAAATTTTGTTTGGGAAATATGATCCACCCACCCCCCCGCAAATTCGGGATTTTGTAGGTGACAAAATGGGGGAGAAAAAATCCGGGAATGAGAGGGAATTTGGGATTTCTGAGGGGATATAGAATGTGGGAGGAGGAGGTTTGGAGGGGAAAATTCCCAAAATTTTGGGAAATTTTGTTTGGGAAATATGATCCACCCACCCCCCCGCAAATTCGGGATTTTGTAGGTGACAAAATGGGGGAGAAAAAATCCGGGAATGAGAGGGAATTTGGGATTTCTGAGGGGATATAGAATGTGGGAGGAGGAGGTTTGGAGGGAAAAATTCCCAAAATTTTGGGAATTACTGTTTGGGAAATATGATCCACCCCCCCCCCCCCCCCGGCAAATTTGGGATTTTTGGGAGTCACCAAATGGGGGGGAGGGGAAAATCCGGGAATGAGAGGGAATTTGGGATTTCCGGGTGCATAGAGAATGGGGGAGGAGGAAGTTTGGAGGGAAAAGTTCCCAAAATTTTGGGAATTAGTGATTGGGAAATATGATCCACCCGCCCCCGCCACAAATTTGGGATTTTTGAGGGTCACGAAATTGTGGGGGGGAAAAATCTGGGAATGAGAGGGAATTTGGGAATTCTGAGGGGATATAGAATGGGGGATGAATTTTGGAGGGAAAAATTCCCAAAATTTTGGGAATTACTGTTTGGTAAATATTATCCACCTGCCCACGCCACAAATTTGGGATTTTTGGGAGTCACCAAATGGGGGAGAAAAAATCCGGTAATGAGAGGGAATTTGGGATTTCTGGGTGGATATAGGAAGTTTGGAGGGAAAAGTTCCCAAAATTTTGGGAATTACTGTTTGGTAAATATTATCCACCTGCTCACGCCACAAATTTGGGATTTTTGGGGGTCACGAAATTGTGGGGGGAAAAATCTGGGAATGAGAGGGAATTTGGGATTTCTGGGTGGATATAGGGGGCGGGGGTGGGTTTGGAGGGAAAATTCCCAAAGTTTTGGGAATTAGTGTTTCAGAAATACTGTCCACCTGCCCCCACCGCAAATTTGGGATTTTTGGGAGTCACAGAATTGGGGCGAGAAAAAGTCCGGGAATGAGAGGGAATTTGGGATTTCGGAGTGGATATAGGGGGCAGGAGGAGGCAGGGGGGAATTTGGAGGGAAAACTTCCCAAAATTTTGGGAAATTTTGTTTGGGAAATGCTGTCCACCCGCCCCCCCCCCCCCCCCCCGCAAATTTGGGATTTTTGGGAGTCACCAAATGGGGGAGAAAAAATCCGGGAATGAGAGGGAATTTGGGATTTCTGAGGGGATATAGAATGTGGGAGGAGGAGGTTTGGAGGGAAAAATTCCCAAAATTTTGGGAATTACTGTTTGGGAAATATGATCCACCCCCCCCCCCCCCCCGGCAAATTTGGGATTTTTGGGAGTCACCAAATGGGGGGAGGGGAAAATCCGGGAATGAGAGGGAATTTGGGATTTCCGGGTGCATAGAGAATGGGGGAGGAGGAAGTTTGGAGGGAAAAGTTCCCAAATTTTGGGAATTAGTGATTGGGAAATATGATCCACCCGCCCCCGCCACAAATTTGGGATTTTTGAGGGTCACGAAATTGTGGGGGGGAAAAATCTGGGAATGAGAGGGAATTTGGGAATTCTGAGGGATATAGAATGGGGGATGAATTTTGGAGGGAAAAATTCCCAAAATTTGGGAATTACTGTTTGGTAAATATTATCCACCTGCCCACGCCACAAATTTGGGATTTTTGGGAGTCACCAAATGGGGGAGAAAAAATCCGGTAATGAGAGGGAATTTGGGATTTCTGGTGGATATAGGATGAGGGAGGAAGTTTGGAGGGAAAAGTTCCCAAAATTTTGGGATTACTGTTTGGTAAATATTATCCACCTGCTCACGCCACAAATTTGGGATTTTTGGGGTCACGAAATTGTGGGGGGGAAAAATCTGGGAATGAGAGGGAATTTGGGATTTCTGGGTGGATATAGGGGGCGGGGGTGGGTTTGGAGGGAAAAATTCCCAAAGTTTTGGGAATTAGTGTTTCAGAAATACTGTCCACCTGCCCCCACCGCAAATTTGGGATTTTTGGAGTCACAGAATTGGGGCGAGAAAAAGTCCGGGAATGAGAGGGAATTTGGGATTTCGGAGTGGATATAGGGGGCAGGAGGAGGCAGGGGGGAATTTGGAGGGAAAACTTCCCAAAATTTTGGGAAATTTTGTTTGGGAAATGCTGTCCACCCGCCCCCCCCCCCCCCCCCCCGCAAATTTGGGATTTTTGGGAGTCACCAATGGGGGAGAAAAAATCCGGGAATGAGAGGGAATTTGGGATTTCTGAGGGGATATAGAATGTGGGAGGAGGAGGTTTGGAGGGAAAAATTCCCAAAATTTTGGGAATTACTGTTTGGGAAATATGATCCACCCCCCCCCCGGCAAATTTGGGATTTTTGGGAGTCACCAAATGGGGGGGAGGGGAAAATCCGGGAATGAGAGGGAATTTGGGATTTCCGGGTGCATAGAGAATGGGGGAGGAGGAAGTTTGGAGGGAAAAATTCCCGAAATTTTGGGAATTAGTGTTTGGGAAATATGATCCACCCGCCCCCCGCCACAAATTTGGGATTTTTGAGGGTCACGAAATTGTGGGGGGGAAAAATCTGGGAATGAGAGGGAATTTGGGAATTCTGAGGGGATATAGAATGGGGGATGAATTTTGGAGGGAAAAATTCCCAAAATTTTGGGAATTACTGTTTGGTAAATATTATCCACCTGCCCACGCCACAAATTTGGGATTTTTGGGAGTCACCAAATGGGGGAGAAAAAATCCGGTAATGAGAGGGAATTTGGGATTTCTGGGTGGATGTAGGATGAGGGAGAAGTTTGGAGGGAAAAGTTCCCAAAATTTTGGAATTACTGTTTGGTAAATATTATCCACCTGCTCACGCCACAAATTTGGGATTTTTGGGGTCACGAAATTGTGGGGGAAAAAGTCCGGGAATGAGAGGGAATTTGGGATTTCTGGGTGGATATAGGGGGCGGGGGTGGATTTGGAGGGAAAAAATTCCCAAAATTTTGGGAATTAGTGTTTGGGAAATATGATCCATGCCCCCACCGCAAATTTGGATTTTTGGGGTGATGAAATGGGGGAGAAAAATCCAGGAATGAAAGGAAATTTGGGATTTCTGGGTGGATATAGGGGGCGGGAAGGGGGGATGGTTTGGAGGGAAAACTTCCCAAAATTTTGGGAATTAATGTTTGGGAGATACTGTACACGCCCTCCCCCACCGCAAATTTGGGATTTTTGGGGGTCACGAAATGGAGGGTGGGCAAAATCCGGGAATGAGAGGGAATTTGGGATTTCTGGGTGGATATAGAATGAGGGAGGAGAGTCACGAAATTGGGGGGAAAAAATCCAGGAATGAGAGGGAATTTGGGATTTCTAAGTGGATGTAGAATGGGGGGGAGTTTTGGAGGGAAAAATTCCCAAAATTTGGGGAATTACTTTTGGGAAATGCTGTTCCCCCGCTGGAAGGGTCCTGGGAACGGGGGGAGGAGCAGCGCTCGAAGCGAATCCCGCAAGGATCCCGGAATTCCGCAGGGAACGTTGGCAGAGGCGGCAAATTAATAATTAATTAACCTAATTAATCATTAAGCCCATCCCTGCCGGGGAACGGAGCCGGAAAATCCCGAAACGCCGGATCCCGCTGAACCCTCCGTCCCACGGAAATTCGGGATTTTCTGATCCCAAAATTCCCGGGGAAGGCTCTCCCTCCCTGCTGGAATCCGCAGGCCGTGGGGGTTGGAAAACCCGCAGGGATAAAAATCGAATTTTAAACAATAAACCTCAGGATAATAAATTCCCCAAAAAAATTTTAGGCCACCCAGCGATTTTTTTTTTTTCCCCGTGATAAAAGAAGTGACAGGAACAGACAAAGCCATGGGTTTAAAAATTTTTTTTGGGAATTTATTGCTCCAGGGGTCAGTTTTGATCGATCCCCGGAGCCTCTCGGTGACAGGAGCCGATCGTTTTCCCTGAGTTACGATTCCCAAAATCCCTTGGTCATCGCCTTCTCCCGCTCGTCCCTGGCAGAATTCCCGGCAGGAATAAATTTCCCCCGGAATGATGGATGGGGGGGGATGGAGTTCTGCATCCTCGGGTCCCAATTCCCAAAAAAAAAAATTCCCTGAACGGCCTCTCCCGCTTTTCCCCGGCAGGAATTTCCTGCGGGACGCGATGTTTTCCGGCGGATCCGAGAGCCCTTATTCCAAAGCCATGAGGGGACAGATCACCTTGAGCCAGGTGGGATTTTTGGGAATTTTTTTGGGGATTTTTGGGAATTTTTCCCTTGGGATGGGGGGAGGAGGATCAGGCTCCGGATTTTTTTTTATTTTTTTTTTTCTGGGAATAATCCAAGGACGCGGCGAGGTTATCCGGGGAGAAGATCAGAGGGGAATAAATCCCGCTTGGAATTTAATCAGCGCCGCCGTAAAGACAATGAAAGCCTTTCCATAAATATCCCCGAGGAGAGGAGATGGGAAGGACAATCTCCCATTCCAAGGAGGAATCTGGGGACAATTCCATCCTGGAATTGGCTCCCGGGCCTTGGGTGGGGGAATGGTGGAATCGCCATTCCCGGAGGGATCCGAATCCCTGCGGATGTGGCGCTCGGGGACACCGATCCGTGGTGGCCCCGGCGTGGGCTCGGTGGCTTTCCCAGGATTTTTCCAGCCGGGAATAATTCCCAAATTCCGCGGCCTTTTCCAGCTGCTTGCGGAGATGGAGAGCGGCTGCGGCGCCAGGCCTCGTCCCTGGGGATCGCCATTCCCGAGGATTTTCCGTGGCTCGGCCCTTCCAGGACCTGCAGGCCCAGGGCAGGATCGACGTGCGGATGCTGAGGGCAGCCGGGATCCTGCGGCGGAACGGTGGGTCTGGAATGCCGGGAATGGTGGGAATGTCGAACGGTGGGTCTGGAATGCCGGGAACAATGGGAATGTCGAACGGTGGGTCCGGAATGGTGGGAACGGTGGGTCCGGAATGCCGGGAATGGTGGGAATGTCGAACGGTGGGTCTGGAATGGTGGGAACGGTGGGAATGTCGAACGGTGGGTCTGGAATGGTGGGAACGGTGGGAATGTCAAACGGTGGGTCCGAATGCCGGAACGGTGGGAATGTCAAACGGTGGGTCCGGAATGGTGGGAATGGTGGGAATGTCGAACGGTGGGTCCGGAATGGTGGGAATGGTGGGAATGTCAAACGGTGGGTCCGGAATGCCGGGAACGGTGGAATGTCAATCGGTGGGTCCGGAATGGTGGGAATGGTGGGAATGTTGAACGGTGGGTCTGGAATGCCGGGAACAATGGGAATGTCGAACGGTGGGTCCGGAATGGTGGGAACGGTGGGTCTGGAATGGTGGGAACGGTGGGAATGTCGAACGGTGGGTCTGGAATGCCGGGAACAATGGGAATGTCGAACGGTGGGTCCGGAATGGTGGGAATGGTGGGAATGTCGAACAGTGGGTCCGGAATGTCGGGAACGGTGGGAATGTCGAACGGTGGGTCCGGAATGGTGGGAATGGTGGGAATGTCGAACGGTGGGTCCGGAATGTCGGGAATGGTGGGAATGGTGGGTCTGGAATGCCGGGGATGGTGGGAATGTCAAACGGTGGGTCCGGAATGCCGGGAATGATGGGTCTGGAATGCTGGGAATGATGGGTCTGGAATGCCGGGAATGGTGGGTCTGGAATGCTGGGAATGGTGGGAATAGAATGTTGGAATGCTGGGAACGGTGGGTCTGGAATGCCGGGAACGGTGGGAATGGTGGAATGTCGAACGGTGGGTCTGGAATGGTGGGAATGGTGGGAATGTCAAATGGTGGGTCCGGAATGCCGGGAACGGTGGGAATGTCAAACGGTGGGTCCGGAATGGTGGGAATGGTGGGAATGTCGAACGGTGGGTCGGAAATGGTGGGAATGGTGGGAATGTCGAACGGTGGGTCCGGAATGTCGGGAACGGTGGGAATGCCGAACGGTGGGTCCGGAATGGTGGGAATGGTGGGAATGTCAAACGGTGGGTCCGGAATGCGGGAACGGTGGGAATGTCAATCGGTGGTCCGGAATGGTGGGAATGGTGGGAATGTTGAACGGTGGGTCTGGAATGCCGGGAACAATGGGAATGTCGAACGGTGGGTCCGGAATGGTGGGAACGGTGGGTCTGGAATGGTGGGAACGGTGGGAATGTCGAACGGTGGGTCTGGAATGCGGGAACAATGGAATGTCGAACGGTGGGTCCGGAATGGTGGGAATGGTGGGAATGTCGAACAGTGGGTCCGGAATGTCGGGAACGGTGGAATGTCGAACGGTGGGTCCGAATGGTGGGAATGGTGGGAATGTCGAACGGTGGGTCCGGAATGTCGGGAATGGTGGGAATGGTGGGTCTGGAATGCCGGGGATGGTGGGAATGTCAAACGGTGGGTCCGGAATGCCGGGAATGATGGGTCTGGAATGCTGGAATGATGGGTCTGGAATGCGGGAATGATGGGTCTGGAATGCTGGGAATGGTGGGAATAGAATGTTGGAATGCTGGGAACGGTGGGTCTGGAATGCCGGGAACGGTGGGAATGGTGGGAATGTCGAACGGTGGGTCTGGAATGGTGGGAATGGTGGGAATGTCAAATGGTGGGTCCGGAATGCCGGGAACGGTGGGAATGTCAAACGGTGGGTCGGAATGGTGGGAATGTGGGAATGGTGGGAATGTCGAACGGTGGGTCGGAAATGGTGGGAATGGTGGGAATGTCGAACGGTGGGTCCGGAATGTCGGGAACGGTGGGAATGTCGAACGGTGGGTCCGGAATGGTGGGAATGGTGGGAATGTCGAACGGTGGGTCCGGAATGTCGGGAATGGTGGGAATGGTGGGTCTGGAATGCCGGGGATGGTGGGAATGTGGAACGGTGGGTCCGGAATGCCGGGGATGGTGGGAATGGTGGGTCCGGAATGCCGGAATGATGGGTCTGGAATGCTGGGAATGGTGGGAATAGAATGTTGGAATGCTGGGAACGGTGGGTCTGGAATGCCGGGAACGGTGGGAATGGTGGGAATGTTGAACGGTGGGTCCGGAATGGTGGGAATGTCGAACGGTGGGTCCGGAATGCCGGGAATGGTGGGAATGGTGGGTCTGGAATGCCGGGGATGGTGGGAATGTCGAACGGTGGGTCCGGAATGCCGGGAATGATGGGTCTGGAATGCTGGGAATGGTGGGAATAGAATGTTGGAATGCTGGGAATGGTGGGTCTGGAATGCCGGGAACGGTGGGAATGGTGGGAATGTTGAACGGTGGGTCTGGAATGGTGGGAATGGTGGGAATGTCAAATGGTGGGTCCGGAATGCCGGGAACGGTGGGTTGGGAATGCCAGGAATGGTGGGAATGTCGAACGGTGGGTCTGGAATGGTGGGAATGGTGGGAATGGTGGGAATGTGGAACGGTGGGTCTGGAATTCCAGGAACGGTGGGTCTGGAATGGCGGGAATGGTGGGTCTGGAATGGTGGGAATTCCAGCATTCCAGATATTGGTCTGGAATGTTGGGAACGGTGGGTCTGGAATGGTGGGAATGGTGGGTCTGGAATTCCAGGAATGATGGGTCTGGAATTCCAGGATGGTTCATCTGGAATGGTGGGAATGGTGGGTCCGGAATGGCGGGAATGATGGGTATGGAATGGTGGGAATTGTGGGTCTGGAATGGTGGAATGGAATGGTGGAATGGAATGTCAGAATGGTGGGTCAGGAATGCCAGGAAGAGTAGGATAGGGAATGGGAGTGGCCCCCAGGAAGGTCTCACCACAAGGTCCTGGTTGGTCACAGCACCAGGTCCTGGTTGGTCCCAGGATGGGGCTGGGGTTGGTCACACCATGAGGTCCTGGTCAGTCCCATCACAAGGTCCTGGGTGGTTCCACCATGAGGTCCTGGTTGGTCACAGCACCAGGTCCTGGTGGGTCCCAGGATAGGATCCTTGTCACTCCCACCATGGAATCCTGGTCATTCCCACCATGGAATCCTGGCCATTCCCACCATGGAATCCTGGCCACTCCCACCATGGAATCCTGGCCATTCCCACCATGGAATCCTGGCCATTCCCACCATGGAATCCTGGCCACTCCCACCATGAGGTCCTTGTCACTCCCACCATGGAATCCTGGCCATTCCCACCATGGAATCCTGGCCATTCCCACCGTGGAATCCTGGCCATTCCCACCATGGAATCCTGGCCACTCCCACCATGGAATCCTGGCCATTCCCACCGTGGAATCCTGGCCATTCCCACCATGGAATCCTGGCCACTCCCACCACGGAATCCTGGCCACTCCCACCATGGAGTCCTGGTCACTCCTGGTTGTCCCATTACAAGGTCCTGGTTGGTTCTATCATGAGGTCCTGGCCACTCCCACCACAAGCTCCTGGCCACTCCCACCATGGAATCCTGGCCGTTTCCACCACAGGATCAATCCCACCATGAGGTCCTGGTTGATCCCAAGAGATCCTGGTCACTCCAACCATGAGATCCTGGTCACTCCCACCACAGGATCTGGATCAATGAGATCCCTCCCGGTCCATCCCACCAGCTCCACCCTCGGCATCTCCACACTCCCAACCTCCACCTCAGTCCCACCAGGAATGCCAACCCCGGGAAGTCCAAACTCCATCCCTCCACCTCCTCCTGGGATTCCAGAGCCCTCAAAACCGGGAATTCCGGGACGAGAACATCTCCAAACCACGGATGGAGGAGAGGAGAAGATCCAGGAGGCCCCGGAATGGGAATTCCGACCTTTTTTTCCCAGGATTCAAGACCTGCATCCTGACCAACAGCTGGGTGGACGACGGCGACGGGCGATTCCGGACGGCCGCGCTCCTGGAGCGGCTCCGGCGCCACTTCGACCTGGTGCTGGAATCCTGCCGGATTGGGATGCTGAAACCGGATCCCGGGATCTACTCCTACGCCCTGGAAGCGCTGCGGGCCGAGCCGCGGGAGGTGCCACTGCAATCCCGAAAAAATTCTGGGAATGGAGGGTTTTTCCAGGCTCCCAAATCCTTGGTTTTTTCTTGGGAATGTGAGAGCTTCAGGAGGGGCCACAATCCCGAAAAAACAGGGAATAGGGGATTTTTCCAGCCCCACAAATCCTTGGTTGAATCCTTGGATGTTCCCAGGGATGTGGAGCCTCAGGAGGTGCCACAATCCCGAAAAAATCCTGGGAATGGGGGGATTTTCCAATCCCACAAATCCTTGGATGTTCCAGGGATGTGGAGCCTCAGGAGGTGCCACCACAATCCCGAAAAAATCCTGGGAATGGGGGGATTTTCCAGTCCCACAATTCCTTGGGTGTTCCCAGGAATGTGAAAGCTGCAGGAGATGCCACAATCCCAAAAAAAAACAGGGAATGGGGGATTTTTCCAATCCCAGAAATCCTTGGATGAATCCTTGGATGTTCCTGGGATTGGGAAGCCTCAGGAGATGCCACAATCCCAAAAATCCAGAGAATGGAGAGTTCTTCCAATCGCAGAAATCCTTGGATGTTCCTGGGAATGTGAAAGCTGCAGGAGGTGCCACCACAATCCCAAAAATCCAGGGAATGGAGAGTTTTTCCAGGCTCCCAAATCCTTGGATGTTTCCGGGGTTGTGGATCTGTAGGAGGTGCCACAATCCCCAAAAATCCAGGGAAAGGAGGATTTTCCAATCCCACAAATCCTTGAATGTTCCGGGGTTGTGGAGCCTCAGGAGGTGCCATCAAATCCCAAAAATCCAGGGAATGGGTGTTTTTCCAGCCCCACAAATCCTTGGTTGAATCCTTGGATGTTCCTGGGATTGGGAATCCTCAGGAGATGCCACAATCCCAACAATCCAGAGAATGGAGAGTTCTTCCAATCCCACAAATCCTTGGTTGTTCCCAGGAATGTGAAAGCTGCAGGAGATGCCACAATCCCAAAAAAATCAGGGAATGGAGGATTTTTCCAATCCCACAAATCCTTGGTTGAATCCTTGGATGTTCTTGGGATTGGGAAGCCTCAGGAGGTGCCACCACAATCCCAAAAGTCCAGGGAATGGAGAGTTTTTCCAGGCTCCCAAATCCTTGGATGTTCCCAGGGATGTGAAGCTGCAGGAGGTGCCACAATCCCAAAATTCCAGGGAATGGAGAGTCCTTCCAATCCCAGAAATCCTTGGATGTTCCCAGGGATGTGAAGCTGCAGGAGGTGCCACAATCCCAAAATTCCAGGGAATGGAGGATTTTTCCAATCCCAGAAATCCTTGGATGTTCCCAGGGATGTGGAGCCTCAGGAGGTGCCACAATCCTGAAAAAACAGGGAATGGGGGATTTTTCCAATCCCAGAAGTCCTTGGATGTTCCCAGGGATGTGGAGCCTCAGGAGGTGCCACAATCCCAAAAAATCCAGGGAATGGGGGATTTTTCCAATCCCACAATTCCTTGGTTGTTCCCAGGGTTGCAGAGCCACAGGAGGTGTCACCACAATCCCAAAAATCCAGGGAATTGAGGATTTTTCCAGGCTCCAAATCCTTGGATGTTCCCGGGGTTGCGGAGCCTCAGGAGGTGCCACAATCCCAAAATTCCAGGGAATATCGGATTCCTGCAGCCCTCGGGTTCATCCCTGGGCCGTTCCCGGTGTTTTTTCCAGGCGATCCTCCTGGATGACCTCGGGGAGAACCTGAAGGCGGCGCGGGCGATGGAATGGCCACGATCCTGGTCCGCGATTCCGACTCTGCCCTCAGGGAGCTCCAGGAGCTCTCCGGAGTCCAGGTCTGGGAAAAGTGGGAATCCCTTCCGATTCTGGGAATATTCCGACGGAATTCGCCCTTTTCCGTTTCGTCCCGTTCCGAAGGGTTGGAATTCAGGGCTTTGAAGGTCCCATCCCGACCCCAAAGCCATCTGGAATTCTGTGATTCCCAGGAATCCCAAGAATTTCAGGATGGCCTTGATCCCTCGGGATCCTCGGGATCCCCGGAATCCGGGGCAGCCTCGGCACCCCCTGGATTCGGGAATTCCGCGTTCGGTCCCCACATCCCGGAAAAGGGATGGAGACGGGGAGGGAAGAGCCCCCCCCCCCAAAATTCCGAGGGTTCGGGTGGGATTTTCCATGGAATTCCAGGGGGGCTGATTCCGTGTGATCCTCATCCCGCAGATCCTGAGCACGGAGGAGCCGCTGCCGACTCCGTGCGATCCGTCCCAGGTCACGCACGGATACGTCTCCATCCGGGTACGGAAAACCTCGGGAATGTCGGGGATCCCCTCGGGAATGTCGGGGATCCCCTCGGGAATGTTGGGGATCCCCTCAGGAATGTCAGGAATGTCGGGGATCCACTCGGGAATGTCGGGGATCCCCTCGGGAATGTTGGGAATGTCAGGAATGTCGGGGATCCCCTCGGGAATGTGGCCTCGGAAATGTCAGGGATCCCCTCGGGAATGTTGGGAATGTCGGGGATCCCCTCGGGAATGTCGGGAATGTCGGGGATCCCCTCGGGAATGTCGGGGATCCACTCGGGAATGTCAGGAATGTCGGGGGTCCCAGGCCAGGATGCGCCGGGAGAGGATCTGGGAGAGAGATGTGGAGCCAGTGCTGGGCTCTGAAATTTCAAGGTTTGGGCTCCGGAATTCCAAGGTTCGGGCTCCGGAATTCCAAGGTTTGGGCTTCAAAATTCCAAGGTCTGGGCTCCGGAATTCCAGGGTTTGGGCTTCAGAATTCCAGGGTTCAGGTTCCAGAATTCCAAAGTTTGGGCTCCAGAATTCCAGGGTTTGAGCTCTGGAATTTCAAGGTTTGGGCTCCGGAATTCCAAGGTTCGGGCTCTGGAATTCCAAGGTTTGGGCTCTGGAATTCCAGGGTTTGGGCTCCGGAATTCCAGGTTTTGGGCTTCAAAATTCCAAGGTCTGGGCTCTGGAATTCCAAGGTTTGGGCTCTGGAATTCCAGGGTTCAGGGTCCGGAATTCTAGGGTTTGGGCTTTGGAATTCTAGGGTTTGGGCTCCGGAATTCCAGGGTTTGGGCTCCGGAATTCCAGAATTCCAAAGTTTGGGCTTCAGAATTCCAAGGTTTGGGCTCCGGAATTCCAGGGTTCGGGCTCCAGAATTCCAGAATTTCAAGGTTTGGGCTTCAGAATTCCAAGGTTTGGGCTCCGGAATTCCAGAATTCCAGGGTTCGGGTTCCGGAATTCCAGAATTCCAAGGTTTGGGCTCTGGAATTCCAAGGTTTGGGCTCCGGAATTCCAGAATTCCAGGGTTTGGGCTCTGGAATTCCCTGTGCTGGGCTCCAGAATTCCAGGGTTCAGGGTCTAGAATTCCAGGGTTTCGGCTCCGGAATTCCAAGGTTTTGGCTCCGGAATTCCAGGGTTTCAGCTCTGGAATTCCAAGGTTTGGGCTCCAGAATTCCATCATTCCAGGGTTTGGGCTCCATAATTCCAGGGTTTGGGCTCCGGAATTCCAGGGTTTGGGCTCCGGAATTCCAGGGTTTGGGCTCTGGAATTCCAAGGTTTCAACTCCGGAATTCCAGGATTCGAGCTCTGGAATTCCAAGGTTTGGGCTCTGGAATTCCATGTGCTGGGCTCTGGAATTTCAGGGTTTGGGCTCCAGAATTCCAGGGTTTGGGCTCCGGAATTCCAAGGTTTGGGCTCCGGAATTCCAGAATTCCAGGGTTTGGGCTCTGGAATTCCAGGGTTTGGGCTCCGGAATTCCAGGGTTTGGGCTCTGGAATTCCAGAATTCCAGGGTTCGGGCTCCAGAATTCCAGGGTTTGGGCTCCGGAATTCCATAATTCCAGGGTTTTGGCTCCGGAATTCCATAATTCCAAGGTTTGGGCTCCGGAATTCCAGAATTCCAAGGTTTGGGCTCCGGAATTCCAGAATTCCAAGGTTTGGGCTCCGGAATTCCAGTATTCCAGGGTTTGGGCTCCGGAATTCCATAATTCCAGGGTTTGGGCTCCGGAATTCCAGAATTCCAAGGTTTGGGCTCCGGAATTCCAGGGTTTGGGCTCCGGAATTCCAGGGTTTGGGCTCCGGAATTCCAGAATTCCAAGGTTTGGGCTCCGGAATTCCATAATTCCAGGCTTTGGGCTCCGGAATTCCATAATTCCAAGGTTTGGGCTCCGGAATTCCGTCTGCCGGTGCCTTCCCCTCCCCCCGGCATTCCCACGCGGAATTCCCGTTTTTTTGTTTTTTTGTTTTTTTTTGGTTTTTCTTTTTCCCAGCCGGGGGTCGAGCTGCACTTCGCGGAGCTGGGCCAGGGCCCCGCGGTGCTGCTGTGCCATGGATTCCCGGAGTCGTGGCTCTCCTGGCGCTTCCAGGTGACGGAAAAAAATCCGCGATCCGGGAGGGCGAATCTCCCGGGAATTCCGGGGTGGGATCCCTGGGGATCTCGGGATCCTCCGGAACGTGTCCCTCGGTCCCAGATCCCGGCGCTGGCCGACGCTGGATTCCGGGTGATCGCGCTGGAGATGAAGGGCTACGGGGAATCCACCGCCCCGCCCGGTGAGGAGCCGTCGGGAATTCCGGGATCGGGGAGGGATCGGGTCGGGATCGGGGTGGGATCGGGGCGGAGAGGAGAGGAGAGGGAGGTGGGAATCTTCTCTGGGGGGGGGGGGGGTGGGAATGGCCCTCCCTGGATGGGGGATCCCATGGGATTTGGGGATCCTGTGGGATTTGGGAATGGGAAATCCTGTAGGATTTGGGGATCCTGTGTGATTTGGGGGACGGGAAATCCTTTGGGTTTTGGGGATCCTGTGGGATTTGGGAATGGGAAATCCTTTGGGATTTGGGGATCCCGTGGGATTTGGGGGATGGGGGAATCTGGTGGGATTGGGGGGATTGAGAAGATCCTGTGGGATTTGGGGGATGGGGAAATCCTCTGGGATTTGGGGATCCCGTAGGATTTGGGGGATGGGGGGATTCTATGGGATTTGGGGATCCGGTGGGATTTAGGAATGGGGGAATCCTATAGGATTTGGGGGTCCTGTGGGATTAGGAGAATGCAGTGGGATGGGGAATCCTGTGGGATTTGGGGATCCTGTGGGATTATTTTGGGATCCTGTGGGATTTGGGGATGGGAAATCCTGTGGGATTTGGGAATGGGAAATCCTGTAGGATTTGGGGATCCCGTGGGATTTGGGGGACGGGAAATCCTTTGGGTTTTGGGGATCCTGTGGGATTTGGGGAATGGGGGGATCTGATGGGATTGGGGGGATTGAGAAGATCCTGTGGGATTTGGGAATGGGAAATCCTGTGGGATTTGGGAATGGGAAATCCTCTGGGATTTGGGGATCCCGTAGGATTTGGGGGATGGGGGGATTCTATGGGATTTGGGGATCCGGTGGGATTTAGGAATGGGGGAATCCTATAGGATTTGGGGGTCCTGTGGGATTAGGAGAATGCAGTGGGATGGGGAATCCTGTGGGATTTGGGGATCCGGTGGGATTATTTTGGGATCCTGTGGGATTTGGGGGATGGGGAATCCTGTGGGATTTGGTGATCCTGTGGGATTTGGGAATGTGGGGGAATCCTTTGGGATTTGGGGAATGGGGGATCCGGTGGGATTTGGGAATGGGGGAATCCTATGGGATTTGGGGATCCTGTGGGATTTGGGGATCCTGTGGGATTTGGAGATCCCGTGGGATTTGGGAATGGGAAATCCTTTGGGATTTGGGGATCCCGTGGGATTTGGGGGATGGGGGAATCTGGTGGGATTGGGGGGATTGAGAAGATCCTGTGGGATTTGGGGGATGGGGAAATCCTCTGGGATTTGGGGATCCCGTAGGATTTGGGGGATGGGGGGATTCTATGGGATTTGGGGATCCGGTGGGATTTAGGAATGGGGGAATCCTATAGGATTTGGGGGTCCTGTGGGATTAGGAGAATGCAGTGGGATGGGGAATCCTGTGGGATTTGGGGATCCGGTGGGATTATTTTGGGATCCTGTGGGATTTGGGGGATGGGGAATCCTGTGGGATTTGGTGATCCAGTGGGATTTGGGAATGTGGGGGAATCCTTTGGGATTTGGGGAATGAGGGATCTGGTGGGATTTGGGAATGGGGGAATCCTATGGGATTTGGGGATCCTGTGGGATTATTTTGGGATCCTGTGGGATTTGGGGGATGGGGAATCCCGTGGGATTTGGGAATGGGGGATCCCATGGGATTTGGGGAATGAGGGATCTCCCTCCCGGGATGGATGCCAGAATAGATCCCTGGGTGGGAAAACGATCCCCAAACCATGGATCTGCGTTTTCCCGTCAGATATTCCGGAATATTCCCAGGAGCAGATCTGCAAGGTGAGCGGGAATCTCCGGCAGCGGGATCGGCGCGATCCCCGCGGGATCGATCTGATCCCATTTCCCTTTCCTTTTCCCAGGATCTGGTGACTTTCCTGGATAAGCTGGTGAGGAGCATCCTGTTTTTCTGGGAAAATTTGGGATTTATCTCCCGGAATTGCCTTTTTTTCCCCGGATCCTAAAAATTCCGAGGCCATGGCGGCGTTCCCGAGCTTTTGGGATTTTTGGGATTTTTGGGATGGGAATGTCCATCCTGGTTTGCCGTGGGGTGGATGGAACCGGAAAAAAAAAATAAGGGGAAAAATGGGGGGGAAAGGAGGGGAAAAGAAGGGAAAATGGGGAAATTAGGGGGGAAAAAAAAACAGGGAAAAGAGGGAAATTAGGGGAAAAAAACCAGGAAAATTAGGGAAAAAAAGCAGGGAAAAGAGGGAAAATTAGGGAAAAAAACCCAGGAAAAAGGGAGGAAAATTAGAGGGAAAAAATGCAGAAAAAGGGGGAGAAATTAGGGGGAAAAAATCAGAAAAAAGAGGGAAATTAGGGAAAAAAAACAGGAAAAAGGGAGAAAAATTAGAGGAAAAAAGGAGAAAAAAAACAGAAAAAAGAGGGAAATTAGGAAACAAAACTGGAAAAAAGAGGGAAATTAGGAAAAAAAAACCCAGGAAAAAGGGAGGAAAATTAGAGGAAAAAAATCCAGAAAAAGGGGGGAAATTGGGGTGAAAAAAAATCAGAAAAAAGAGGGAAATTAGGGGGGAAAAAAAGCAGGAAAAAGAGGGAAATTAGGGAAAAAAAACAAGAAAAAGGGGGAAAATTAGGGGAAAAGGGAGGAAAGAAACAGAGAAAAAGAGGGAAATTAGGGTAAAAAAAACCCAGAAAAATGGGGGAAATTAGGGGAAAAATCAGAAAAAAGGGGGAGGAATGAGGGGAAAAAAGGAGGAAAAAACCAGAAAAAAGACAGAAAAATAGGGGAAAAAAATCAGGAAAAAAGAGGGAAATTAGGGAAAAAAAACAGAAAAAAGGGGGAAAATTAGGGGAAAAGGGAGGAAAAAAAACAGAGAAAAAGAGGGAAATTAGGGTAAAAAAAAAACCAGAAAAATGGGGGAAATTAGGGGAAAAAAGAGGGGGAAAAACAGAAAAAAGGCAGAAAAATAGGGGAAAAAGTCAGGAAAAAAGAGGGAAATTAGGGGGAAAAAAGGAGGAAAAATATGGAAAAAAGGAGGTGGAATGAGGGGAAAAAAGGAGAGGAAAAGGAGGAAAAAATACAGAAAAAAAGGAGAAAAAGTTAGGGAAAAAAGGAGGAAAAGAAGAGAAAAAGGAGGGAAAACCAGAAGAAAAAATGAGAGGGAAATTAGGGAAAAAACCTGAAAAAAGAGGGAAAATTAGGGGAAAATGGGGGAGAAAATGAGGAAAAAAATAGAGAAAAAGAGGGAAATTAGGGTTAAAAAACCCCAGAAAATGGGGAAATTAGGGGAAAAAATCAGAAAAAAAAAATTGAAATTAGAGGAAAAAAATCAGAAAAAAGAGAGAAATTGCAGAAAAAAATCCAGAAAAAAGGGGGAAAATTAGAGGGGAAATGGAGGAAAAAAACCCAGAAAAAAGGCAGAAAATTAGGGGAAAAACTGGAAAAAAGAGGGAAATTAGGGAAAAAAAACAGAAAAAACAGGGAAAATTAGGGAAAAAACCACAGAAAAAAGGGGAAATTTAGGGGAAAATGGGGGAGAAAATGAGGAAAAAAACAGAGAAAAAGAGGGAAATTGGGGTAAAAAAACCCCCAAAAATGGGGAAATAAGGGGGAAAGAATCAGAAAAAAAAGAGGGAAATTAGAGGAAAAAAATCAGAAAAAAGAGAGAAATTGCAGAAGAAAATCCAGAAAAAAGGGGGAAAATTAGAGGGAAAAATGGAGAAAAAAAAAACAGAAAAAAGGCAGGAAATTAGGGGAAAAAAACTGGAAAAAAGAGGGAAATTAGGGGAAAAAAACAGAAAAAAAGAGGGAAAATTAGGAAAAAAACCTGGAAAACCAGGGAAAATTAGGGGAAAAAAAAACCAGAAAAAAGGGGGAAAATTAGGGGAAAAAAACTGGAAAAAAGAGGGAAATTAGGGGAAAAAAGGAGGAAAAAACGGAAAAAAGGCAGAAAAATAGGGGAAAAAATCAGGAAAAAAGAGGGAAATTAGGGGGAAAAAAAAGCAGGAAAAAAAGGGGAAAATTAGGAAAAAAACCTGGAAAAAGAGGGAAAATTAGGGAAAAAAAACAGAAAAAAGGGGGAAAATTAGGGGAAAGGAGGAAAGAAACAGAGAAAAAGAGGGAAATTAGGATAAAAATAAACCAGAAAAAAGAGGGAAATTAGGGGAAAAAATCAGAAAAAAAAGAGGGAAATTCGGGGAAAGAAGGAGGAAAAACCAGAAAAAAGGCAGAAAAATAGGGGAAAAAATCAGGAAAAAAGAGGGAAATTAGGGGGGAAAAAAGGAGGGAAAAAATGGAGAAAAGGGAGAGGAATGAGGGGAAAAAAGGAGAGAAAAAGGAGGAAAAAATACAGAAAAAAAGGAGAAAAATTAGGGAAAAAAAGAGGAAAAGAAGAGAAAAAAGGAGGGAAAATTAGGGGAAAATGGGGGAGAAAATGAGGAAAAAAACAGAGAAAAAGAGGGAAATTAGGGTTAAAAAAACCCCAAAAATGGGGAAATAAGGGGGAAAAAATCAGGAAAAAGGGGAGGAAATTAGAGGAAAAAAATCAGAAAAAAGAGAGAAATTGCAGAAGAAAATCCAGAAAAAAGGGGGAAAATTAGAGGGAAAAATGGAGGGAAAAAAACCAGAAAAAAGGCAGAAAAATAGGGGAAAAAATCAGAAAAAAGGGGGCGAAATTAGGGAAAAAAACAGGAAAAAAGGGGGAAAATTAGGAAAAAAAACCTGGAAAAACAGGGAAAACTAGGGAAAAAAAAACAGAAAAAAGGGGGAAAATTAGGGGAAAATGGAGGAAAGAAACAGAGAAAAAAAGGGAAATTAGGGTTAAAAAAGCCTAGGAAAATGGGGGAAATTAGGGGAAAAAAGGAGGAAAAAATGGAAAAAAGGGGGAGGAATGAGGGGAAAAAAGGAGAGAAAAAGGAGGAAAAAATACAGAAAAAAGGAGAAAAATTAGGGAAAAAAAGAGGAAAAGAAGAGAAAAAAGGAGGGAAAATTAGAGGAAAATGGGGGAGAAAATGAGGGAAAAAATAGAGAAAAAGAGGGAAATTAGGGTTAAAAATACCCAGAAAAAAGGGGGAGATCAGGGGGAAAAAATCAGAAAAAAAAGAGGGAAATTAGAGGAAAAAAATCAGAAAAAAGAGAGAAATTGCAGAAGAAAATCCAGAAAAAAGGGGGAAAATTAGAGGGAAAAATGGAGGGAAAAAAACAGAAAAAAGGCAGAGAATTAGGGGAAAAATTGGAAAAAAGAGGGAAATTAGGGAAAAAACCAGAAAAAAGGGGGAAAATTAGGGTGAAAAAGGAGGAAAAAAACAGAGAAAATAAGGAATTAGGGTTAAAAAACCCCAGAAAACGAGAAAATAAGGGGCAAAAAAATCAGAAAAAAAGAGGGAAATTAGGGAAAAAATAAGGAAAAAAAACCAGAAAAAAGGCAGAAAAATAGGGGAAAAAATCAGAAAAAAAAGAGGGAAATTAGAGGGAAAAAAATCAGAAAAAAGAGAGAAATTGCAGAAAAAAATCCAGAAAAAAGGGGGAAAATTAGAGGGAAAAATGGAGGAAAAAAAACAGAAAAAAGGCAGAAAATTAGGGGAAAAATCAGGAAAAAAGAGAGAAATTAGGGGGAAAAAACCCCCAGAAAAATGGGGGAAATTAGGGGAAAAAAGGAGAAAAAAATGGAGAAAAGGGAGAGGAATGAGGGGAAAAAAGGAGAGAAAAAGGAGGAAAAAATACAGAAAAAAAGGAGAAAAATTAGGGAAAAAATGAGGAAAAGAAGAGAAAAAAGGAGGGAAAATTAGAGGAAAATGGAGCAAAAACAGAAAAAGAGGGAAATTAGGAAAAAACCAGAAAAAATAGGGAAATTAGGGGAAAAAAGTGGAATAGAGAGAGGAAATGAGGGCAAAAAATAGGAAAAAAAACTGGAAAATTAGGAAAAAACCCAGAAAAAAGGGGGAAATAACGGGGAAAAAATCAGAAAAAAAAAGAGGGAAATTAGAGGAAAAAAATCAGAAAAAAGAGAGAAATTACAGAAAAAAATCCAGAAAAAAGGGGGAAAATTAGAGGGAAAAATGGAGGAAAAAAACCAGAAAAAAGCCAGAAAATTAGGGGAAAAAATCAGGAAAAAGAGGGAAATTAGGGAAAAAAAACCAGAAAAAAGGGGGAAAATTAGGGGGGAAATGGGAGAGAAAATGAGGAAAAAAACAGAGAAAGAGAGGGAAATTAGGGATAAAAAACCCCAGAAAATGGGGGAAATAAGGGGAAAAAAATCAGAAAAAAAAGAGGGAAATTAGAGGAAAAAAATCAGAAAAAAGAGAGAAATTACAGGAAAAAATCCAGAAAAAAGGGGAAAATTAGAGGGGAAAATGGAGAAAAAAAACCAGAAAAAAGGCAGGAAATTAGGGGAAAAAAACTGGAAAAAAGAGGGAAATTAGGGAAAAAAAAAACAGAAAAAAAGATGGAAAATTAGGAAAAAAACCTGGAAAAACAGGGAAAACTAGGGAAAAAACCCAGAAAAAAGGGGGAAAATTAGGGGAAAAGGGAGGAAAGAAACAGAGAAAAAGAGGGAAATTGGGGTAAAAAAAAACAGAAAAATGGGGGAAATTAGGGGGAAAAAGGAGGAAAAAATGGAAAAAAGGGAGAGGAATGAGGGAAAAAAGGAGGAAAAAAGGAGGAAAAAAATACAGAAAAAAAGGAGAAAAATTAGGGAAAAAATGAGGAAAAGAAGAGAAAAAAGGAGGGAAAATTAGAGGAAAATGGGGGAGAAAATGAGGAAAAAACAGAGAAAAAGAGGGAAATTAGGGTTAAAAAAACCCAGAAAAAAGGGGGAGATCAGGGGAAAAAAATCAGAAAAAAAAGAGGAAATTAGAGGAAAAAAATCAGAAAAAAGAGAGAAATTGCAGAAGAAAATCCAGAAAAAAGGGGGAAAATTAGAGGGAAAAATGGAGGAAAAAAAAATCAGAAAAAAGGCAGAAAATTAGGGGAAAAACTGGAAAAAAGAGGGAAATTAGGGAAAAAAAAACAGAAAAAAAGGGAAAATTAGGGTGAAAAAGGAGGAAAAAAACAGAGAAAAAAAGGGAAATTAGGGTTAAAAAACCCCAGAAAACGAGAAAATAAGGGGGAAAAAATGAGAAAAAAAAGAGGGAAATTAGGGAAAAAATAAGGAAAAAAAACCAGAAAAAAGGCAGAAAAATAGGGGGAAAAATCAGGAAAAAAGAGGGAAATTAGAGGGAAAAAATCAGAAAAAAGAGAGAAATTACAGAAAAAAATCCAGAAAAAAGGGGAAAAATTAGAGGGAAAAATGGAGGAAAAAAACAGAGAAAAAAAGGGAAATTAGGGTTAAAAAAGCCTAGGAAAATGGGGGAAATTAGGGGAAAAAAGGAGGGAAAAAATGGAGAAAAGGGGGAGGAATGAGGGAAAAAAGGAGAGAAAAAGAAGGAAAAAATACAGAAAAAAAGGAGAAAAATTAGAGAAAAAAGAGGAAAAGAAGAGAAAAAAGGAGGGAAAATTAGAGGAAAATGGGGGAGAAAATGAGGGAAAAAACAGAGAAAAAGAGGGAAATTAGGGTTAAAAAACCCCAGAAAATGGGGAAATAAGGGGGAAAAAATCAGAAAAAAAAGAGGGAAATTAGAGGAAAAAAATCAGAAAAAAGAGAGAAATTACAGAAAAAAATCCAGAAAAAAAGGGGAAAATTAGAGGGAAAAATGGAGGAAAAAAAACCGAGAAAAAAGGCAGAAAATTAGGGGAAACAATCAGAAAAAAAGAGGGAAATTAGGGAAAAAAAACCAGAAAAAACAGCGAAAATTAAGGAAAAAAAAACGAAAAAAAGGGGGAAAATTAGGGGGAAAAATCAGAAAAAAAAGAGGGAAATTAGGGGAAAAAAGGAGGAAAAAACGGAAAAAAGGCAGAAAAATAGGGGAAAAAGTCAGGAAAAAAGAGGGAAATTAGGGGGAAAAAAGGAGGAAAAAATGGAAAAAAGGGAGAGGAATGAGGGGAAAAAAGGAGAGAAAAAGGAGGAAAAATACAGAAAAAAAGGAGAAAAATTAGGGAAAAAAGGAGGAAAAGAAGAGAAAAAAGGAGGGAAAATTAGAGGAAAATGGGGGAGAAAATGAGGGAAAAAATAGAGAAAAAGAGGGAAATTAGGGTTAAAAAAACCCAGAAAAAAGGGGGAGATCAGGGGAAAAAAATCAGGAAAAAAAAGAGGGAAATTAGAGGAAAAAAATCAGAAAAAAGAGAGAAATTACAGAAAAAAATCCAGAAAAAAGGGGAAAATTAGAGGGAAAAATGGAGGGAAAAAACCAGAAAAAAGGCAGGAAATTAGGGGAAAAAAACTGGAAAAAAGAGGGAAATTAGGGGAAAAAAACAGAAAAAAAGAGGGAAAATTAGGAAAAAAACCTGGAAAACCAGGGAAAATTAGGGGAAAAAAAACAGAAAAAAGGGGGAAAATTAGAGGGAAAGGGAGGAAAGAAACAGAGAAAAAGAGGGAAATTAGGGATAAAAAACCCCAGAAAAATGGGGGAAATAAGGGGAAAAAATCAGAAAAAAAAGAGGGAAATTAGAGGGAAAAAATCAGAAAAAAGAGAGAAATTACAGAAAAAAAACCAGAAAAAAGGGGGAAAATTAGAGGGAAAAATGGAGGAAAAAAAACCAGAAAAAAGGCAGAAAATTAGGGGAAAAAACTGGAAAAAAGAGGGAAAATTAAGGAAAAAACCAGAAAAAAGGGGGAAAATTAGGGGAAAAAGGAGGAAAAAACCAGAGAAAAAGAGGGAAATTAGGATAAAAATAAACCAGAAAAATGGGGGAAATTAGGGGAAAAAATGAGGAAAAAATGGAAAAAAGGGAGAGGAATGAGGGGGAAAAAGGAGAGAAAAAGGAGGAAAAAAATACAGAAAAAAAGGAGAAAAATTAGGGAAAAAAGGAGGCAAAGAAGAGAAGAAAGGAGGGAAAATTAGAGGAAAGTGGGGGAGAAAATGAGGAAAAAAACAGAGAAAAAGAGGGAAATTAGGGTTAAAAAAACCCCAAAAATGGGGAAATAAGGGGGAAAAAATCAGGAAAAAGGGGAGGAAATTAGAGGAAAAAAATCAGAAAAAAGAGAGAAATTGCAGAAGAAAATCCAGAAAAAAGGGGGAAAATTAGAGGGAAAAATGGAGGGAAAAAAACCAGAAAAAGGCAGAAAAATAGGGGAAAAAATCAGAAAAAAGGGGGCGAAATTAGGGAAAAAAACAGGAAAAAAGGGGGAAAATTAGGAAAAAAAACCTGGAAAAACAGGGAAAACTAGGGAAAAAAATACAGAAAAAAGGGGGAAAATTAGGGGAAAATGGAGGAAAGAAACAGAGAAAAAAAGGGAAATTAGGGTTAAAAAAGCCTAGGAAAATGGGGGAAATTAGGGGAAAAAAGGAGGAAAAAATGGAAAAAAGGGGGAGGAATGAGGGGAAAAAAGGAGAGAAAAAGGAGGAAAAAATACAGAAAAAAAGGAGAAAAATTAGGGAAAAAAAGAGGAAAAGAAGAGAAAAAAGGAGGGAAAATTAGAGGAAAATGGGGGAGAAAATGAGGGAAAAAATAGAGAAAAAGAGGGAAATTAGGGTTAAAAATACCCAGAAAAAAGGGGGAGATCAGGGGGAAAAAATCAGAAAAAAAAGAGGGAAATTAGAGGAAAAAAATCAGAAAAAAGAGAGAAATTGCAGAAGAAAATCCAGAAAAAAGGGGGAAAATTAGAGGGAAAAATGGAGGGAAAAAAACCAGAAAAAAGGCAGAGAATTAGGGGAAAAATTGGAAAAAAGAGGGAAATTAGGGAAAAAACCAGAAAAAGGGGGAAAATTAGGTGGTGTGAAAAAGGAGGAAAAAAACAGAGAAAATAAGGGAATTAGGGTTAAAAAACCCCAGAAAACGAGAAAATAAGGGGCAAAAAAATCAGAAAAAAAAGAGGGAAATTAGGGAAAAAATAAGGAAAAAAAACCAGAAAAAAGGCAGAAAAATAGGGGAAAAAATCAGAAAAAAAAAGAGGGAAATTAGAGGGAAAAAAAATCAGAAAAAAGAGAGAAATTGCAGAAAAAAATCCAGAAAAAAGGGGGAAAATTAGAGGGAAAAATGGAGGAAAAAAAACAGAAAAAAAGGCAGAAAATTAGGGGAAAAATCAGGAAAAAAGAGAGAAATTAGGGGGAAAAAACCCCCAGAAAAATGGGGGAAATTAGGGGAAAAAAGGAGAAAAAAATGGAGAAAAGGGAGAGGAATGAGGGGAAAAAAGGAGAGAAAAAGGAGGAAAAAATACAGAAAAAAAGGAGAAAAATTAGGGAAAAAGGAGGAAAAGAAGAGAAAAAAGGAGGGAAAATTAGAGGAAAATGGAGCAAAAACAGAAAAAGAGGGAAATTAGGAAAAAACCAGAAAAAATAGGGAAATTAGGGAAAAAAGTGGAATAGAGAGAGGAAATGAGGGCAAAAAATAGGAAAAAAAACTGGAAAATTAGGGAAAAAACCCAGAAAAAAGGGGGAAATAACGGGGAAAAAATCAGAAAAAAAAAGAGGGAAATTAGAGGAAAAAAAATCAGAAAAAGAGAGAAATTACAGAAAAAAATCCAGAAAAAAGGGGGAAAATTAGAGGGAAAAATGGAGGAAAAAAACCAGAAAAAAGCCAGAAAATTAGGGGAAAAAATCAGGAAAAAGAGGGAAATTAGGGAAAAAAAACCAGAAAAAAGGGGGAAAATTAGGGGGGAAATGGGAGAGAAAATGAGGAAAAAAACAGAGAAAGAGAGGGAAATTAGGGATAAAAAACCCCAGAAAATGGGGGAAATAAGGGGAAAAAAATCAGAAAAAAAAGAGGGAAATTAGAGGAAAAAAATCAGAAAAAAGAGAGAAATTACAGGAAAAAATCCAGAAAAAAGGGGAAAATTAGAGGGGAAAATGGAGAAAAAAAACCAGAAAAAAGGCAGGAAATTAGGGGAAAAAAACTGGAAAAAAGAGGGAAATTAGGGAAAAAAAAAACAGAAAAAAAGATGGAAAATTAGGAAAAAAAACCTGGAAAAACAGGGAAAACTAGGGAAAAAACCCAGAAAAAAGGGGGAAAATTAGGGGAAAAGGGAGGAAAGAAACAGAGAAAAAGAGGGAAATTGGGGTAAAAAAAAACAGAAAAATGGGGGAAATTAGGGGGAAAAAGGAGGAAAAAATGGAAAAAAGGAGAGGAATGAGGGGAAAAAAGGAGGAAAAAAGGAGGAAAAAAATACAGAAAAAAAGGAGAAAAATTAGGGAAAAAATGAGGAAAAGAAGAGAAAAAAGGAGGGAAAATTAGAGGAAAATGGGGGAGAAAATGAGGAAAAAACAGAGAAAAAGAGGGAAATTAGGGTTAAAAAAACCCAGAAAAAAGGGGGAGATCAGGGGAAAAAAATCAGAAAAAAAAGAGGGAAATTAGAGGAAAAAAATCAGAAAAAAGAGAGAAATTGCAGAAGAAAATCCAGAAAAAAGGGGGAAAATTAGAGGGAAAAATGGAGGAAAAAAAAATCAGAAAAAAGGCAGAAAATTAGGGGAAAAACTGGAAAAAAGAGGGAAATTAGGGAAAAAAAACAGAAAAAAAGGGGAAAATTAGGGTGAAAAAGGAGGAAAAAAACAGAGAAAAAAAGGGAAATTAGGGTTAAAAAACCCCAGAAAACGAGAAAATAAGGGGGAAAAAAATGAGAAAAAAAAGAGGGAAATTAGGGAAAAAATAAGGAAAAAAAACCAGAAAAAAGGCAGAAAAATAGGGGGAAAAATCAGGAAAAAAGAGGGAAATTAGAGGGAAAAAATCAG